>CM050167.1:271544231-271963066 GCA_027410445.1 Discoglossus pictus
AGCACATTTCCAAAATCAATCATGGCAAATCTTAGTAAATCCTTACCACTGTGTTTTAAAAAGTCAATGCATAGTTTATAAAACCAATAAGAAGAGTCTATTTTACCAATAAGCTGTTAACTCCATTTAGAAATTCCAGAAATAGATCCTGATTTTGTTGCTCCTAAAAGATATTAGAGACAATGAAATGAATACAATTTATATATAGTTGCAATATATAATTTTATAGGACTTAGTTTTTTATATCTTGACATACTGTGCACAGCTATAAAAAAACTTAATTGCATTTTAAGTGTCCTTTCAGCTTGATTTCTCATTTATCTTTGCGATATAAGTTATGACTTGTAATATACTTTGTTCTTTTTCTTTCAAGTGATAAATGCTTGCAACTGTTTGTTTAACATATATTATCTATGTAGCAAGATAAGTCTTGGATATATTTGCATTTTGGCATTGAGCGTTTTGAATGAATAAAGTCTTAATTAAAAAAAAACATCTTTTTTTTATAAATTACATACTGTGTACATACACCGCCTTATTAAATTGTGATTCGGCTAATTGAATAGGGCTCTATATAAGCACATAGCATTTTTTTTTTTTAAAGTTTTTAGTTTGTGATCTTCTATCCAAAAGTAAGATCTTCACGAACTAAAAACTTCTGTAAAAAAATTAACAGCCTTATTAAATTGCAATTCTGCAAATTCTAAAGGACTCTATATAGGCACAGAACATATTTTTTTTACAGAAGCTTTTAGTTAGTGAAGACCTTGCTTTTGGATGAAAGTTCACTGACTAAAAACCTCTGTAAAAAAATATTCTCTGTGCTTATATAAAGCCCTTTAGAATTTGCCGAATTGCAATTTAATAGGTCTGATACTCTGTGCTTATATAGAACCCTTTTCAATTGGCTGAATCACAATTTAATAAGGCTGTTCGTTTGTAAATGTCCCATTTGAAACTAAATGTAATGTTATCTTAATGTACATACATTTACTAGGATATCACAAAATCATTTTTTGTACAAATAAAACATTTCCACTAGCCTGAACACAATGTTAATTCTTAAATTAACATAAATATAGATGAATAATCAAGGTATTGCAGTATATAGCTTTTTATTGGACAAACCTATTAGAATGACAGACTTTTTAGTGTAGTACCTCTCTTTATCAAGTCAGAACCAATACTTCAATCAATCTATTATGTTTGTCCAATAAAAATAGGTAGCACTATACTCTGCAATACTCTGTTTATTCATCTATATTACTGAACACTCACGGCTACTTCATTCACTCTTCATATATATTTAAACATGTATTATTATATAATATATACTATGGAAACACCATTTGTGTTTTGATATTTTTTTCTTACCTTTGCAATCTGGTATTTGCATAGAAGATTTCCCAAAGATTTCAGAAATTGTGGAGCATCATTCTAAAACAAATAAAAACAAATAAAAATTTACCATTTTAAAATTTAGCATTTGATGTGTAAAATGACAAGTAAACTTGTTTGAGTTAACCTCTATCTAACACAAATGAGAAATATATTTGACAAAAGTTAATCAATCAAAGAATACATTCTTTGAGGTTTTTAGAAATATGAGAATCTGCTAATGTACATAAATGGTAGTATATGGGTGTGCCATCTTCAGAAAATAAGTAGTAATGGACAAATTGAAATGCTTAGGAAACACAATTTACGCATCATATGAATACATGTTTAAATGCATTTTTACTGCTAAATGAATTAGGTAGTATCGAAACACTGGGCAGACTAAGCAGCACTTTCAAGTTTTTAGTTCAATATTCAACACATACTTACTTGAAATAGCTTATCAAGGCATGCATCTTGAATATCTGCATTTACTGTATCTAGGAGAAAATATATGGTATTTATAAAGCAATCAACAACATTGTATTTTTTTACACAGACAGCATTATTTAATGGTAACCTACTGGGACCAGAAGTTACCAGAAATATAATTTACCATAGCAGTAAGTTAGGGTCACCAAAAGAAATGCAATAGCAAATTTCATGGCTGATGTATATGTGTAACACGTCTTGTAATCCTGAAGACAGATCAAGATCTACTTTCAGAGCTGTATTTATATGAGCAGAGAGAGCTTACATGTATATTTACATCTCATTGGGTTTTAAACAAGATTAATCTTTACAATTGTTTTTTATCCAAATGTAAGTATGTTTATAAAAAGTAAATCTGTCAATATCTACCCTCCCTTTTTCTACAGTACTTACAAAAGAACACACTATTGCATACTAATATTTGCTGTTCTTTTCTTGTGCACTAAGATATCAAATTCCTTTTTTTTTCCTTTGTGGGAAAATCTAAAACTTATGACACCACTTTAATATTTTGAAAAAGTTATCAAAATTGAAAGACAATAAAATGCATATGGTAAATAATATTACATAACATGTTAGACTATTTAAAAAATGCAAAGAAGCAACTGATCAATGTTTCTGATTTTAAATTATGTCCAACTTTGTACTGGAAAATTAGATCAGTGGTTCTCGACTACCGGCCCTAGGATCAGTGTCAGTCCCTGAGACCTTATCTACAGGTCCTCAGTTATAAAGAATGATGAGGAGAGCCTTACACTTTAAACATACAGTAACAGTATCATTAGTCACAGTTATAAATAGATTAATTAGGAACCTATCTGCAGTTAAAATATAATCTATTCATATAAGTGCAAAACTAAATAAAAATACAGTGTGCCATGTGTAAAATTTATACTTTTCTGGATCTCATGGTCAGTTCTCATGAAGTGAAAGGTAACAAGTCAGTATCTGGATCAAAAAGGTTGCGAGACGGGGGGGCGGAGCCGGAGACTGATGGTGTCGGACGCGCCTAGGCAGAGCTCCTGCTTTGAAAGGGGCATTTTAGCCCATTAATCACTTTAAAAGCCTCGGATTCCCCCTTCGAGGAGGCTGGGGGAGCAGGTGAACATTGGGCCAGCCCCCAGCAGCAATTCGGGGGTCCAATATTGGGGCACAAAGACCCAGGCACGGAGCCAGAGGGACACCTGCAGCACAGGCGTTCATACCCGCGCCCCTGCTGAGAACCGCCGGGAGAAGAAGGCTGTGCAGAGCCTTGGCGGTTCGGCGCCCGGGGGTCCCAGTCGGGCAGAGCAGAGAGGCCGGGCCAAGGTCCTCCGTCGCCGGGAAGCTCAGCAGGAGCCTGAGGACATCGGGCGGCGGCCATCTTGCCCAATCCGGAGCAGGGAGCTCCGTCACAAGCCCAGGTAACGGGGATACCCCGAGGGAGCTACAAAGGCCACCCAGAGCCTCCCAGGGGTGGCTGGTGTTGATCGGAGGGGTGCCTGGGGGCTAAGGCCAGCTGGTACTGCAGCACAGAGAGGCTCAGGCCGCAGGAAAAAGCCCGCGAAACGGGTGGCGGCCATTTTAAAATCTAGGCCTAGCGAAGAAGCCTCAGCCTCTTCACACCCCTACTCTTTTCTATGAACCCATAGCTACCACGGGCAGGCCACTACACTGGATCAAGAGGGGGGCCCAGGACATAACCTCCCATCTAGACCCAAACAGGTGGGGACGACCAGTGCGAGCTTCAATGCTGTGGTAGTGGAACAGCACTATTCATCCTGGAATTGAAATGAGGCCAGTGACCTTGGCGCATTTGCATTGCTGAACATGTAGGCCCTGGACTGAGCTATACATAACCTCCCTGGCAAGGCTGTGGGTAAGCAAATACAGTGCCCTTTGATCTAACCTATGGGCTGGATAAATGCCGGCTAATCAAACACCACATGGCACATATACAGGACTGTCTTCACAAGTCTCCCTAGTCATGTCAAACTTTTAAAGAAGAGAGGGCCTTAACTAAGCCTGCATCTTACAGCTCTGCAATATGTCATCATACTAATTTAACAAGCAGAGACAAGGAAACGGGAAACCCAGCTATAAACAAATAATTTTCATATTTCAAAAGCCGGATCAAATACAAGGCCTCAGTAATCCACAAAAGAGATAAGGAGGGGAAGATGAAAGGTAAAACACGCAAGAGCATGGCTGCTAAAGGTATTCAAGAACACTTTCAATCGCTCCCTAAATCACAACCCACTCCCCAGAGCCCCGCTGCAGACCTATCTGACAATTCGGATATGGAAGGGGATCAGAGAGGCACACTACAAGACCCAGAGATGATCGACAAAATTATGACCAGATTTGAAACCTTACTGAAGACCCAACTCTCCCAAGCCGTGCAGGACTTTAAGAAAGAAATCCAAGAGCTGGGACAGAGAACTCACCAACTAGAAAGCCTCACGGATCAACTGGCCTCATCCCAAGAGCAAGACAGAAAAGACATCTCGGCAAACTCTGCCAGAATCTCCCTCCTGGAAGACAAGCTAGAGGATGCTGAAAATCGCTCTCGCAGAAACAACATTCGTTTCAGAGGGATAGACAAAAGGGTAACAAATCTAGAACCCTACATCAAAGAGGTGGCCAGATCCCTGCTGCCGGGAGAAGAAGCTGATGTGATCGAAATTGAAAGGGCACATAGGGCCCTAGGTGCATCCTTAAATCAAAGCCTTCCCAAAGACACAATAGTCCGCTTCCTCCGTCAAAAAACAAGGGATAACATCCTCTCGGCCGCCAGAAATGTTCCGCAAGTTGTTGGTCCAGATGGATCTCACCTGCAGGTTTTTGCTGATATTGCCCCAACCACCCTGAACAGACGCAGAGAAATGAAACCGGCTTTAAATGTTCTTATAAAAAACAAGATCCCTTATAAATGGGGATTCCCGTTTCGCTTGATTTTCCAAGCTGGAGGTTCCACCTACTCCGCTTTCTCTCTGGAGGACTGTCAGAAACACTTGATTCACCTCAATCTTGCAACCAGGGAAGAGTTTCGTGAACAACAAGCAGCGAGGCCAAAGGACAGGCCCTCCAGGCAGTGGACGGATGTACCGATCCACAAAAAACAAAAAAAGCACAGAGACGCTGTAGACTCGCCACAATCTGAGCAGGGGACCTCCGGCAAGTCCACCCAAGGCACCCCCTCTGTACCGGTACAGGAAGGGTGAACTTTTACAAACCTTAGGACCTAGAGTCATTTTAAAATAATGCATAAAAGGTCTAACACGTGTTAGGAAACCAGGGGCTGTAATTTAAGGTTTTTACATTCTGTTAGTTGGGGTAGACAGCTCTAGTTCTAACACCAGAGAAAAGTGAACAACTCTTCAAAGAGACTATAGTCCTGGATATGTTTTATTCTCATAGTCCATACGTTTCTCCAGGGACGGGCCTTCTCCAGGGCTGGTGTTCTGTAGTGTAAATGTGTTAATATTCTGGTCAAGTACTATTCAGTTGTATTCTTTTTCCTCATACTAGGGTCAGGAGGAGGAGTTTCTTCTTTCACTCCCTTTCCACCCTAGGCACTTAGGTGCTATTGGTAAATTACAATGAGGATCAATGCTCTTGAAATGTTTTTTGGTTATTGCCATTGTTTTAACTGTTATGTTTTAGTATTTTCTTACTGTTTTGTTAGCTTGCTGGCGGTCTCATTCTCTTCCTCCAGGATCGTAAGACTCCCCAGAGGTACCTCCATCAGGTTAGAAGGCAACCCTCATTCAGCCATTACTTGCTCAGACGATAAGCCCACAGGGCTATGGAACTATCCACTCTCCCAGTCATTCACACCAACCCACAAAACTACCACGATTTCTTCGGGGGATTGGGGTAAGTCAGGACATCACCTCACCTCACCACAAACATGGCGGTAAATCAGAACAATCTAGACATAGTTTTCCTGACACACAATGTCAAGGGTTTTAACTCCCCTTTTAAACGTCGCAAAGCCTTTCTCTCCTACAGGGATAGCAACCCCTCTGTCATATTCATGCAGGAGACTCACTTTATACACAATAACCATCCAAACTTCCTACATAAGAATTACCCAACAGTATTCCTAGCCAACCAAAGAACTAAAAAAGGTGGTGCGGCCATACTCCTACACAAGAACTTCCCCTTTACATTAGAAAACAAACAGATAGACCCGGCAGGCAGTTTCGTAATGTTAACTGGACTAATCCAGGGTATTAAGACAACCCTGGTCTCTATCTATGCCCCTACAACAAACCCTCATCAGACTGTCATAAAGATGCTAAAAACTCTAGACAAACCGGGATTGGGAAAAATAATAATTGGAGGGGACCTGAACTTGGTGATGGACCCAACTCGAGATAGGTCTAGGGTAGGGGGACAAGAGAGGTTTTCCAGGAAACTGCAGACAATTAAGAGCCTTCTTTTTAAGCTAAACCTGACAGATGTGTGGAGGGAAACTAACCCCAAGGCTAAGGAATACTCCTTTTTCTCCCAGGTACATAATACCTATTCCAGGATAGACTATATTCTTGCAGATCTCTCCCTCTTAGACCAGGTAAAGAAATCCGAAATTGTCCCATGCACATGGTCAGACCACGCCGCGGTAAAGCTAAACTTGGAATGGGCCTCAGGGGGGAAGCCTACATTCTCGTGGAGGCTGAATGAAAGACTTCTAGCTAACCCAGATGTAAAGAAACAAATTTCTCAAGATTTGGATTTGTTCTTTCAAGTTAATCTCTCCCCAGAGATAAGATCAAGCATTATATGGGCTACACACAAGGCATACATTCGGGGAACCCTTATCAAAATAGCATCCCAATACAAAAAACGAAAAAAAGCCAGAGAAATTGAACTACAAACAGAACTGACAAAGCTTGAGAAATTAAACCAATCCAAGCCGGATATCAAAAATAGACAACTAATTGACAAGGTTAGGACAGACCTAGATGCCCTCCTTTCGGACCAAACTGAGAAAGCCCTAAGGTGGACTCAGCAAAATTTTTTCGATAAAGCTAACAAACCAGGCCCACTCCTATCCAAAAAACTACAATCAAAAAACACGCAGAATAAAATCCAGCAAATAAGAACGCGGGAAGGTGAGCTAACAGCCAATCCAAGTAAAATTAAATCTACTTTTACCAAGTACTTTAACTCCCTTTATGAAGGCTCCACAGCTCTTACTGGTAATGAAATAAATTCATTTCTAAATTCAAAAGATCTCCCCATCGCCACAGGGGCAGGGCTGGGGGTCCTTAACGCCCCAATAACGCTAGACGAGGTCCGCAAAACGGTTCACAAACTTAAAGTAGCGAAATCTCCGGGGCCCGACGGTTTCTCCAATAATTATTACAAAGCATTTATAGATACCCTTGGCCCACATCTAGTCACACTCTTTAACAACATTCTAGCTGGAGAAAAAATACCTGCTGAACTTAACGCAGCTGAAATTATTCTATTTCCCAAGGAAGGTAGGGACCCACTGGAAATGAAAAACTACAGGCCAATTTCACTTCTAAACTGCGATATGAAAATTCTCTCCAAAATTATGGCAGACAGATTGGCATCTTTCTTGCCAAGATTAATTCACAACGATCAAGTAGGCTTCGTGGCCCACAGACAGGCAGGAGATAATATTAGGAAAGTCCTTAACCTCATACACAGAGCCAAAACCACTAAAACACCAACGTGCCTTATGGCCTTCGATATAGAGAAGGCCTTTGATTCTCTAGAATGGCCTTATCTATTCGCGACCCTTAGTAAATTTGGTATCAATGGCCAGTTCATCAACTTGCTGAAGTCTTTCTATAGCTCCCCTTCGGCCAAATTGAAGCTCCCGGGACCTGCATCTCCAGATATAAGAATAGGGCGGGGTACTAGGCAGGGATGCCCGCTATCCCCTTTGCTTTTCGCATTGGCAATGGAGCCGCTGGCCGGAGAGATCAGGGCAAACTCAGGGATTTCAGGGATAGAGGTGGGACATCATCACTTCAAAATCTGCTTGTTCGCAGATGATCTTCTTTGCGTGGTGTCCAATCCGAGTAAATCAGTCCCGGTACTCATTGAAACTCTAGAAAGGTTTGGCCAAATCTCGGGACTAAAACTAAACTTAGAAAAAACTGAAACCCTAGCCATCGACGTCCCGGCAGCAGAAAAAAACAGTTTACATGACAGGTATAAATTTAACTGGGACATTACATATATAAATTATTTGGGGATAAGGCTAACGGCGAATTTAAGTGACCTATATAAAGAGAATTATTCTAAATTACTAAATACCATGATGGCCGATTTAGGTCGATGGACGAAATTCCGCCTGTCCTGGGTAGGGAGAATTAACACAATTAAAATGAACATTTTGCCCAGACTTCTTTACCTTTTTAGAACCCTCCCGATTCAAGTTAAACTTAAAGAGTTATCTAAATTCCAAAGGCACATCTTTAGGTTCATCTGGAACCAAGGCCCATCACGAATCGCAAAAAAAATCATGTATCTACACAAGTTAGATGGAGGTCTATCCTGCCCTAACTTTAAGTTGTATTACAAGGCCGCCCAACTATCCTTTCTACCAATTGCACACTCAACGACACATCAGCCGGCGTGGATTTACATAGAAAACCAAGCAATGAAACCGTTGACATGGGATTCTATTATGTGGTTGTCAGAAACTCCCCCAAAAATTAAAGACTTATCCAATCCCATGATAAAACATACTCTGACTTGCTGGAAATGGGCCCGCGAACACACAAATTTATTCCCAAAACCATCCTGCATGATCTCACTTCTTAATCATCCCCAGATGCCAGTTAACCTAAATCTATCCTCCCAACACTGGTGGAAGAATAAAAATCTGGATAGGCTGGGAGAGTGGATGGAAAAGGGGCGAATTATTTCATTCGAAAAAATAAGGGATAAACATGATATGCCCCTGTCTGAACACTACAATTTTTGTAGATTAAAACACCTAGCAATCTCCTTATTGGAAAAGCACACAGTCCCAGAAACGAATTGGCTGACTAAAATCTGTCAAGCGGCTCCTCTAACGAAGGGCACCTTAGGGATGCTATACAAAACATTCAATGCCAGGCCTGCCGGACTTAAGCCCAAACACATGGCCGATTGGGAAACTGACATGAACACGAGCTGGGACCTAAGTAAATGGAGGGCAGCTTGGTCTAACATCTATAGGGGCTCCCTTAACTATAGCATCCTAGAAACCGCTATCAAGGTGCTCCACAGGGTATACATAACCCCGGAGAAGCTCGCAAAATGGAAAAAATCAGAAAGCCAACTATGCTTTAGGGGGTGTCAGGCAACGGGGACATTCTCCCATATCTGGTGGTTCTGCCCCAAGGTAGTAAAGATTTGGGACTTAGTCTCAGTACTAGCCTCTGACCTATTCCTTACCCCGGTAGATAGGTCTATAGATAGCATGCTACTGGGGATCCCCATTAGGGCTCTGACTCCCTCCCAAAACAGACTGCTGCAATACATAGCATTGGCAGCTAAGAGTCATATTGCTAAAGCCTGGAAATCCAGTAACCTAAACTTCCAGATGATTAAAAAAAAGATTAATTATATTGC
Organism: Discoglossus pictus; assembly: GCA_027410445.1. Classification (NCBI taxonomy): domain Eukaryota; kingdom Metazoa; phylum Chordata; class Amphibia; order Anura; family Alytidae; genus Discoglossus; species Discoglossus pictus. Next base: position 271,553,685 of record CM050167.1, read on the forward strand.
CATCAACGAAAGAATCACCCACCTATTAGATGACTCTTTGGATAAGTACAGGAAAATTTGGGACCCATGGACAGTACACATAGGTCTAGCATTAGGGTGCTAGAACTAGCGGCGGGTTGTAAGCTTAGCCCATTTCCTCAGTGAAGTAAACCCGGGAGTCCGGGGAGGGGGTAAATGATGGGACTAGGGGACAATCCTACTTAAAGAAAAAAAAAAAAAAAAAAAAAAAAAAAAAAGAAAAAAAAAAAAAAAAAAAAAAAATTCCTGTATTTAGGGAGCCCATACGTGGGAAAAGGGACCGGCCAGCAAGCTGTTCAAGTGTTAGGTTATGTTTTTTTTTTTTTTTTTGTTTCTAAAAGGTTAATGTTATAAATAAAATTAAAAAAGTGAAAGTTGCCATGCATACACTAGCAATACTCGGCTTGACCTATAACAGGCTAACCAGCATCTGGACTTATCTTACAGGGTGGGTTCATAACTCACTGTACTCTGATGTATGTAAATGCTTGTTTACTGGATGTTATGGACATATGTGAAATGGATAGGCCTGCGTGCCTAGATCCTGACTGTGAAATAATTATTATATGCGGTGACAATAAAACTCAGTGTTATAAAAAAAAAAAAAGGTTGCGAGACACTGCATTAGGTAACTAAAAACTAATACATAGTTATACTAGATGCGGTGCAAATATTTTATAAATCATATTATTTATTGGATTATACATATGTACAACTGAATAAAAACATTACTTTTGCCATCATATATTGAAAATCTATACTGTATTTTGTTTTAAATATGCGGGGATGTTATTTCAGCTTCCACTATATTCACTAAGCTATATTATGTTACATCCGCAAACCTTAATGGGCAGTATAAAGTCTTTTAATTCAATTTAAAAATGCATGTGCAAACAGCTGCAAGGCAAAGCTTTCAAAGCTTCAGCATGAAAATATTTAAATGTACAGTTTACTTTATTAACCCACCCCTATTGTCCCGAGCACTGCTGAAAGAAAGCAAACATTTTCAACTGAGATAACATTAATTATGCAGTTTTGGCAACCTGTTTTTTTTTTTTTTTAAATACTCTTTTATTAAAGTATAAAACATACAGAGTTAAAATACATAATAGCATAACATCTTGATATTATTTTAACATGTTTTCCAGTAGAGATATGCAATTAAGACAAATAAAATCTCATTTACACCACATGCACCCTATTTATTAAACCTTATGGGAAATAAAGTCTATGAAGCCAAAGATAAAGAATAAGCTGCGTGAAAAGAAAGAAAGGAAAGAAAGAAAGGAACATATGGGTTATTTTTTATATATATCCTCTATTTCAAAGCATCTCAAATTGCTTATTTACTTTTATCATGCTATGACAGGCCAATAGACCTGCAGCTCATTAACAGCCTTATTAAATTGCTATTCAGCCAATTTAGTAGGGCTCTATATAAGCACAGAGCTTTGTTTTTTTTACAGAAGTTTTTAGCTAGTGAAGACTTTGCTTTTGGATAGAAGTTCACTAACTAAATACTTCTGTAAAAAAAATATGCTCTGTGCTTATATAGAGCCCTATTCAATTGGCCGAATCACAATTTAATAAGACTGCAAGTCTCTCCAGGTTGGGGGATCTTCTTGTTTCCATCTTAAAACAATGCAAAGTTTAACAATCATATACATTTGAACTATGAAAACTATTTCTGTTCTCTTATATTTTTCAAAAAAATGTGCAGTATACCACTGCAGGCGGCAGGGGAGACAGACCTTCCAATCGCTACAGAAATAAAATCAAAACACTTTGTCCAATGAGGCTTGTTATAGGGGCAGTCCCACTATATATGGACTTGACTGAGACCATATCCACAGCCTCTCCAGCACAATTTATAATTTATCTTCTGAGTAATCTGATATAATTTTACTGGTACCAAATACCATTTATGAATCGTTTTGAAGTATAATTTCTGCTGGACAGTATTTTTAATGAATCAATTGGTGTTGTTTAGGGCTCATGCCACATGGTAGTCCTTTGACTAATTCTAATGAAATGATATTAAATGCCTTTGATATCATGTGGGTACAGTCACCGCTTCTTATAATTAATTAAAATCCATTAAGCTTGTCAGTTCATTTATTATCTAATCTAAGAGTATTAATAGCATGCTTCAGTTGTTCAAAAGCTAACCAGTTTTGGGGATGAATTCCTATCGTTTCTCTTATTTGATTAAAATTTGCTAACTCTATGTACAGATCTTTAATAGTTTGAACACCCTTTTCACTCTAATTTTTAGTCCAAGGTATTTTATAATATTTAGCTACTATATTAACTGGATTGATGCTACTTAAGGGGGAACATAGTTTATATTTTTTATTTATTCTTCTCCATTGTTAGCCAAATGTTCTTAACTATATATGCTTCTTTTGCTATGTTATAAGATGGATAATTGTAAATATATTTTAAGGCTCTAAGCTCCTGATCCATAACCAATGTTTTTTCTATTTGGTACCATGGATAATTATTATGGGGATGTAACCATTTTAAAGCATGAGTTAACATTACTGCATCTTGATATAATCTAAGCACAGGGTATGATATCCCTCCTTGGAGATATAGTTACAAAATGATAACCATTTGTATCTCAAAAGTGAGCATGCTCCAGGTTGCCCACTCTGCCTCACAGTGCCTGATAAGGGTGGAAAGAAGATCTACCTGCATGCTAACATGCAAGGACATTACTTTGGTGACTAGTGTCAGACAAGAAAACTATGATGCTAATTAGCACTTCAAATCAGCTAATTGATATTGAAGAGTCTCTCATGTTCATATTTAGTGTAGCTAAAACAACACTGAATATCTCCAGAATGTTTCAGTTTTGAAACAAATGGCTGACACAATGTATTAATTGTTTTTTCATATTCTTTAAGAATAAATAAAGATAAACAAGATAAATAATAATATATGCTTATGGGAAAGTGAGTGCGTTTAACCCCCTCATCACCCAACAACATAATGAGTCAGTTAAGAATGACATTAGATGAACGAAACAAAAAATGTTTTCTAAGGACCAAACAGATTGTCAAACTGGGAATATACCCAAAAAGGTGAAGGTACCAGTGACCCAACCAATTGCTACAGATATAAGTTCTTCTAATTACAAGATTTCAGACATAGATGGAATAGTGATCATTCTAGCTTCTGTTGAGAAAAACCCAACTAAATCCTCACACAACTGGTAGTTCCAAGGTGAACATCAACTCATGTTAGTTACATTCACTTTTTTTAGAAAAGAAGGTAGACAACTGATCAAAAGTGAAAGGCAAATAGAAATGACGTTCTCAAATTAGTTACCATCAGAACATGATTGGTATATGAAGATGTACTCAGGATTATGTTTTCCTTCTATACTGTATATACAGTTAAGGACATTTCAATAATTTGATGTTCCCCTTCCTTTGATGGGTTTTTGAATTTAGCATTAAATCAATTGAGAACTGATTGAGAATCTTGTATTTGTGATTTGTTGAACAAACAAGAAACGCAGAATTATTGTGTGATTAAGGTGAAGAGCTTAGTTAGAATACACATAAAATGGGAGTGACAGCAAATAATAAGGCAACGAAAATGAACTGTTGAAAGAAGATAAGACAATTATAACACTTCATTAACACCTTGAAGGTCTCTGATAAATATACTTAACACTGTTTACATGGCAAAGTGAATTTTATTTTTCCAGTTTACCTTGTTGAATAGTGAAGGTTATAAGATAAGGAGGGTAAAATGTACCAAAGAAAATGAACTGTATGTTGCATAAATGTAAAAAAAAGTTGTTTTGTTTTTAATGCTCTGCAAATATTTATTGAATAGATTTTAATATGTAAAAATGCATTCCACTGTATTTAATAACTAAATACATTAAATGTATATAAATATGTTAGTTAAAGTAAAGAGTAAGATTGAAGTACATACATGTACAAATGTGCTAGACTAGAATCACTTCTAACCTCACACTACTTTGGGCATATCACTAAGCTGATGTCATTATAATAAAGTATCAGGTCACCTAACCAAGTGTATTCTGTTCAGGTGCCCATTACAGCACTCAGTACAGTATGCACAGCATACTCAGTACATTATGCACAGAAAAGTGATGGTTAACATAGAATATTTATAAGTGCCTATAATTTTCAGATAACTTGTCGGTTCATTTTAAACGAATACTGCAAAGAAAGAAAGACAGGTGTACCACTAACAAGAAGTACACTTTATACACATAGTTTACTTACACTATGCATTGCATAATATACCCATTACTGTATAAGGCACATAGATAGATTTGACTAAGCAAGGTTAACTCTAAATTGAACGTTTTTTTTTATAGATCATAACTTGGCAGTACTATGGCTTCTCCAGTGATTGCTTGACTATAAAAGGCAATAGTATGGCTTTATTGCAGAGATGACGTTGGGTTATATGGAGGTCACCTTAGTCTATTATCCTACTGGAGACAAGTGGCTGTGTAAGGAGACTTCCACTATAGCAGCTTATCTGAAATGGCTGAACCCAGAAATTGAATTTCAGAATTAGACCACTGTGGTCATATATTTGAAATATACTATTTTGAATAAACACACAAAAAAATTGACAAAATATTTTTGGAATATAAAATGAAGTAGCACATATCATCTTTTATATGCAAATATGCTGAGATCTACCATTTTGGTAAACACTCCAATTGTAAATAGCTTAACTTTTAATCCATCAAGTTCAGAGCTCTACAATGTCTTTTGTTGAAAATGGTGCCTAAAATTGTACTTCATATTCCATATTAGGTTGTTGAAGAGATCTGTGTAGTGGCAGAATTATATTTGCTTCCCTTGATTCTATACTGCTCTCTATGCATGCCAATATTGTATTTGCCTTTGCACCAGCTGCCTGGCATTTATCACTTGTACATAGTTGGGTATCCTAAATTATTTTCTGTCCCTGATGACCAGTGGCGGCTGGTGACTTTTCAAGTTGGAGGGGCGACAGGGCGAAACATAGCCACTCCCCCTTTTTCAAACCACACCCATTTTTATAACTCCTCCCCCTGACGTCATAATGACCTTTATAAGCCCCGCCCAATGACCTTATGCTTGTAAAGCCCATTGAAATACATGATCTGCAATGCAGAAATGTCAAGAAGTAAAGTAACAATGTGTTAAATTCATTGGTATACAATATAGATTGAAAAAACTCATGTGACAAGACTACAGCAATATCATAATTGCACCTATACGTATTAACAGAAAAATTAAAGGAGTGACACCTACCATTAGTCGGCTCTTCTTCTCAGGGTATTCATGTTCATTAAGTTGACCAATGAGTAGAAACAAATCTGCAGCCACATAGGGTTTGCACCTGGGGTTGAAAGAAAACAAGCAAATCAATCAGACCATTCAAGAACAAAACCATACTTTCAAAACCTTAAAAGACCAAGTGGAACCATATAGGCCCCAAACATACCTTAGAAGACCAAGTGTGACTATATAGGCCCCAAACATACCTTAGAAGACCAAGTGTGACTATATAGGCCCCAAACATACCTTAGAAGACCAAGTGTGACTATATAGGCCCCAAACATACCTTAGAAGACCAAGTGTGACTATATAGGCCCCAAACATACCTTAGAAGACCAAGTGTGACTATATAGGCCCCAAACATACCTTAGAAGACCAAGTGGGACTATATAGGCCCCAAACATACCTTAGAAGACCAAGTGGGACTATAGGCCCCAAACATACCTTAGAAGACCAAGTGTGACTATATAGGCCCCAAACATACCTTAGAAGACCAAGTGTGACTATATAGGCCCCAACCGTACCTTAAAAACCCTAAATAACAAATTGGGACCATATAGGCCCCAACCGCACCTTAAAAACCCTAAATAACAAATTGGGACCATATAGGCCCCAACCGTACCTTAAAAACCCTAAATAACAAATTGGGACTATATAGGCCCCAACCGCACCTTAAAAACCTTAAATAACAAATTGGGACCATATAGGCCCCAACCGTACCTTAAAAACCCTGAATAACAAATTGGGACCATATAGGCCCCAACCGCACCTTAAAAACCCTAAATAACAAATTGGGACCATATAGGCCCCAACCGTACCTTAAAAACCCTAAATAACAAATTGGGACCATATAGGCCCCAACCGCACCTTAAAAACCCTAAATAACAAATTGGGACCATATAGGCCCCAACCGTACCTTAAAAACCCTAAATAACAAATTGGGACCATATAGGCCCCAACCGTACCTTAAAAACCCTAAATAACAAATTGGGACCATATAGGCCCCAACCGCACCTTAAAAACCTTAAATAACAAATTGGGACCATATAGCCCCCAACCGTACCTTAAAAACCCTAAATAACAAATTGGGACCATATAGGCCCCAACCGCACCTTAAAAACCTTAAATAACAAATTGGGACCATATAGGCCCCAACCGTACCTTAAAAACCCTAAATAACAAATTGGGACCATATAGGCCCCAACCGTACCTTAAAAACCCTAAATAACAAATTGGGACCATATAGGCCCCAACCGTACCTTAAAAACCCTAAATAACAAATTGGGACCATATAGGCCCCAACCGTACCTTAAAAACCCTAAATAACAAATTGGGACCATATAGGCCCCAACCGCACCTTAAAAACCCTAAATAACAAATTGGGACCATATAGGCCCCAACCGTACCTTAAAAACCCTAAATAACAAATTGGGACCATATAGGCCCCAACCGCACCTTAAAAACCCTAAATAACAAATTGGGACCATATAGGCCCCAACCGCACCTTAAAAACCCTAAATAACAAATTGGGACCATATAGGCCCCAACCGTACCTTAAAAACCCTAAATAACAAATTGGGACCATATAGGCCCCAACCGCACCTTAAAAACCCTAAATAACAAATTGGGACCATATAGGCCCCAACCGTACCTTAAAAACCCTAAATAACAAATTGGGACCATATAGGCCCCAACCGTACCTTAAAAACCCTAAATAACAAATTGGGACCATATAGGCCCCAACCGCACCTTAAAAACCCTAAATAACAAATTGGGACCATATAGGCCCCAACCGTACCTTAAAAACCCTAAATAACAAATTGGGACCATATAGGCCCCAACCGCACCTTAAAAACCCTAAATAACAAATTGGGACCATATAGGCCCCAACCGTACCTTAAAAACCTTAAATAACATATAGGCCCAAAAAAAAAAAATATATATATAAAAATTGATATCAATATATCACAATAAATAAATATATATATATATATATATCAAATTGTTATATATATATATATATATATATATATATATATATATATATTTATTTATTGTGATATTTTGATATTAATTTTTATATATATATATATATATATATATATATATATACATAAAAAATTACACATAAATATACATAAACATATACATACAACAATATATATTAATTGATATTTATTATTTGATTAATTGATGTTCTTTATTACATGGTATATTATATTGTTCATGCATTTCTATTACACTTTATTTGTTATACATATTACAGTGCTATTTTTTGGCTATACATGTTACAGGATATTATCCTGTAACATGTATATCACATAAAATAGCCCTGTAATATGTATAATACATACAGGGTCAAACAAGTTCACACTAACCTTTTTTACCCTTACAGGCTTCCATACCTGCTTGCTGATTTGCTAATTTTTTAAAGACTCTCATTGGTTGAAATCGATGTCAATCAAAAATTTCAGCCAATCAGAGTCCTTCAAAAATTAGTATATATAGCAGACCGTGGGAAAAAAACAATTAATCGCGGGAGGGGCTCCTTGTAGGAGGAGCTCTTTTTAGTGTGTTGTTTTTTTTTTTTTAGAGCGTCGGTTTTTTTTTTTGGAGGCCTCTTTCAATGGGCCAGAATGGATGGATGGACAAAGGCTTCAATCAAGATTGGATTATTTTTGATCATTGGCTTCAATCAACATGGATTATTTTATTTTTGATCATTGGCTTCAATCAACATGGATTATTTAATTTTTGATCATTGGCTTCAATCAACATGGATTATTTATTTTTCATCATGACTATATCCAGAGAGGACAGAAGGCCAACGCTGGAGGGGTCAATTTTACAGGTAAGTATGTGCTGTTGTTTATTTTATTTTTTATTAATGTTTGTTTAAAGCTGTTTATTTTTGTATACAATGTGTTGTGTTACTAACTGTACTAACAATGTGTGTATGTGCTGTTTATTTTATTTTTTATTAATGTTTGTTTAAAGCTGTTTATTTTTGTATACAATGTGTTGTGTTACTAACTGTACTAACAATGTGTTTGCTTACTGTGTGTTTAATTGTAATAATGTTGTTACTGTATTTTTTTTTTCCCTTCCCTTATTTTTATTTTATCTTTAGAAGTGACATGCACATATACATGCCTGTTACTTCTAAAAATGGAATAAAAATAGGGGGGGGGGGGGTAGGTAGTTGGTTAATGGTTCATCCAGGGTGGGGTCGGTCACGGTCAGGCGCCCATCGGTCGCCCATAGGCCACGACCAGGGGTGGCACAGGCCTCATGGGGGTGAACATCCACCCCCATGTGGCCTGGTCAACCCCGCTCACTGCCCGAATACCCGGGGTAGCATAGGCCGCATCGGGGTGGTGCCGGGGGCCCGGTGGTGATCGGGCCTCGGGGGTGGCATACATGGAGGTCATCAGGGGTGGCACAGGCCTCATCAAGGGGGTGATCCGATCACCCCCATGTGGGCCTGTGCCACCCCGCTCACCACCCGACTACCCCGATCCCGTGATCGGTGTAATCCGGTGGTGGCATGATGGCATAGCTAGGCTAGCATAGGGCAGGCCTGATCGGGGGTGGCACAGGCCACATGGGGGTGATGGCTGGGGTCGTCGGTGGTAGTGGGTGGCTGGGTAGGTGGCACTGGCAGGCTAGGCAGGCATAGTGGGGGACTGGGGGTAACTGGTCACCCCTAACTTTTATTAGGGGCTACTAGGGGTTTTGGTTTGGCCAGGGGCAGGGGCAGGTGCCAGGCAGAGGCAGGTGTAGACTTACTGTGTTAGGCAGGCAGAGCAGATGAGTAGATTCAGCCAGGGAGGTCTCTCAGTCTCAGCGTGACCAGGGTCAGGAAACAGAAAGGGGGAAGGGACAGGGAACTGGTGGTTTTATTGACTGTATCAGTCAATCAAAATCAAACTCGAGGCTCTATTTGCTGGCGGGCGCTCAGGGCTAACGGTCTGGGTGGGTTTAGATTGATCACTTAGTAACTGGACAGCCTTCCATCATTGATTGGTCAATGATGGAAGACTGTCATTTATTAATTGATACATTTATGACCGCCCATGCATATCGTCACTGTGATGGTGGGCGGCATGCATTAACGGTCAGTGGGCCAGGCCAGGACTCATTGAAGAGAGAGCAGATGCAGAAGAGTCTAAAGGTTAGTGTACACAGTGTATAAATAACTATTGTAATTTGATCACACAGGGTGCAGGCAGGGGGCGATAGATACACAGCATTAGTTAATGTAGCGCAAGGGTTATTTTAAAGTGACAGTGTCCCTTTTCTAACTTTAATTCATTTTAATACTATTTAGACTTGAAATGATGATGTACACCTTATATTTATTTGTTTTTGGGTTATACTAATACATTGTTGTGTTTTTTTTATTGCAGGGTGAAGAAAATATTTGGGGGGGGCGTTTGCCCTGACGCCCCAATGGACGGGCCGCCCCTGCTGATGACGGAAGCCCTGCTTCCTTGTATCCACAGAAGGAAATAATGTATTTTTTTTTTAATGTTTAAAAAATAAGGGGGGCAGTGGAGAGATGACTCCTCCCAGGAATTGGCTAACATTGTGTGCTAGTGTGGGAGAGTTTTCTGCCCTGGGGATGCTGAGATATGCAGCGGAGACTAGATCATAATGCAGCAGCCAGCTACAGCGTTCTAGCACAACAAGGTGCAAGGGAAGCTGGGCCAAATACTCTAAGCAACGTGGTGAGCTCCACACGATCAATTTAAAGAAATAAGAACTAAGCAATGGTCCAGTAAAGCCCACTGTATGGGGAGAGAATGCTGGAGTGGAGAGACAGAAGAGTGGCACATCCAAACATTGGAGCTAAAAGCAACCCAATATCAGCGTGGTGAGTTCCACATTGTATAATCAATGTGAAACACCATTATGCATAATTCTAACAAACAAAAAAGGACTGAAGCCTAAGCTTACAGGAAACAAGAGGTCAAGAGGGCCCTTCAAAATATAACTTTTGTATCATATGCACAATTAAACTGAGTGTTCCACCTTCTCTACATGATTTCGATATAAGGCTAAGCTGATCTAAAGCTGGTAAACCATAAACCTGCTGGAATGCTGCCATGGTTGCTGTGTCTATCTTTACTGGAGTCATCTAAAATCATACTGAGCTGAAGTTAGAAAGAAAGAAAAAAAGAAAGAGATAATGAAGGACTTCTTAAGTAGACAGCAAAGTCGAAATACTTAAGACTAACTCTCCACAACATAGGAGTTAGAAGACAAGCTATACGAGGAAGTGCGCTGGGAAAGTAGCTCTATCTTTACTTCATACTTATAGGGGTAAGTATTTTCCAAAGTAGGGGTGTGACCGGAAATGAGTAGTGTAGACGAGTGAGACATCTGCAGTTTAAGAGGGAGAGCCAGCTGATGAACAGTCTGCTCAGTGAAACTCTGCACGAAAAAAACATGATAGCAAGCACAAGCTAATAGCCCATTGGCGTCTAAGACACTGACCTCACACCCGTGGGAAATTAGACCTGATACAGCAGCATGGAGGTGAGAGCTCCAAAGGGGATTCCTTCCCACTAAGAGTGAGATGCGGTAGACAAGAGAGAGTGAGAAGCTGTTCATGAGCGGTGGCTTTTCTCACGTGGGACGCCGTAGAGGCTATTGGTCGCTGAAGCATCACGTGTGGTAGCCAGCTGACGGCCAGGAAGTCAGAACCATCGTGGAGTCATAGCTGTCAAGGGAGGAAGGGAATGAGAGACAACTAACGGACCATCAGCTCTGTGGACAATTGAAACAGAGGAATTGCACACACGGCTGGCAAAGTATATGTCGCATATGCCCGGAGGTGAAAGCTCCAGTGGAGCATCCGTTTATTATTATACTCGGGTCTGAGGACATGATGAACTTAAAAGACGGTTTGGAGGCATATTAGCGGCTCTGGACTGTGTGGCTTTTGCACAGGAGATAGTATGGTGATACAATCTATATTCAATACACGAAAAAGCTTAAACAGCCTATTATGAGATATCTGTTTAAGTTCAAAGTCAATATAGAGCCTTATCACTATCAGATATAGGTCCTTAATATAAAGGCTGCCAAGCCCTGCCAGTGAAGTAAGCAGAAGCTGAACTTATAAACCTACAACAACTAGAGAACAATAAAAAACAATTAGCCATTGGCTAAGATTTAAAAAAATATAGTGTACAAGCAAGTCATTAAATTAACCCTGTGTTCTAGATAACTTGTTCTGCAATTCATTGTATAACTGAACACTCATACACCCAATTCGCTGTTTACCAGCCGAATGTAAAATCATATAAGAGCATATATTTTTAGGAATATCTTATAAAAAACAGATATATCTACTCGCAATGATAAATTTCAAAGTGGCTTCTGTACAAGAGGCATGTGTTATGTCTAGCTTGCCCGAGTCTCTATTATAATTCTCACACTGAGAGGTGTGCCGATATAAATCTTGTGGATATTCACTGCATCAAGTTTTTGGAGCTTCATTGCTCCCTGTATCCAGAGGCATAAATAATACGGATCTATAACAGTGGTATATACTATATACACGTTGTTGGACTGTGAAATAGAGGTTAAAGGCTCTTTATATATTTTGAGATCCAGAAATTGGATGGCCTAGATGGACGTTAATAGATCTGTACAATAGAGTTAGCTCCTCCAGAGGATAATACATAGAGAATATTCTTAGAGAAAAGAAATTAACATGTCAAGTAAATCTAAATCTAATTTTCCCCCCAAAAACTAGTTTTGTAAATAAATCGCAAAACGAATTTCAAATAAATATGAAAGATAACAATCAAAGTAGTGGGAGTAATATCACATCTTAGGATTTTAATAATTCAAATATAATGGGAGAGGATTTGTTGTCACCAGCAAAAATGAGAGAAATCATGACAGAATTCCAACTTAAATTGTCAACCGATTTAAAAGAACAAATAGGGGAGAATTATAAAGCCATTAAGGAGACACACTCAAGAATTGAGGAGTTGGAGATCAAGCTGGAAAAACTTACTAAAGACCATATTTCAGTTATAACATATACAACCGCTTTAGAGAGAAAAATGACTGATCTCGAACATAAAATAACAAATATAGAAAATAGAAGTAGAAGGAAAAATCTGAGATTAAGGGGAATCCCTGATTATGTCCCTGAACAAGATTTGAAAAAGTATATTATGGACTTTTTTCTACTTTAGTCCCAAGGCTCACTCAAGAAATAAACATCTTGGACACAGTCCATAGAATTCCATTACCTTACAGATTAACAAGTTCACAGCCAAGAGACACAATGGTTAGATTTCACAGTATTTCTGATAAAGAAAACATTATGAAAATAATTTTCAAACAAAGAACCTTTTTGGCTCCTTATAAAGACAACAAAATATTATCAGATATAGCACCTTTAATAAGGAGGAAAACATATGGTAACATCATACAACATTATACAATAATAATTTGATAAAGCTAGGAATAAGCTACAAATGGAGATTCCCAGAAGGCCTTTTGATATTTAAAGACTCAATGTGGCACAAAATCTCTAAAGTAGAGGAAGGAGAAAATCTACTAAGCAAATGGGATATAGCAATAGGGAAAACCCAGAAGGCAGAGATGAAGAAGGACTTATTATTAAAAGCCCCTGAGTGGCAATTGGTTAATAATCTGATGTAAAATTGAATTTGAAAGGAAAGGCTGACCGTAACTAACGGAACAATAAGCTCAATTAATAATATATCTTTAGAGTAATGCTGATGTTATTAGGGATTTAGGGTTTCAAGATTCAATACCGGTAATCCAGAAACACTGTAGAAGAATGTACAGGGAGTGCAGAATTATTAGGCAAATGAGTATTTTGACCACATCATCCTCTTTATGCATGTTGTCTTACTCCAAGCTGTATAGGCTCAAAAGACTACTACCAATTAAGCATATTAGGTGATGTGCATCTCTGTAATGAGAAGGGGTGTGGTCTAATGACATCAACACCCTATATCAGGTGTGCATAATTATTAGGCAACTTCCTTTCCTTTGGCAAAATGTGTCAAAAGAAGGACTTGACAGGCTCAGAAAAGTCAAAAATAGTGAGATATCTTGCAGAGGGATGCAGCACTCTTAAAATTGCAAAGCTTCTGAAGCGTGATCATCGAACAATCAAGCGTTTCATTCAAAATAGTCAACAGGGTCGCAAGAATCGTGTGGAAAAACCAAGACGCAAAATAACTGCCCATGAACTGAGAAAAGTCAAGCGTGCAGCTGCCACAATGCCACTTGCCACCAGTTTGGCCATATTTCAGAGCTACAACATCACTGGAGTGCCCAAAAGCACAAGGTGTGCAATACTCAGAGACATGGCCAAGGTAAGAAAGGCTGAAAGACGACCACCACTGAACAAGACACACAAGCTGAAACGTCAAGACTGGGCCAAGAAATATCTCAAGACTGATTTTTCTAAGGTTTTATGGACTGATGAAATGAGAGTGAGTCTTGATGGGCCAGATGGATGGGCCTGTGGCTAGATTGGTAAAGGGCAGAGAGCTCCAGTCCGACTCAGACGCCAGCAAGGTGGAGGTGGAGTACTGGTTTGGGCTGGTATCATCAAAGATGAGCTTGTGGGGCCTTTTCGGGTTGAGGATGGAGTCAAGCTCAACTCCCAGTCCTACTGCCAGTTCCTGGAAGACACCTTCTTCAAGCAGTGGTACAGGAAGAAGTCTGCATCCTTCAAGAAAAAACATGATTTTCATGCAGGACAATGCTCCATCACACGCGTCCAAGTACTCCACAGCGTGGCTGGCAAGAAAGGGTATAAAAGAAGAAAATCTAATGACATGGCCTCCTTGTTCACCTGATCTGAATCCCATTGAGAACCTGTGGTCCATCATCAAATGTGAGATTTACAAGGAGGGAAAACAGTACACCTCTCTGAACAGTGTCTGGGAGGCTGTGGTTGCTGCTGCACGCAATGTTGATGGTGAACAGATCAAAACACTGACAGAATCCATGGATGGCAGGCTTTTGAGTGTCCTTGCAAAGAAAGGTGGCTATATTGGTCACTGATTTGTTTTTGTTTTGTTTTTGAATGTCAGAAATGTATATTTGTGAATGTTGAGATGCTATATTGGTTTCACTGGTAAAAATAAATAATTGAAATGGGTATATATTTGTTTTTTGTTAAGTTGCCTAATAATTATGCACAGTAATAGTCACCTGCACACACAGATATCCCCCTAAAATATCTAAAACTAAAAACAAACTAAAAACTACTTCCAAAAATATTCAGCTTTGATATTAATGAGTTTTTTGGGTTCATTGAGAACATGGTTGTTGTTCAATAATAAAATTAATCCTCAAAAATACAACTTGCCTAATAATTCTGCACTCCCTGTATACTTACTTAGTATCACAAGGCTAAAGGTTGAAATAAAAAAATTTTTTCCAAGTATAAACCACACTGGTGACATGTAAGACAAAAGTATCAAAGTAGTCCTTAATGAGGGAATATTGGCTGAAAGAAACACTAATCTTTAGACACAAATAGTTTTATTATAATATGAAGAGGTATAATGGATATTAATAAGACACTTATATAATGATTCAAACTAAATACATTTTTTTGTTTTTTAGTACACAACATACTGGTGAATAGTAAGACAAAAGGGTGATGTAGAGAGCAATTGAGTGAAATTGTGCTAAATAAAACATAAATCTTTAAACACATAAGGTTTTATTATAATATGAAGAGGTTAGCGGATATTAAAAACACTCACTTAATTATTTATATTAAAGAAATGTATTATATGTTAAAATTATAAATAACTGACATTCACTTACTATTATTAGGTTAGGATAATAGTAATAAAAAGCACCAGAAAAATGCACCTAGTTAATAGTATAGTAGGGCAACACAAGGCAGTATAATACTATCCCCCCAAAAAAATGTTTTCACTTTTTAACGAACACATAATAAGAAATAATAGCAAACAGCAATATATATATATACATTATCTTATAGTTAATATTTATATAATATACATTAAAGATATGAGATAAGTAGGAAGAAATGTACTATGGCTCTCCCTTTTAGGACCCATTTGGGTTCTCTGGTACCCCCTTGTTTTTGTACATCGGCATAATTAACCCTATAAGATGAAATTGCATAGGAGATCTAATGAAATAAGGAGATTGAATGTTTGTATGAAAGATGAATTAGACAACCAAATTTTTAGATCGAAGAGAGAGTGTAAATGGTTAAAACATAAGAGTGGTTGTAACAATAGAGGACATCTGGGAAGATGTAACTTAGATGATAAAAATGGAATCGGCGTATACTAGGAATAACGATTCTTTATAGGATATTCCAAATAGTAGATAGTGGAAACAGAATAAAAAAAGAAAGAAATGGGAATTAAGGTGATATCTCAAATTGCAAGGGCCTGAATACCCCCATAAAAGAAGGATTGCCTTTGCAAGTTTTGCTAAGGAGAAAGCCGATATTGTACTCCTTCAAGAGACACATTGGAGGGAAGGTAGACCACATGCATTTTTTATTAGACACTTTGATGAACCAATTACATCATCTTATAAATCTAAATTCAGGGAAGTAGCTATCCTATTCAGTCAAAAACAGATTATATGTGAACATCATATAGTCCCAGATAAAGAGGGCAGAACTATTATTTGGCATGAAAAGTAAACAAAGAAATCAACACTATAGCAAACCTATTGTGAGGAATTGACTCTGCTGGGTTTTGAACCCTGGTCCCCAGGCTGCTATACCTCTTCCCTACCACTGCGCTAGCCTGCCTGTTGTGAATTCCATTGAGACCTTATAAGGTTGACTCTGCTAGCAATTGTATCAGTACCTAAGTCTCTTCAGCTGTGTCTGGTCAGGTGTCTGGTCCTTGGCCTATATAAGGCACTTCCTGTCTATTGATCCTTGCCAGATTATTGTGTGGTTTCTGATCACTTCAATAAACCTTGTTCCTGTTTTCACCTACAAGTTTGCGGAACTGGATTATTGCTGACCTTGGCTACTGGTCTCCACAACTTTGTGATTTCTATATCATTACAGAATAATCTGGCACTTTCATGGAGACCGCCGGGACAGATTCTGCATTGGCCCAGCAGGTTGCTTTATTTGCAAGAACTGTGCAGACCCAGGCACAGACTATCCAAGTGCTGCAGGACCAGGTAGCTGAACTGCAAAATAAATTTCAGTCAATGCACAGTGAGTATACCAGCTACAGGGCACGTGATGCTGCGGCTGCTACTGTTACACCTGCTCAAGAGGCCCGCTTGCCCCTGCCAGAAAAGTTTGGAGGAGATCGCAAAAAATTTAGGGGTTTCCTAAATCAATGCCGTTTGCACTTCATGATGTTACCTCGCCAATTTCCATCTGAAAGAGAGAAGGTGGGATTTATTTTTTCCTTATTCAAAGATGAAGCCCTGGCTTGGGGCTCCCCTCTTCTGGAACAAGACAGTCCAGTCTTGGGTAATCTAAATGACTTTCTTGAGGCCATGTGCCTAGTTTTTGATGACCCCAATCGATGTGCTACAGCAGAAGCCACTCTCCTTCATTTGCATCAAGGGAGGCGCTCCGTGGCTGAATATGCTGCTGAATTCAGACAGTGGGTTGCTGATACTACCTGGAACCAATCAGCCCAGAGGTTCCACTTCAGAAAAGGTCTCTCAGAAGCTATAAAAGATGAGCTAGCTCGTGTTGATCTTCCTGCTGACTTTGATGCATTTGTGCGTTTGGCTATCCGTATTGATCGGAGACTTTCTGAAAGAAGATTGGAAAGACAGGGCTCTTTTAGACCAAGTACTACTCCAATTTCCTATTCAAGAACTTCTACTCCGATCCCACAAACACCTACAGACTCTGAGCCAGAGGCTATGCAGTTAAATCTAATAAGAGGGCCATTATCCAACGAAGAAAAACAGTGGCGACGCACTCACAATTTATGCCTGTATTGTGGTAGTGCAGGGCACTATGCCATCAATTGCCCTAGCAAATCCAAAAGAACAATAGCTATGGCGGCTGAGGGTGCACAGATTCGACACCAATCCCAGATTTCGGATCAACTGGATTCTGTCACACAACCCTTGTTTTCTCTGGCTCATGGTGAAGAGGGTATGTTGACTCAACATCCTCATTTTGTGGTGCCTATCACGTTGCAATGTGGTGATCGTAAAATTTCAACTACCGCTATGATAGATTCTGGAGCAGGCGGAAACTTTATGGACATTAAATTTGCAGCAGTAAATAGAATTCAGTCTATCCCTAATTCTTCACCTGTGTTAATGGAGACAGTTGACGGTTCTCCACTTACGTCAGGACCGGTTACACATGAGACTGTGCCCTTAAAGTTGACTGTGGAAGTGAATCACCATGAGGCTATCTCTTTCCACCTAATTTCCTCAACACAGTTTCCAGTGATTTTGGGGGTACCTTGGCTTGCTCTGCATAACCCACAGATTGATTGGAAGATCAGAACTTTGTCCTTTCCTTCAGAACACTGCTTAATGAATTGTCAACCCTCTAAGGTAACACCTGTTGCCACAACAATTAATGAAATAGTTGCTACAAACTTGACTAAGCTTCCTCTACAATATCGGGATTTTGCAGATGTCTGTGATAAGAAGAATGCTGATCAGCTTCCACCACACAGGCCTTATGATTGCCCAATAGAGCTGTTGCCTGGGGCTGCTATCCCATTTGGCCGTATATATTCCCTTTCTGAGCCTGAATTGAAAGCTCTTCGTGAATACCTACAAGAAAATCTTGCCAAAGGCTTTATTCGACCATCTACTTCTCCAGCAGGAGCTCCTATTTTCTTTGTAGAAAAGAAAGATGGCAGCCTACGGCCATGCGTTGATTACAGGGACATTAATAACATCACTGTTAAAAACCGCTACCCCTTGCCTCTGAATCCTGAACTTTTGGAGAGACTCCGCTCAGCTAAAATATTTACGAAGCTTTATCTTCGGGGGGCATATAATCTGGTTCGCATAAGACCCAATGATGAATGGAAAACAGCTTTCAGAACCAGGTACGGGCATTACGAATATCTAGTAATGCCTTTTGGGCTGTGTAATGCCCCTGCAACTTTCCAGCATCTTATCAATGATGTACTACGAGATCTCCTGGATCAGTTTGTTGTGGCATATTTGGATGATATCCTAATATTCTCTGATAATCTTGAAAACCACAGAAAACAGGTCCGTATAGTTCTAGAGTGCCTTCGTACCCACCGCCTATACATTAAACTAGAAAAATGTGAGTTTGAACAAACAGAAATTCAATTCCTGGGGTATGTAATAACTCCCAAAGGTTTAAGTATGGACGCAAGTAAAATTAAAGCTGTGCTGGACTGGCCCATCCCCAAGAATGAAAAAGATGTTCAGAGATTTGTGGGGTTTGCCAATTTTTACAGGCGTTTCATTAAGAATTTCTCTGCCGTTATTACACCGATCACTGAACTCACACGTAAAGGGACTCCTTTTCAGTGGTCCGATAAGGCGGATACCGCATTTTCCCGATTGAAGACTCTGTTTACCTCTGCCCCTGTCCTGGTACATCCTCAGCCGGAATTACCATTTATTGTGGAAGTTGATGCTTCTGATTCAGCTGTTGGTGCTATACTGTCTCAAAGGACTGGACCTAAGATGCTGTTACATCCGTGTGCCTTCTATTCCCACCAGATGGTGCCAGCAGAAAGAAACTATGACATAGGGAATAAAGAACTATTGGCTATAAAAGCTGCCTTCACCGAATGGAGACATCTCTTGGAGGGAGCTACCCATCCAATTACTGTCCTCACAGATCACAAAAATCTGGAATGTATTCAATCAGCTAAGAGACAGCCATACAAGCACGCTGGTCCCTATTCTTCTCAAGGTTTAATTTTTTGGTTACATACCGTCCTGGCTCCAAGATTGGTAAGGCGGATGCCTTTGTCTAGAATAGCTGACCCCCTCCATACTACCGTAACCAAGACCACCATCTTGCCAGAGGATATATTTATAGGAGTTACATTTCCTTCTGATCTGATGTCTCGCATTAAAAAGGGCTACGCTGAAGACCCAGTTCTTCGTGATCCTCCTCGTGACCTCCATATGACGATGCGTAATGGGTTTTGGATTTTTCAACAACGTCTGTTTGCTCCGGAGTCAGTGCGACTGGACCTTTTACGTCTCTACCATGACTCAAAACCAGCAGGTCATCCAGGAATCCGAAAGACACAAGAGCTACTTGCCCGATCCTTTTGGTGGCCGAAGTATCATGAGGATGTTAAGAAGTATGTGTCCTCTTGTGATGTGTGTGTGCCAGACATAAGACTCCTCGCTCATCCCCTGTTGGCTTGCTTCAGCCTCTTCCGATTCCTCATCGTCCCTGGGGATCTATATCCATGGACTTTATTGTGGAACTACCTCCCTCTAAGGAACACACTACCATTCTTGTTGTTGTGGACAGGTTAACTAAGATGGGTCATTTCATACCAGCTCGTGGTCTCCCTTCAGCTAAACAGACGGCTGACCTGGTTATTCGGGAAATATTTCGCTTGCATGGAGTGCCTGATGAAGTAGTATCTGACAGAGGAGTACAGTTTACGTCTCGTTTTTGGAAACATTTTTGTTCTAATCTAGGTATTAATGTAAATCTGTCGTCAGCTTTTCATCCGCAAAGTAATGGACAGACTGAGCGAACCAACCAGACTTTGGAGCAATATTTGCGGTGCTATATTAGTTACCTGCAGGATGACTGGCTGGATTTTCTACCCACGGCGGAGTTTGCCTATAACAATGCCCAACACTGCTCCACTTCTTTGAGCCTATTTTTTGCCAACTATGGTTACCATCCGACCTTTCTAGTCAGTCTCCCAATTACTACTTCCATTCCTGCTGTCGCTGACCGGCTAACGGCCTTACGTGATTCCCAAGCACTGTTGAAAGAGACTCTTTTGGAGGCTCAGGAATGTTACAAAAGAGCTGCTGATAGGCATAGAAAGGAGGCCCCAGTCTATCACGTTGGTGACAAGGTGTGGCTGTCAACAAGGAATCTCAAGCTTCGGATTCCTTCTCATAAATTGGGTCAAAGGTTCATGGGACCTTTTGAGATCATTGCTCAGATCAATGCTGTCACTTTCCGTTTACAACTCCCGAATTCCATGAAAATACATCCAGTGTTTCACGTTGCACTGCTTAAACCTTTTCATGAAAACACTTTCCCTGGCCGAGCCCTGCCTGCCCCAGTCCTCGTGGATGGTGAGGATGAGTACGAAGTGGACAAAATTCTTGACTCCAGGATCTTCTGTGGCAAGCTTCAGTATCTGGTTCGCTGGAAAGGCTATGGTGAGGAGGAGAGTTCGTGGGAACCAGTGGACAATATTCACGCTCCTGATCTCCTTCGGTCTTTTCATGTGCAGTACCCTGCTAAACCAGGTAATAGGGCATCCAGAGGCTGCACCTATAGAGGCGGGGGTAATGTGAGGAATTGACTCTGCTGGGTTTTGAACCCTGGTCCCCAGGCTGCTATACCTCTTCCCTACCACTGCGCTAGCCTGCCTGTTGTGAATTCCATTGAGACCTTATAAGCTTGACTCTGCTAGCAATTGTATCAGTACCTAAGTCTCTTAAGCTGTGTCTGGTCAGGTGTCTGGTCCTTGGCCTATATAAGGCACTTCCTGTCTATTGATCCTTGCCAGATTATTGTGTGGTTTCTGATCACTTCAATAAACCTTGTTCCTGTTTTCACCTACAAGTTTGCGGAACTGGATTATTGCTGACCTTGGCTACTGGTCTCCACAACTTTGTGATTTCTATATCATTACTCCTATATCTTCCTAACTTTAACCAGATGACATTTTTGAGGAAAACCATCAAACTAATAAATCAGATTAAAAAGGGCAGATTGATTATAGAAGGGAACTTTAATATGTTATTTGATTCAACAACAGATAGAATAGCCCTAAATAATGGAAAAGGAATTCCAGATATCCTAATGAAGACCGCAAAACAATCTTCTTCGGAAATATTCAAAAATGGTCTATACGATGTATGGAGATCTCATAACCCAGATGTTAAAGATTACACTTACTTCTCCGGAGGACATCAATGTTATACTCGGAAAGACCATTTTCTGACAGATATTAAAACACTCAAAAAGGTTAGGTCCATCAAAATAGAAGATATTTTGTGGTCAGATGACGCGGTGATAAGCATGATATTGGAAGATTCTCAAGATGTATACAAACCCAAGCAATGGAAAATGGATTGCATTCTGCTGAAATCAGAAGAATTTGCCAGCATGTCGTCACATGCGTGCCGGGTCAAGGAGCGGAGTGGAGGCCGGAGCAGAAGCAGGTAAGCGAGGGGGAGGTATTTAGGGGGGTTTAGGTTGAGGAGGGGGGTTTAGGTTGAGGAGGGGGGTTAGAATGCGGAGGGAGGGTTAGAATGCGGAGGGGGGTTTAGAATGAGGAGGGAGGTTGAGGAGGGGGGTTGAGGATAGGGGGTTGAGGTTGAGGAAGGGGGTTGAGGAGGGGGTTGAGGATAGGGGGGTTGTGGAAGGAGGATGAGGATGAGGGGTTGAGGAGAGGGGTTGAGGTTGAGGAGGGGGGTTGAGGATAGGGGGTTGAGGAGGGGGTTGAGGATAGGGGGGTTGTGGAAGGAGGATGAGGATGGGGGGTTGAGGAGGGGGGGTTAGAATGCGGAGGGGGGTTTAGAATGAGGAGGGAGGTTGAGGAGGGGGGTTGAGGATAGGGGGTTGAGGTTGAGAAGGGGGGTTGAGGAGGGGGTTGAGGATAGGGGGGTTGTGGAAGGAGGATGAGGATGGGGGGGGGGGTTGAGGAGGGGGGTTGAGGGGGGTTAAGGGGGGGTTTGAGGATGGGGGATTGAGGAGGGGGTTTGAGGATGGGGGATTGAGGAGGGGGTTTGAGGATGGGGGATTGAGGAGGGGGTTTGAGGAGGGAGGTTGAGGATGGGGGCTTGAGGAGGGAGGTTGAGGAGGGGTTGAGGATGAGGAGGGAGGTTGAGGATGAGGAGGGGGGTTGAGGATGAGGAGGGGGGTTGAGGATGAGGAGGGAGGTTGAGGAGGGGGTTGAGGTTGAGGAAGGGGGTTGAGGAGGGGGTTGAGGATAGGGGGGTTGTGGAAGGAGGATGAGGATGGGGGGTTGAGGAGAGGGGTTGAGGTTGAGGAGGGGGGGTGAGGATAGGGGGTTGAGGTTGAGGAGGGGGGTTGAGGAGGGGGTTGAGGAAGGAGGATGAGGATGGGGGGTTGAGGAGGGGGGTTGAAGGGGGGGTTTGAGGATGGGGGGTTGAGGAGGGGGTTTGAGGAGGGAGGTTGAGGATGGGGGGGTTGAGGATGGGGGGGTTGAGGAGGGAGGATGAGGAGGGAGGTTGAGTAGGGAGGTTGAGGATGAGTAGGGAGGTTGAGGATGAGTAGGGAGGTTGAGGATGAGTAGGGAGGATGAGGAGGGGGGTTGAGGATGAGGAGGGAGGTTGAGGAGGGGGTTGAGGTTGAGGAAGGGGGTTGAGGAGGGGGTTGAGGATAGGGGGGTTGTGGAAGGAGGATGAGGATGGGGGGTTGAGGAGAGGGGTTGAGGTTGAGGAAGGGGGTTGAGGAGGGGGTTGAGGATAGGGGGGTTGTGGAAGGAGGATGAGGATGGGGGGTTGAGGAGAGGGGTTGAGGTTGAGAAGGGGGGTTGAGGATAGGGGGTTGAGGAGGGGGGTTGAGGAGGGGGTTGAGGATAGGGGGATTGTGGAAGGAGGATGAGGATGGGGGGTTGAGGAGGGGGGGTTAGAATGCGGAGGGGGGTTTAGAATGAGGAGGGAGGTTGAGGAGGGGGGTTGAGGTTGAGGAGGGGGTTGAGGATAGGGGGGTTGTGGAAGGAGGATGAGGATGGGGGGTTGAGGAGAGGGGTTGAGGTTGAGGAGGGGGGGTGAGGATAGGGGGTTGAGGTTGAGGAGGGGGGTTGAGGAGGGGGTTGAGGAAGGAGGATGAGGATGGGGGGTTGAGGATGGGGGGTTGAAGGGGGGGTTTGAGGATGGGGGGTTGAGGAGGGGGTTTGAGGAGGGAGGTTGAGGATGGGGGGGTTGAGGATGGGGGGGTTGAGGAGGGAGGATGAGGAGGGAGGTTGAGGAGGAAGTTGAGGATGAGTAGGGAGGTTGAGGATGAGTAGGGAGGTTGAGGATGAGTAGGGAGGATGAGGAGGGGGGTTGAGGATGAGGAGGGAGGTTGAGGAGGGGGTTGAGGTTGAGGAAGGGGGTTGAGGAGGGGGTTGAGGATAGGGGGGTTGTGGAAGGAGGATGAGGATGGGGGGTTGAGGAGAGGGGTTGAGAAGGGGGGTTGAGAATAGGGGGTTGAGGAGGGGGGTTGAGGAGGGGGTTGAGGATAGGGGGATTGTGGAAGGAGGATGAGGATGGGGGGGTTGAGGAGGGGGGGTTAGAATGCGGAGGGGGGTTTAGAATGAGGAGGGAGGTTGAGGAGGGGGGTTGAGGTTGAGGAGGGGGGTTGAGGATAGGGGGTTGAGGTTGAGGAGGGGGTTGAGGATAGGGGGGTTGTGGAAGGAGGATGAGGATGGGGGGGGGTTGAGGAGGGGGGTTGAGGGGGGTTAAGGGGGGGTTTAAGGATGGGGGATTGAGGAGGGGGTTTGAGGAGGGAGGTTGAGGATGGGGGCTTGAGGAGGGAGGATGAGGAGGGAGGTTGAGGAGGGGTTGAGGATGAGGAGGGAGGTTGAGGATGAGGAGGGGGGTTGAGGATGAGGAGGGAGGTTGAAGAGGGGGTTGAGGTTGCGGAAGGGGGTTGAGGATAGGGGGGTTGTGGAAGGAGGATGAGGATGGGGGGTTGTGGAGAGGGGTTGAGGTTGAGGAGGGGGGTTGAGGATAGGGGGTTGAGGTTGAGGAGGGGGGTTGAGGAAGGAGGATGAGGATGGGGGGTTGAGGAGGGGGTTTGAGGATGGGGGGTTGAGGATGGGGGGTTGAGGATGGGGGGTTGAGGATGGGGGGGTTGAGGATGGGGGGGTTGAGGATGGGGGGGTTGAGGATGGGGGGGTTGAGGAGGGAGGATGAGGAGGGAGGATGAGGAGGGAGGTTGAGGAGGGGGTTGAGGATGAGTAGGGAGGTTGAGGATGAGGAGGGGGGTTGAGGAGGGGGTTGAGGAGGGAAGTTGAGGAGGGTGTTGAGGAAGGAGGAAGAGGATGGGGGGGTTGAGGAGGGGGGTGGAGGAGGGGGTTGAGGAGGGGGGTGGAGGAGGGGGGTGGAGGAGGGAGGTTGAGGAGGGGGTTGAGGATGAGGAGGGAGGTTGAGGTTGAGGATTTTGCTTCAAAGTTCCTTATTTGAAATTTATTTTTTTCCCCCTGAAATTTCCTTCTTAAAATGAGGTGCGTGTTATACGCCGGTGCGTGTTATACGCCGATAAATACGGTATATATGAAAGTAAACGGTTTGCAAAATAAGAACAAAAAATGTCTAGATTATAATACTATATTACAAATTAAGGAAGTTAAAACACAAACCCAGAAAATCCTGCAGGAACAAACAGATAAAGCATTTCACAGGTTTCAAGAAGGCCATTATATCCTGGTTAATAAGGCAGGAAAGTTTATTCTGAATAAAATTAGAAAACAGCGGATCAAAAAAAGAATACTAAGTATCAGGGAATAAATAACAGGACGGAAATTGGTAAGGTCTTTCAGTCGTACTACCAATCCCTATACAATCTTGAATCAAGTTAGAATTTCTCAAAACCCTCTAAAAAGGGATAGAATAATTTTTAGAGCAAATAAGATTACCCAAAATAACAAAGGAAGAACTATTAGAACTGAAAAAATAGGTTTTGCTAAAGGAAGTAGAACAAACTACTACTGACTTAAAAGTTAACAACGCTCCTGGTTTAGATGGATTTACTGGGATATATTATAAAACATTTATAAAAGAACTGAACCCTAATCTTTGGAATATGTTAAATGAAATAAAAAAATCAGGCCAGATTCCATCTGAAATGACAGAAGCCAACATCGTTAACATTCTTAAACCAGGGAAAGATCCAGAAATCTATAAAAATTATAGACCTATTTCCCTAATAAATATTGATACAAAAATGTATGCCAAGATTCTAGCTAATAGGCTTAAAAGGTATGTTTCCAGCCTGGTCAATTATGTCCAGGTTGGATTCATACTTAAGAGACAAGGCCCGGAGAATACAAGAGATTGATTAATCTACTGTGGCACGCCAAAGTTAGGGATATACCTCTTTTAACCATCTCATTGGATGCCAAAAAGGCGTTCGATAGGGTAAACTGGCTATATATCGAGGTGGTCTAAGATAAATTTGGACTAGAGGAATTTGGCAATAAAGCAATCATGTCACTCTACAAAAACTCTAGAGCGAAGGTGACAGGTATTGATTATGAAACCAAGACATTTTCTATACATAATGGGACGAGACAGGGTTGTTCCCTGTCCCCGTTAATTTTTGTTTTGACTCTAGAGCCGCTGGCCGAACTAATATGAACATCAGAATCCATTGCTGGTCTAAAAATTGGGAAAAATCGACATAAGGTTCTAATGTTCGCTGATGATATGATTCTCACTTTGACAGATCCTGTTAGGTCTTTACCAGCGGTATGTGCTCAGATAGAAACATTCAGTAGTCTTTCCTACCTTAAGATTAATGAGTTGAAATCTGATACACTGATGTTTGGACTTAGAAGTGAAGAAATTGATTACTTAAAAAATAATTTTAAACTCAATCATGGTATTTGCCACTTGGGGATACATTATACAACATCAATTAGGTCTATCCTGAAAAATAACATGGTTAAAGTATTTAGACAGATCAGACAAGACATCCTAGAATGGAAACCTGAACATTTATCTTAGTCTGGTAGGATTGCTATGATAAAAATGTTGATTGTCCCCAAAATAACATATATTTGGAGATGTATTCCCCAAGTGGCACCCATTTACTCAATTAATAATATGCAAAGTTTTCTGAATAAATATATTAATAATAATAAGAAATCATGGTTGAAATTAAACATCACAAAGAGATCTGTTGAAAAGGGAGGATTAACCACCCTTTCTCTTTTAGACATGCATAATGCCATTATGGCAAACCATCTACTTGGATAGAATTTAGCATCGAAAAAGTAAAAATGGCTTAAATTAGAAGAGGATCTTATGGGAGACTTTCCTTTGGAATTACTCCTATGGCTCCCTAAGCTAGATTCCAGAGATCCAATGCCTCTATTCTGAGGTATTTGTTCTTTATTACAATTTTGGAATAAAAATAGAAATGTATGGGATTTAGCTAAGTATCCTTCACCAGCTGCCCCGATAAGTCTTCTTTATTTTAATAATAAAAATATAGATCTCCAGAAATTAAAAACAGTTGGAGTAACTAAATTGGGAGATCTATTCGAAAACAGTGTATGCATATCTCATACGAGACTATTACAAAAATGTCAGACCTGGCTGGAGTATATGACTATCACAAAGCAATTGATATCCCATGGTAATCCTTTTGAACAAGTTTAGAGATTATTCACCAATAGAATTTATTATAGCTAGGGGTAAAAAAACTCAGACTATCTCTAAATGTAATAAAATATTAAGAACTAGAGAAGAAAGATTGAAAACAAACAGAATAGTTAAATGGGAACAAGAATTGGACTGTGTGTTGATGAGAGAAAATTGGTTTAGAGCATGCTCTTTAGTAAAAGAGCTATGTACTTCATATAGAGAGATATAAGTCAATTGAATACAGAGGTAGTATCTGGCACCCACGAATATGAAAAGAATTAGTAAAACAAATTCAGAAGACTGCCAGCAAGGCAGTGGGGGCAGGGGGTCTCATTCACATATATGGTGGGATTGTCCACAGATACAATACTATTGGAAGATTTGTATAGACCAGATTGAAGCAATAACAAGCATAAGGATACCCATGAGCCCAGAACCAATGTTATTCCATATCTTTGAGAACCAAAGTTTGCAACATCAGGTGGTTAATCTCTCATATTTTATTACGGAGTAAATGGTGTATAGTTAAACTGTGGAATTCCAAGGAAATTCCAAAATGGTCTGACATTGAAAGGATAATGGATCGAGATAGAGAGTTGGAAAAAGGACTTAAACTTTATAATAAGAAAGAAGAAAAAATAGTAAAACAATTGCAAAAATGGGAAGAAAATAAGATCTAATAATACTTTGAACTGCTACGGACTAGTGCATGGTTTACGAAGTTGTCTTTCGGCCCGTAACTTGCGGGCTCCTTCAATAGCACCAGAATCTGAGACGAATGGGAGCCTGCAGCAGGCCCGCAGACATACGGCCTGTATCCCGCGAGATGCAGTCTTGCAACTGAAACAGGCTCCTAGTCATGAAAGAGATTATACATTTTTCTCAAAAAGATACCAAGTTTAAACACAAGTAGATTATAAAACATTAGAGATAGTAACTGAAGTCGATATAGACTCTAAAAAATGGTCGGATCATGCAATAGTCAGATTATATATCCACAATATAACTTTTCAAATCTAAATTTCTTTGAGATAAATGTATACTCAATTCAGTCTAGGTCTATGCTTTGGAATACACATAAGACATACATCAGGTGCTTGAACATCTTGGTACATAGCTCGTAAGAAACAGAGAGGCACCACCTTGAGAGACCTGTATATTAAACTAGTACAAAAACATAGATTAAATTAATTATGTCCCACATCAACAATATCGGCTAAAATGGCAACAATCCAATCTCAGAGTAATAAGATCCATCAAACACAAGTGGTTCAGTCTATTTGGAAACTGCAGCAAAAATATTATCATCTTGCCAATAAAGTGAGTTTAGAACTAGAAAGGTAATTCCCAAAATTAAAATAAATATTAGACAATGATAGATCTGTCAGAAAAAAACACAAAGAAATAGGCAATATATTTCAGAGGTATTACCAATCCTATAATTTAAAAAAACATCCACTGTTTATTGAACCATCTAAAGAAGAAAATGAGACATTCATAGCTTAGATTAAATTAATGAAAATTACAGAAGAATAATCTAAGGAATAGAACAAGGAGATGTCAAAAGAGGAAATTTAAAAAACTTAAAACTAGATAAAGCCCCTGGTCCAGATGGATTTCCCAACATATATTATAAACCTTTCTCTAAAACCTTGTTAAACCATCTTTACAAAACTTTTAATGAAATAAAAGAGATGGGTGTTGCTCCCTCAGAAATGCTGGAGGCCTCAATTATAACTATACCTAAGGTTGATAAAGATATAAGAAATTGCTCAAATTATAGGCCTATTTCTTTAAACAATACAGATATAAAGATCTATGCTAAAATCCTTGCTACTAGAATTAATCCATTGTTAAAGAATTTGTTAGCAAATGATCAGTCTGGTTTTATAAAAAACAGACAAGAGATGTATAATACACGTAATCTGATCAATCTGCTTGCATATCTATTCTAATGTTATATCTAATTGTACCCCAAGGTTCAGACCCTGCCCCCTCCTCTTCTCCATCTATGCATCCTTCTTTGGTAGCCTAATAAAAAAAATCTAATTTCAGTATCATCTATATGATGATGACACTCAAATTTACCTCTTAACACTTGATCTATCCCCACCTATTCTAGCACCCTTCTCAGCTGTCTCTCAAACATATCATCCTGGATTTCTGCCCATCAGCTCAAACTCAACATGTCAAACAAACACTGAGCTCCTAACATTTCAACCCTCTATTACAGGTTTCTCTCTGGAAATATCTCTCACTGTTGACAATGACGCCATAAATCCCATCTCTCACGCCGGTTGTCTTGGGGTTTTTCTGAACTTGCCCTCTCTTTCATTCCTCACTTATAAGCAATCACAAAATGATGTAATTTTCACCTAAAAAACATCTCTAAAATATGTCAGTATCTTACACAGGATGCAACTCAAATTGGAATACATTGTTTCATCATGTCTCACCTCGACTAATGCAACTCACTTCTTGCTGGCCGTCCCATCATCCATCTGTCTCTACTACAATCTACTACATAATGAATGCCTCATTTACCACACTTAAGTCTCAATGTTTGTAGCACCTTTTTGTCAGTCACTCCACACTTCCCATAGCCTCCAGAATTAAATTTTAAATTTAGGAACCTAACATATAAATTCCTCAACAACAGTACTCGCCCTTATATCTCTGCTCTTGTCTCAAAATACTTCCCCAACCACCTTCTTCTTTCCTTCTCTCTTATAACCTTCTCTCACTCCCACCTTCAGTACTTTTTTCATGCTGCTCCTATTCGTTTATAACTCCTTGCTTCACTCCGTTAGACTATCTTCCAGTCTCAAAAGCTTAAAAACTCATCAACTCAAATGCATCTGTTTAAAGAAGCTGTAACGGAACCCATCACTGTTTTACCCTGTTTTATGGTTATTTAACTCTTCTGGTTAAAATATGATCACATTGCTGTACTGTAGATATGTTGTTTTATGTTCTACAGAATATATTGGCTCAGAATATTACAGCTACTAGGCTAATAGATAATCCTATTACAGAGACTCCTCATAAGATAAGGAAGTCTATTGTATAAAGTGTTTTCATTATGAGACATAAGAACAAAGAGAAGTATAATCTGATCAATGTCTGATTGTATCAAAGTAGCCAGGTAGCCTCAGGGAGGTGTGACCACACCTATTGTCTCTCTATGTGTATTGTGTGGCCAAATATGGTGGATGTGTATTACCTGTGGAAAGAGGTGTATATATATTTCTGCATATAACAAAATAAAGACAGTATTCTTTGACTCCCAATTGAGTGTCGTCCAATATGGGTGGTCTGGGTTTGTGAGACTGCAGTGCTTCTTGGATATTTTACCGTCTACCAGCGGAGATACTGGACTTCGTGTTCCAACTCCGTTACAGAAGCTTATCACCTTCAGCCTTAATATGCACAACATATATATCACCCTCATGTATCCCTCTCAAACCTTTAGATCACCCTCATGTATCACTCTCATACCTTTAGATTGTAAGTTTGCAAGTTTTCAGTCTTGTTAGGTACTTTGGGGAAATGTAGATTCTAAGCTCAAGACACTGCCCTCCATTCTTTTGCAATGTGTGATTTTGCCTTGTACTTAAGTCCTGTATAGAAATATAGAATATGGCCTCAGTGTATATCAAGTGCTCAAAGTTAGGGCACTGCCAACAATTTGCTGTGGGAGCTTTTTCCACTAAGTTCTACACTAATGTTCTACACTAATGTAAATCTTTTGCTCCCCCAGTAAATCCTGCATTATCCACAACAGATGTCTGTCTAGGGAGTAGCCAAATCAAGCTTTACAGATGAGACAGGGTTCTAGGAGCCAATAGGAAATATGAATATTATAATGAGGGGGAAAAGCTGCAACAAGTGCGGTTACTAGGCCAGGAAACATTAGAGATATATATAAAGAAATAGTTTATTTTATTTATTAATATATTTTGAAATTAAAAAGATGTGACAATTGCATTTATAGCTTCAATAAATAACAATGTGTTTATTTTGTGTTGAAATATGATATATTTATAGACTATGCAAGTATTTGTTCCTAGGCTATGTGGTTTTGTGATCTGTATTAACCCATTGAGTACTGTGGTGTGTGTTACCCTGAATTGTGTATCATAAAACAGGCTTAATACTAAGATATCATATTTTTTTATTACACATATGTTGATATTGGATTGTAAAGTGTCAAATATTGTTGACATTTAATTATGTTGTACTGTTTTTTGTAAAATATTATCATAGGGTTTGAATGTCAAAATGTAATGGAGTAACTAGTAATTTATTGTCAGTGCAAAGCAATTATCTTGCAATGTTTTAGGGATTGAGGATTAACATAGCTAGGTAGGATTAATTGTGCTGCAACGGCAC
Source organism: Discoglossus pictus (assembly GCA_027410445.1). Taxonomy (NCBI): domain Eukaryota; kingdom Metazoa; phylum Chordata; class Amphibia; order Anura; family Alytidae; genus Discoglossus; species Discoglossus pictus. The sequence goes on from CM050167.1 coordinate 271,584,956, forward strand.
TCGTAATTAATTTTCCCCAATATTTTCATAGGGGCCTATGATGGTGTAATAAAAATAAAGGATTTTAATAAATAATAATAATTTCCACATGGTTTGTGCTGATATGTGTGATTATTTTGCAATTCCTTAAATGTTCCTAATTTATTTTCTGTATATTTGCCTGTCAATGCTTTGTCTGAGTTTATATACTGTAAACATGCCCTTAGACCATTACAGTTTGCCCTTTTGAACTTAGGAGCATTTGATGACCCCCAATAACAATGTGTTATCATCACTGTTCCCCAATATTATTATATTACTAGCAACTTGCCCGTCAAAAATGATGGGGCAATAAAATGTGAAGCCATGGCAATGCTGTTTGCCACACGATGTAAAGCTTTTTGTACTCTGAGGACCTTCAGTGCTCATTGCGAGCCTCTCCTCTCGTGTACTTTTGCTCCTCTGAGCATCTTCCGCGCTCAACACAAAGACAGATATATATATATATATATATATATATATATATATATATATATTTTTTTTTTAAGTAATAATTAATTAGATACTTACTAAATTAATATACTTTACCTATTTCTAATTAATATATCCAGCAATCAATAGCCCGAAGAGCTTTTTATTTTCTTGTAGCATACAATGTGCAGTTGTACTGTTGCTGCCCTGAGGAGAAAGTGTCATCATTGTCCTAACTGTGCATTAGAAATAGGCTGTGTGCACGAGGGCAAACGGTTTGTTTAGTTGTGTAAAGCGCCATTTTAGATTTGTAATGTTCTTAGTTGCAAGTTAGGGTTGTAAAATTGCGTCATTTGTCCTACGTGGTTCACGAGCATTTTCCATCCTTTGTAATAGTGTTTTTTTTTACCTCGTATAATTCTGTGTGAAAGTGTTACACTGTGGTCCGTGTTTTGCGCAGTCCTGGGTCGTGTAGCCTTGTTTTATGTTTTTGGGTGGCCATTTTTTTTCTCGCTTTGACGATTTTCGAGTGCAAAATCAACTTAAATTTGTGTTCCACCTCACTCCCAGACGTCCTGGCTGCTCCCCTGTTTTTGTGTTTTTCGCGGTTTTTGGTTTGCACGTTTCGGCCGTTAACTTCGTATTTTTCCTATCTTGTATATTTTTTTTCCGAATTCCTGCGTCTCGTATTTTGTGACCAATTCCCGCCTTGACTTCTCGCCTCTGACTTCTTTCGAGGCTCACAGGCAATGAGCACCTGCAAGTTTTAGTGCCAACGGCTCGCCTCGCTATGCTCACAACGTCTTGTAGTTCAACAATTATAGTATGTGATTCCACAATATTAATTGTGATTACTATATCCACGACACGCTTTAACTTTAGTGGTTCAAATTTAAACTAGTCCTACAAAAAATTGTACATCTTGACTAAGGACCAAAAGAAGAGTTCTGGTTTGTGCCAAAACCAAACTCTTCTTTTGGTCCTTAGAATATATCCAATATAGCCTCATTTTTAGCAGATATTTATATAGCTTGGGTTAAATAATAAACTCTAAGTGTACTCATAAACCATGTCCACGTAGCTGTACTGCTGGTCTCACCATTTATTGGTAGATAATATTACCTGTTGATCGACCATATTCTGCTGTAGTATTGTACTTTCACACTTTCACTAATATCTGAGCTTTTATAGAATGTCACTCCATTTTTGGGGGCATTTGTACCTCAACTAGTAAGTCTCTAAGAACTATGCTGATGAAAGTTACATGGATTGTATTTGTCTAGATTAGACCATCAATCTCCACTGTTGTATAAATGCAACAACATCTGAAATATATAGTAATATGTTCATTTATTAGTGGAAAAATTGAACATCAATACTAGTGTTCACTAAAAACAAGTAAAAATTATTGAAACACTTCATAGTGAGCAAAATCCCTTGCTATGGGCTGTGTATTCAAGCGAGCATAGTGCTTCTTAAAACCATTCCTGCTTTAATTGGAGAAGGAATAGTGGGAGGGACCAAACTAAAGGACAGGTCTTTGAAGGGAAGGTTTAAGCTCTAGCGTGCCCTGTTCTTATTATTCAGACTTTAACAGCCTGCCCCTGTTGTGACCTCACTTCCTGTTGCTCCCAAGTGGCAACATTTACATAAAAATATGTGTAAAAGATAATAATTAATATTTTCACTGTGTAAATAAGCCGCCCCATTCAGAGATGTACCCATAGGTGGCTGCCCAGTGTGCCTTATGAGTAATCCAGCCATAGCTACAGATGGATTTTTTTAATTTTGGGACTTTTTGTGCTATTTAGCATGCACTTCTGGTAGGACTGGTGTGTTATGGTGTGCCAAGTAATGGAGCTCTTAGAATCTTTGTTCAGTTAAGTGAATTTATGAAACTGATGAACCCTAAAAGAGAAAAAGATAGGCACATGAAGCATATAATGACAAAGTACATATCTACATGTCCATAGCCCATTAAGGCTCACTTAAGATCAATAATTCTGCACAGATCTAAAATTACAGAGCATACATTAGCTGACAATGTTTGTTGGTGTATTATAATATTATTATTATAATACACCAACAAAAATTGTCTGCTAATGTATGCTGTGTAATTTTAATAATAATAACAATAATAATATTAACATACAAAAATCCTATCTTATTTTTTATTGTCTAGTAAAATGTCAATGTTTGTAAGAGTGGAGGTACACAAGACAGAGCTAGCTCTATGAGCACATCATGCAGCAGAAAATAAAGTTACCGTATATACTCGAGTATAAGCCGAGTTTTTCAGCACTTTTTTAAGGCAAAAAAGGGCCCCCTCGGCTTATACTTAAGTCACTCTCCCCCCGTGTCTCTCTAACCCCCCACCCCGGTGTCTCTCTAACCCCTGTGTGTCTCTAACCCCCCCGTGTGTCTCTCTAACCCCCCCATGTGTCTCTAACCCCCCGTGTGTCTCTAACCCCCCCCGTGTGTCTCGCTACCCCGTGTCTCTTTCCCTCCCCCCTCCTCAACCTAAACCCCCCACAAACCCCCTCCTCCACCTAAACCCCCCAAAATACCTCCCCCGTCTCCCCTCACTTACCTGCTTGTGCTCTGGCCTCCGCTCTTTGACCCGGCACCGGCGCGCATGCGGCACCCAGTATATGCTAATATAGACCGGAGCACAAGCAGGTAAGTGAGGGGAGAGGGGGGAGGTATTTAGGAGGGTTTAGGTGAATGAGGGGGGTTGAGGGGGGTTTAGGTTGAGGAGGGGGGTTTAGAAGGGGGGTTGGAGTTGAGGGGGAAGGTTGAGGGGGGTTGAGGTTGAGAAGGTGGGTTGGGGTAGAGGGGGGTTGAGGTTGAGGAGGGGGGTTGAGGTTGAGGAGGGAGGTCGAGGATGGGGGGTTGAGGATGAGGATGGGGGGGTTAAGGAGGGGGTTAAGGATGGGGGGTTGAGGAGGGGGTTGAGGAGGGAGGTTGAGGAGGAGGTTGAAGAGGGGGGTTGAGGAGGGAGGTTGAGGAGGGGGTTAAGGATGAGGAGGAGGGGTTGAGGAGGGGGGTTGAGGATGGGGGGTTGAGGAGAGAGCATGAGGATAGGGGAGTTGAGGATGAGGGGGTTGAGGAGGGGGGTTGGGGTTGAGGAGGGTTGAGGTTGAGGAGGGTTGAGGTTGAGGAGGGTTGAGGTTGAGGAGGGTTGAGGTTGAGGAGGGGGTTGAGGATGAGGATGGGGGGTTGAGGAGGGAGGATGAAGATGGGGGGCTTGATGAGGGGGTTGAGGAGGGAGGATGAGGAGGGAGGTTGAGGAGGAGGGGTTGAGGAGGGGGGTTGAGGAGAGGGTTTGAGGATGGGGGTTGAGGAGGGAGGATGAGGAGGGGGTTGAGGATGAGGAGGGCAGTTGAGGAGGGGGTTGAGGATGAGGAGGGAGGTTGAGGATGAGGAGGGAAGTTGAGGGAGGTTGAGGATGAGGAGGGTGGTTAAGGATGACGAGGGGATTGATGATGAGGAGCGAGGTTAAGGATGAGGAGGGAGGTTGAGGAGTGGGGTTGAGGAGGGTAATCTACTCTAAGCCATCAGGAAGGGCTGGAAAATGCACATGGAGACTGTGCAGAGACATGTGGAACAACAGCAAACTCACCTCCATCAGGAATAATTTCCGCTAGGCCAATCCTGGAAGGTCACACGCCATTGCTGGTGGCCATGTGACAAGATGTATACTCATTATCATATGGTGACCTCCCATTAAGTGTTTTGCTATCAATCAATCCACATTATCACCTGCCATATTTCTATCAGGCCTTCAGGGGAATGTTGATGCTTCACAGTATTACCAGTTGGACTTTTCATGTGTTTTAACCGTTATTATTATATATGATTTATATTATTATATGATATCTTATAATATTATTACTAATATAATTATTCTTGTTGTTATCACATGTATTAACCTATTGCATAGTAACAAGGGCTCCTTAGTTTACTAATATAAGAATGTGACACAAATGTGATGTATGTGGATGCCTCAAACCCCCAATCATTGAAAATACACTGACACAGTGAGAACAGTATAACAAAGCTTTATTTCAGACACAGAGCACAATCAGTAATGGACAAGACTGTGCATTAATATCATAGATGTGGTGTGGGCAGATCCCGGGAAGGCAAGAGGCTGTTGGGAAAAGAGGGGATACCGACAGGTGAAATGTCATAGTCTAGAATAATCATGATGCATAGCACCTACCAGGGTCACATGTTGTCACTACACCACTGCAACTGGAATCTAATGAATAAAAGGATCATCAGAAATCACTCCATTTAATTGAAGAAACCATTAATGTGCTTAGAACTTTCAACTTGTCTATATCTGCTCAATGAAACAGATGCTTAAACCTCTTGTCTGTGTAATCCAATCCAGTTTCACAAGGTGTCTTAACAAAACAAAAATATGAAAAAAGTCGTAAAAAAAGAAAAAGGCCGGAGAAAAATAAAAAAGGAAAAAAACATGCATGTACAGTACAGTGCTAAATACTGTAACTGTAACAATATACCAACTCACCTGATTCCCATCTGCAAGTATTACTAACCATTAGCTAGTTCTCAGGATTACTCACTGGCCATGACCATTAATAATAACGATGTGTCATCTCACAATATATGCTTAGCTGTGACCAGCGTCAGTGGTCAAGGTGCACTATCACCTTCTCCATATGAAACTGTTAATCAACATTGATATCACATCCATCAGCTGTTCAGCTGTAAGCACATGTTAGAGGATACTCATGATATCAGCAATAGGGGAAAGTACTCATTAATATGGAGAGGACACAAAGGTCAGCAGCCAGATTCAATGTTATTTATATCAGACCCAAGGATCTGTTCTCAGACTGATATCGAGGCCAGGATCACATGCTTCACTAGTACATATATTAATGCTGGCTATCATTTACATGCTTTTGTGAGACTCTGCAAGTCCACCTCCCTAGTGGTATTAGGCTACATTTAAGCTAACAACAATCATGACTTGGATATCTGGCTATATTATAGCTTTAAAAATGTTGGAGCTACATGTTAAAGAGGGGTGTCATTGAAGGAATTCTACCTGAGAGGCACTGTGAAAACCTTAAACCTCATAAATGTTGTCATCCCATGCTGGTCCGCCCCCATCCTGAGCAGCCCGGAAAGGTAGAACTCAGTAACGAGATGGTGCCTCCTCTCCTCCCTATTGTGCCTGGCCAGGCTGCTCATAAGCTCCCAGTGATTGGAGGAGATACTGGCCTGGATCTCCTGAAACCAGTCCAGGATCTGTCTCGACACGGTCAGTATCTCCTCCCGAGCAGCCTGGCTTGCTGGTGGTGATGGGGATGGAGGTCTGGCTGCAGGGCCCATTGGTGGTTGTGGAGGAGATGGTGGAGGTGGTGGTGGCCAGGCCGACGGACCACAGGGAGGAGGGGAAGGTGGGGGAATGCCCCTATCATCCCTTCATCCCCTATCATCCCTTCAATGTGCCCTGGTGTTGGCTGTAGCTGAGGGAGGAATGGGGCAGTGGAGTCGAAGGCCAAAGGAGTGGCATACACTCCTTCCAGTGGCCCCACTGCCCATGTGAATCCTCTTCCTCCTCAACAGGGCATGGGGCTTGTGCTGGTCCCTCCTCCCCCTGTTCTGGATCCTGGTGGGTGGGGGCTTGTTATGTGTCCCCCTGCTCCAATGGAGCCGATGCCCCCACTCCACACCCCTGGCTCACCAGTTGCCCCAGACCTCCATGAAGCTGAAAAAGAGAAACATGAAAAGAAAGGGATATGTGTTAATGATGTTGAAAAAAAATGGGTTTCTGTTCCTTCCTATCTATCTGATATCTAAGCTTAAGCCTGGATGAATCAGGGCCATTTACCTCATTATCAGTGCTCTTCATTGTGTGACAGAAAAGAAGATTCTATGTAAATTGAGTGTTTAACTGCTGGTTGATTACATTCTTGTAAGCAGTTAAACCATAATATATGAAACGTTTGTGAGGCTGTTAATCATCACTGTGTCTGTAGACAAACCTTAGACTGTATGGGCCTCATTCAATTGCGATTTGGCCAATTGAATAGGGCTCTAAATAGGCACATAGCATATTTTTTTACAGAAGTTTTAAGTTAGTGAAGACCTTGCTTTTGGATAGATGTTCACTAACTAAAAACTTATTTCAAAAAAATATGCTATGTGCTTATTTAGAGCCCTATTCAATTGGCCAAACTGCAATTGTATATGTTTAACTGTTCTTATTTAAATTACAATAAGGAAATAGATCCCTTTAGCATAGACTCCTGTGCTCTTTCAGAGCATAGGAGAGTGAGTTAACTGTCCCTTTGAGGGCAACTCTGGGTAGCTATCATTTGCTAAATGTGATCGTTGTTGGGTTCTTGATCTTGACAGTACTTAGTTCCTAACGCTCTCTTGATTCTGGCTGCGGTCTGTGACTGCATCCGCTGCAGTGGGCACACCCATACATGGTCTGGCTATTGTTTGATTACTGTTGTTGTGCCCACGGAAGACAGTCATTTGTCAGCCTCATGGATTTATTGATGCATGACTGATCCATTTAACCCTTGTAAATTCCATGAAGCTGACATGTCAGTGTCCTTGTTGGTCATCCTGTACATGTGTAGTGTGTGTGATGTACATGTTGGTGTATGTGAAATTCACCTGATGTGGAGGCTAGATCCTGCTTGGCCACCCGGCCTGAAGCTCCAGAAGCAGGCACCTGGCTCAGTAGGTCCTTAAGGACCTCTCCTACTCATTGCAGGTGACAGTCACTCCGGGGCCACCACTTGTTGCTAAGGCTGTGGCCATCTCCTTGACCATCTTCCTCCTCACCAGGACCCTGACGACATCAAACCTGCACTTTACAGACCTCACATCCCTTTCTGCCGTGCCACATCTGTTACTGCGGCCGCTACCTCCTTCCATGCTTGGGCCCTAGGCCCGGGCCTAACTTCCCTACCCCCTGACAGGATAGCGGGCCACTCACATAGGAGTGCCACCATCTCCTGGGAGGAGTAATTTGGGGCCCTGTGCCCTGCCTCTTGCCCTCTCGACTGTGAGTGGGGATTCTCAGCTGTCCCTGGGGCCTGTCCTTAATCCCCACTACCACCCGCCTGGGATCAGGCTTCTCCCTCTCTGACTCTGAAGATGATGTGCCTATCAATATGGGCACCTGCCCACCCACCTCCCCGTCTACACTTTCTCCCATCTCCTCCTCTCCTCCTCCACTCACCTCCTCCTCCATCTCCTTCACCACCTCCTCAACCTCCTCCTCTTTCTCAACCTCCTCCATTGCCTCCTCCTCCTTAACCTCCTCCACCTCATCTTCCACTGCATCCTCAACCTCCTCCTCCACTCCTCCACTCTCCTCCACCTACTTCTCTCCAACACTCCCCATGGCCACATCTCTCTCCTCTCTCTCCTTCTCGCCTCTCCCCATCTTCTCCTCCCATCCTCTCCACTCCTCTCCCCTCCTGGTTCCTCCCTCCATTTCAATCCCAAAAATAAAATAAGAAAACAGAAAAAGGTATTCATGTACAGTATATATTTGTGATGTAAAAATTTTTTTTATATGTAATTTCTAACTGTTGGGTTATCGGGTGGGGGGTATAGGGTTGGGGTGGGGGGTTGATGTGTTGACCTGACTCTAAGTGTATCTATGCATTTCGTTTACTCTATGTGTATTTGTATTATGTGTAGTCATTAAATATGTGTAATCAAAATTTATGTGTAAAATAGTTCTGCTGATAATAAAAAAATAATATAACTGTAAGAACCTGCTCTTCAATATTTATCATTTTATTATCGTTTATTTGTAATGCGCCAAAATATTCCGTAGCGCTATACATAAGTTAAGTTACAGGCAATGACAAGTTCAAAATTCACACATTGCAATGAATGGAGGAACCTGTCTTTGAGCTTGGAATCCATTGTCCATAGCGCTTTCCCTAAAGCACCTTGCAGGATTGAAACTCGCAGACTTACAATCTAAAGGTTGAAGTTTGTATGTGGTACAGTAGGGATAGAGTAGTGCTGAGCAGGTTAGGGAGGAAGGCTATAGGCTTCCTTAAAGAGGTGCATTTTTATTGATGTTTTGAAGGATTTAAGGCAGGAGGATAGTCTGGTGAAGCGAGGCAAGGAGTTCCAGAGAATAGGGTCAGTGTGAGAAAAGTCCTGGGGGTGGGAGTGAGAGGAGGTGACAAGAGTGGTAGAAAGAAGAAGGCTGTTAGAAGAAAGAAGAGGGCATGCGGGGAGTATTTGGAGATGAGAGCAGAGATGTATAGGGGTGCGCTGTTGAGGGCTTTATAAGTTAGGGTCAAGATTTTAAAATGTATTCTGTTTTCTAAGGGAAGCCATTGAAGTGATTGACAAAGAGGAGCTGCTGACACTGAACGATGTGTACGGAAGATGAGTCTGGCGGAGACATTCATTTTGGATTGAAGTGGGGAGAGGCGAGTGATGGGCAGGCCAACAAAGAGCGAGTTGCAATAGTCAAGACGAGAAATTATGAGAGAGTGTTTTAGAGTCTTAGTAGTGTCTTGTGTAAGGTAATGGCCTATTTTGGATATGTTTTTTAGATGGAAAAGATAGGATTTGGATAGAGACTGTATGTGTGGGATGAAAGAGAGGGAAGGGTCCAGTAGAACCCAGAGACAACGGGCTTGGGGGGTGGGAGTGATGATGGTATTGTTGACAGAGAGAGAGATGTGAGGAATTGAAGCTGTAGTAGAGGGTGGGAAGATTAAGAGTTCAGTCTTAGACATGTTGAGTTTCAGATGGTGGGCGGACATACAAGAGGATTTACTAGAGAGGCAGTCGGAGACGTGTGCTAAAAGAGAGGGGGATAGATCTGGTGCTGAGAGGTAGATTTGGGTGTCATCTGCATAGAGATGGTACTGGAACCCAAAAGAGTTTATTAGGATGCCGAGTGATGATGTGTAGATGGAGAAGAGGAGGGGGCCTAGGATAGATCCTTGTGATACACCAATAGAAAGGGAGTGAAGAGAAGATGTTTCCCGGAGAAGGAGACTCTAAATGATCGTTCTTGGAGGTATGATGAGAACCACGAGAGAGTAGTGTCTCGAATGCTGAGCATTAGAGAATTTGGAGTAGAAGCGGATGGTCAACTGTGTCAAAGGCGGCAGAGAGATCCAGAAGATGCAAAATAGAAAAGTGACCTTTAGACTTGGCGGTGATCAGGTCATTGGTGACTTTTATGAGGGCTGTCTCAGTGGAGTGTTGGGGCTGAAAGCCGGATTGGAACGTGCCAGTTTAGGGAAAGATTGAAGATGTGTGTGAGAGCTGGGATTAATGTAGTAGAGAGGGGAGGGATGAGCTGAGATGGAATAGGATCCGAAGGACAGGTGGTGAGGTGAGAGGATGATATTAGGATGGAGACTTCATCTTCTGTTGCAGAGGTAAAGTAGTTCAAAGTGGCTGTGGGAATGGGGAGGGGAGTATATTGGGTGTTGTTGGTTAGTTGAGAGGGTGGAGTGTGTGAGCCACGGTAAGAGGAGAGTTCATTGCGGATAGATTTAATTTTATGTCTAAAATGGTTGGCAAAGTCTTCAGCCGTGAGACAGGAAGGGATGGGGGGAGGTGGTGGGCGGAGGAGAGTATTGAATGTGACAAAAAGACGTTTTGGGTTAGTGGACAGAGTTGATATTAGTGATGTGAAGTAATGCTGTTTGGCCAGGTTGAGGGCAGAGGAGTAGGAACGTAGAATAAACTTGTAGTGAAGGAAATCTGCTGCGGAGCGTGATTTCCTCCATAGTCAGTCAGCAGTGCGGGAGCACTTCTGAATGTAACTTGTGTGTGTAGTGTGCCATGGTTGTGGATGAGATTGAGGGAGTCTGCGTGTAGTTATGGGGGCAAGGGTGTCAAGGGTGGAAGAGAGAGTAGAGTTGTAGTGTGAGGTGGCAGTGTCAGGGCTGTTGAGGTTGGTGATAGTGCTGAGAAGAGGTTGGAGCACAGTGGAGAGTTGTGTACGGTCGAGTTCTACCAGGTTTCTGTGGGTTATTGTGGCTGGGGTTGAAGAAGAGTGATGGGAGGAAGATGTGGTGAGGTTGAAGGTAAGGAGGTGATGGTCAGATAGAGGGAGAGGGTGGATGACTGGGTTGGAGGTATGGGTAATATTGGTAAAAATAAGGTCAAGAGAGTGTCCAGCATGGTGAGTTGAGGAATCTGTAAGTTGAGAGAGGCAGAGGGAAGAGGTGAGTGCAAGTAGTTTGGCGGCTGCTGGGAGGTGGGGGTGTCAATGGCAATGTTGAGGTCACCATGTCTCTCTCTCTTTCTCTATCCACCCTCCAACTGCAGGATCTGCGTGCTACTTCCGAAGAATCTACAACACAGTCAATGCATGGACGTGTGGTACGACGCTTTATTATCTCCGTATGTCAACAATTTTTCGTTTTTCATTGACTCTGAGGCCTGTGTCGTAATCCGTAATTGCATCTATTCCATTGGTGGCAGCCTTGTTTAATTTAATCGCTCTGTAGCTCCACCGAATTTCAAGTCTGCTGTCTTTGAGCTGTACTATGGCTGCTGAGGGCTTCAAATTTAATAGGGCTCTTAGCCTGGTTGTTGACAAGTAAAGATTGATTTTCTATAACAGGACCCAAGTATTCTGTATTTTTATACCGCAATATAATTCAAAATGTAGGCATTTGCTAAATACATATGTATTAAAATAATAGAAACCATACAGTAACCATAGGTGGACCCAGTGGAAATAATTAAAAGTGCTTAAGCTTCTTAAGAGAAGATTTACACTGAGATGTCAGTTTTTCATCCTAGGAAATTCTTCAGACCACCCAAGTTCCATTTTCCATAATGAAACAAAGCATGATGATATTCATATAGATTTTATTCAGTCATAGTGATTCACCTAGAAACCCAAATTCTAATCTCATGTTAATTAGAGATCATTTTCAATAACTAATAATAACACCTGATGCTTTGAGCACATTGTCTTCAGCTGGCATAGAAAAGAACTGGATATGCTCTCTGGGTCTGATGATGAGTGAGTTTTTCTGAATAATTTTCAACTGTTGTTTGTTATTCCCCTTGCTTTTAAATTAATTCAATTATTTAGAAACTCTGCTGTGTTACTTTAAAACGTCTCCTTTAAAGAGTTATCTTTGTTCTTAAAAGAACAGTTAATTTAGCGCAATTTGGACCACACCACTGTAAAGATCTCCTAAAAACACGTTGAAATACGTTTTGAATTTTTGAAACACATGCATTTTCCACTGAGATATCAAGTACAATAAAAAATGTTTATTTTGCTGAAAGACTGTCTTCTGACTTCTCCACTGCTTGGAGTGGAAGAGGAGGGCTGGGCTTTGCTTCTTTACTGAAACCAATCCTGTAAAAATAATTGTATTCCTCACTTTCAATTATATTTGGGGGTTTATTGCATACTCCTACTAATATTCTTTTGGAATTTGCTGCTCCGCTATTTAACTCTACCCACAAACATGAGATTCATCCCACCACGTTTTGGTAATGACTATTAAATCCTATTTTTCATTAATTGCTAATAATTCGAACTCTCCCATTTTTCCTGGCAAGCTTCTGGCATTAATGCCAACATGAACGGTGACATACTGAAGCAAAGCATGTTTACGTTCAAACTGAGGGTTTCATCTCATATCAGTGTTTTTGTGTTCTTTTTGCCTTATCCATTTATCTGTCATTTAGGGACTATTTCAACTACCTTTCCTCAGTATAGATGTATACTTTTGGTGGTGGGAGTGTCATGGTCTGGGCCTGCATGAGTGCTGCCGACACTGGGGAGCTACAGTTCATTGAGGGAACCATGAATGCCAACATGTACTGTTACATACTGAAGCAGAGCATGATCCCCTCCCTTCGGAGACTGGGCCGCAGGGCGATATTCCAACATGATAACGACCCCAAACACAAATCCAAAACGACCACTGCCTTGCTAAAGATGCTGAAGGTAAATGTGATGGACTGGCCAAGCATGTCACCAGTCCTAAACCCTATTGAGCATCTGTGGGACATCCTCAAACAGAAGGTGAGGGAGTGCAAGATCTCTAACATGCACCAGCTCCATGATGTCATCATGGAGAAGTTGAAGAGGACTCCAGTGTCAACATGTGAAGCTCTGGTGAACTCCATGCCCATGAGGGTTAAGGCAGTGCTGGAAAATAATGGTGGCCACACAAAATATTGAGACTTTGGTCCCAATTTGGACATTTCCACTTAAGGGTGTACTCACTTTTGTCGCCAATGGTTTAGACATTTATGGCTGTGTGTTGAGTTATTTTGAAGGGATAGCAAATTTACACTGTTATACAGGCTGTACACTTACTACTTTACATTGTAGAAGAGTGTCATTTCTTCAGCATTGAAAAGATATAATAAAATATTTACAAAAATCTGAGGGGTGTACTCACTTTTGTGAGATACTATATATATATATATATATATATATATATATATATATATATATATATATATATATATATATATATATCAAAAAAGGGAAAAAAGGGAAAAAAGGGAAACTAATTATAAGATGCAATATACCGTATATACTCGAGTATAAGCCGTCCCGGGTATAAGCAGAGGCACCTATTTTACCACAAAATACTGGGTAAAATGAGTGACTCGAGTATAAGCCGAGGGTGGGAAATGTGCTGCCCCCTGTGTCCCTCTTGTGCCCTCTGTGTCCCCCTCTTGTGTCCCCCTCTCTCTCCAGTGTCTCTTCTCCCCTCTCCCTTCCCTGTGTCTCTTCTCCCCTCCCTTCACTGTGTCTCTTCACCCCCTCCCTTCACTGTGTCTCTTCCCCCCGTCTCCCTTCCCTTTGTCTCTTCCCCCCTCCTCATCCTCAACCTTCCTCCTCATCCCCACTCCTCATCCTCAACCTCCCTCCTCATCATCCCTCCTCATCCTCAACCTCCCTCCTCAACCCCCTCCTCCTCAACCCCCTCCTCAACCCCCCTCCTTAACCTCCCCATCCTCAACCCCCTCCTCAACCCCCTCCTCAACCTCAACCCCCCTCCTCATCCTCAACCCCTCCTCAACCTCAATCCCCCTCCTCATCCTCAACCCCTCCTCAACCCCCTCCTCAACCTCAACCTCCCTCCTCATCCTCAGCCCCCCTCCTCATCCTCTACCCCCTCCTCAACCTTCCTCCTCAACCTCAACCCCGCCATCCTCAACCCCCTCCTCAACCTCCCTCCTCAACCTCAAGCCCCCCATCCTCAACCCCCTCCTCAACCCCCCTCCTCAACCTCCCTCCTCAACCTCCCCATCCTAAACCCCCTCCTCCTCAACCCCCTCATCAACCCCCCTCCTCAACCTCCCTCCTCAACCTCCCCATCCTCAACCCCCTCCTAAACCCCCTCCTCAACCTCAACCCCCCGCCTCATCCTCAACCCCCTCCTCAACCTCAACCCCCCTCCTCATCCTCAACCCCCTCCTCAACCTCCCTCCTCAACCTCCCTCCTCATCCTCAACCTCCCTCCTCATCCTCAGCCCCCCTCCTCATCCTCAGCCCCCGCCTCAACCTCAATCCCCCCATCCTCAACCCCCTCCCCGACCTCCCTCCTCATCCTCAACCCCCCCTCTTCATTCTAAACCCCCCTCCTCATTCTAAACCCCCCCCCCATTCTATCCCTCTAAATACCCCCTCTCCCTTTTCCCTCAATTACCTGCATCTGAAGCTCCTGCTCCGGCCTCTGCTCCTTTCGGTGTCTTGACGTGGCACGCATGTGATGTCACGGAATTAGCATATACCAGGTGCCGGCACCCGGTATATGCTAATGCCGTGACGTCACATGCGCGCCACTTCAAGACACCGGAAGGAGCGGAGGCTGGAGTTGGAGCTTCAGATGCAGGTAAGTGAGGGGAAAGGGAGAGTTTTTTTTTTTAGAGGGGTAGAATGAGAGGGGGGTTTAGAATGAGGAGGGGGGTTGAGGATGAGGAGGGGGGAGGGAAAGAGACACGGGGGGTTAGAGAGACACAGGGGTTAGAGGGACACAGGGGGGTAGAGAGACACGGGGGGTTAGAGAGACACGGGGGGGCTAGAGAGACACGGGGGGTGGGAGAGTGACTCGAGTATAAGCCGAGGGGGCCCTTTTTAGCCTTAAAAAAAGGGCTGAAAATCTTGGTTTATACTCGAGTATATACGGTAGGTAAGAGATTGAATAACTGTCAATCTAAACAATAGAAATAACAAGAAGAAATATCATGGATATAATAGATTAAATGGGAACTAACATGAGAAAGACAAAAATCAGCTCATAGAATGGCCTTAGGATGTACAAAACATAACTAAAATGGCCAAACCATTCAAATCACAGCCAACTTAATAAATATACTAATTGCAACTAGCATTGCTGCTGGACAAAAAATGTAGTTTTTAATCATAAAATATCTATTAACCAAAAAAAGGGTATATTTAAAATAAAGGAGGTTGATGTGCAACACGGTGGAGAGCCTCTCGTGGTGGTGTCAAAATAGTATCAAAATAGAGCTCAGAGAGAGTACCTGTCAGTGGCAGCGGTCATAAACCATACGAAAATTACACCGGGCCCCTTGAGAAAGAGCTTTATTTGCAAAACGCACCTTGGCGGTACTGCACATGCGCAAGGTGCAAACTGCGCATGCACAAGTTTTTGATGTGCAAATGGATGGGCTGAGGGTTACTGACGAGTGACATCAGACGCCAAGGAGAGAGCTTGTGTGTTGAAGGTATGATGGGGATGAGGCTCATGTGGAGGTAAGTTTCCTGACTGTGGACAGCAGACATTTACGGACATTTATGGGAAATGTATATATGTACATAGATGCTAAATGAGCAGTATTTATATTGAAGTTTGTTCTATCTATACCAAATCTTTTGGTCCGCAGTTGGATATACTGCCATTTAAGGGTACATGTAACAGCTTAAACTACTATGGCAATTTTGGTAATAGTGCTAATTAATCATTATAGATATCAAGAGAATTATCTCCTGCAAGATTATGTTATATGTAGTAGGTGTTATTAACACAAGAGAACTTTTTCCTTGTATTGTTGATCATTCATGCATATAGCTGTAACTTATGTTAATACCACAACTCACAGAACACTTGCTGCATAATATGTCTGTAACTATTTTTTGAAATAATTGGCTTGTTTTATTAGATTAATGAATTGTTCAGATATTGGCTAGGCAGCATATTAAACTGAGCATTATTTTTTGGTATTACTATAGAATACTGACTGCCTTCTATGTGATATGATTTTTGTATGGTTTATGACCGCTGCCACTGACAAGTACTCTCTCTGAGCTCTATTTTGACACCACCACGAGAGGCTCTCCACCGTGTTGCACATCAACCTCCTTTATTTTAAATATATTTTTTTTCTTTCTTTGTTTTGTTCTTTTTTTTGTTAATAGATATTTTATGATTAAAAACTACATTTTTTGGCTGGCAGTAATGCTAGCTGCAATTGGTATATTTATTAAGTCGGCTGTGATTTGAATGGTTTGGCCATTTTAGTGATGTTTTGTACATCCTAAGGCCATTCTATGAGCTGATTTTTGGCTTTCTCATGTTAGTTCCCATTTAATCTATTATATCCATGATATTTCTTCTTGTTATTTCTATTGTTTAGATTTACAGTTATTCAATCTCTTACCTATATTGAATCTTATAATTAGTTGCCCTTTTTTATTTTCCCTTTTTTGATATATCATAGCAACTATAAGGTTCAATTTTGAAAGTATACTACTACAGGTGCTCCCACACAATTCCTTGTGTACATATATATATATATATATATATATATATATATATATATATATATATATATATATATATATATATATATATAAATGTATATTGTGTGGACATAGATCAAGGTATAACTAGTAGTATTTTAAATATGAAACTCTAATATATCAAAGTCTCATATTACTTTTAAAATGAATGGGTTACAAATTTGGTAATAAGAATACTATAAGTAAATACATTTGTGAAGATTAATGTTGATTTCCTGGAAGGAACAGCAAACAAAATACAATTGGGACATTTATTATTTGTGCTCTTATCCTTCTGAAATGTAACATGAGGAGCAAAGTAATAACAAAGGTTTGTCATCTATGCTAAGTTTGCATTTGTTCATAATTAAAAATGTCATGTTTAATGTCATTTGATTTCACAATCCTCTTCCTACAGAATAAATATGTTAGATCTAGATGTAGGTTTCACATCAGATCTTCAGATCAGAATTTGGTTTGAGTTAAAGACTCCTCATCTATTTCAACATGAAAGCTGATGTTGTCTTTCTGTTTTTGGCCATAAATTGCTGCTTTGGTAAGTACATTTCCAGTTGCTAGAATGTAGAAAACGTAATACTGAAAAATGTATTTTTAAAATGTTGGCCAACTTAAATTGAAAAAATGCATTTAATTGAGATATTATAAATATATGTGTAGCAAATAGTTGGATTGATATATAAATATTCTTCCTTAAAATGTACATGAATATAATATGTGACCTGTCTGGCTCAAATTAACAGCCTTATTAAATTGCGATTTTGCCAATTGAATAGGGCTCTATATAAGCACAGGTCATATTTTTTACAGACGTTTTTGGTTAGTGAAGACCTTGCTTTTGGATAGAAGTTCACTAACTAAAAACTTCTGTAAAAAACATATGCTCTGTGCTCATACAGAGCCCTATTCAATTGGCCGAATCGCAGTTTAATAAGGCTGTGTTTAAATTTGCATTTCACAGCAAATGAACCATTGTTTCAAGAAAACTTGTTTTAACAGAAATGTAGTCTATAAATTTTAATTAATAACTTTTCATACTGTAAGGTATGTAAATGTGTATGGCGGAGTAAAATATTTATATAAGAAAGTCTTAGTAAACATGTTAGATTAGTAAACTAATTGTATATTTGTCTTAAATATATGTTGTTACAACTTTTATTTTGGGTTACAGGATGTTCCGATGCGGTTCTTAAGCTCAATACGCAATGTCTTGAAAAACTACTGAAAGTAAGTGCAGTATATTATACTGTAAGAATAAAGATGCATTGCCCTGTTTTCTAAGTTTGTTTACTTTGATTGATGTCAATGATGATTTCTTCAGGTAAACTGTTAATGCCACCCTGGTAAAGCTTTGTATTGCCTACATTTTTTACTTTACATATTTAAACACATTTTTTAAACACATTGCAATTTACTAAGTAGTTACGAAAAGCAAATAATACTTACACTGAGATCAAAAATATATGAAAAGTTTGAATGTTTTGCCATTACAACTCACTTTGGCACAAATTTAAAATCTATGAAATATTTTAATACATTTGCTGCTGTGTTATTAGTTAGAAGACCTTTTACAACTGCTAAGGAATCCTACTGTGGGTGAGGATTGCAGTGGTAGGAGAGGAATAGACATTATTTAGATGGGTAGCAAAGTGATTATTCCAATAATGATATTAAGATATTTTATATGCATAAGTTTATATGCTATTTGATCAATGACTTTACTACTGTTGAATCCAAGAATTAACATAATAAATATTTGTATTTCTTTAAAGTTAGCTCTCATTTTCCATTAGAAACAATTGGGTGCAAACTTTTTGAACCTAGAATGCACATTTTCCTATTATTGTTTTTACATTAAATTGCTTTAAAATGAGTTTTGTATTATTGTAAAATAAATGTTTTTGAAGCTTTAACATTTTTAACCTTTGTGGAAATTTACTAAACATACAAGTATCTCATGCCATCTCCTGATTTACTATGCGCAATTACCTATAGAAAAAAAACGTCCCTCCTTACCTCAAATATGAAAGTGCTTGGTAAATTCCCCCTAGTTTGCATTGTACCTAGCTGGTCAGCAGTAGCACCAAATTCTTAGTAAAATTATTTAACAATTTAAAATGTTGTCATTCTCAACGGTAGATTAGCGGCTGTGTTTGGACAACAGTTTTATATGTATACATTGTAAGTCATACAATAACCTTTGCATATTCTTTCTCTTATCATTCTTATTTTATAGCAAAATGTTCCTGAACTTCTTGTGAAACTCCAAAATATGCTATGCATGTATATCCAAGGAAAGGTAAAAAATATATTCTTGATAATTTTTCAAGATTAAAAATATTCTGTGTCACTATACAAAGAACTTCAATGAGTGCCTAATATATACAAAATTAAATTTATATGTATATTCTTAGAAAAGAAGAAAACATAGAAATCATTTTTAAATGTAGGTGCCCGTCCCTTCAGTTTATGTACTTATTAGTAGATAAACTATGCTGAATAATGAACTTCTGGTTACTAGATAGCCATAGCATATAAGAATGTCCACAACAGAAAATGTGTTTAGGCTGATGTAAATTTGACACCCTCTATAAAAAGCAAACTTGAATTTAGGTGGCCACAAAATTCCTCTTGCATGAGAAAGTTGATAAAAATGTATAAAAGTAAGTGAGGGGCAGAATAATAGGAATAATGTAAAGCTAGTTTAAAAATAATAAGGAATTAAAAAAGAAGGGCCAGCTCCCAGGAAAGAATTATACTGTAAGTGTAATCATTTTATATATTGTAATAGCTTTAATTTCAACATCCCACACTCTAAAAAACTTGCTCTTACTGGATCTATTTGATCTGAACCAAAAGGGGTAGGAGCTCAAACACTTCTATATCTGGAAGCCTCCCAGTCCAAGTCTTTGCAATTATATACATTTTCCACATACCTCTGGTACTCTGGCCACTTGTTCCCGGTTAAGGATTTCTCTGGTGTGCAGCACCTTGTTTGAGATAGATGATAAAATAGGGCCTTATTGACCAGATCATACATTTATGCACACTTAAAATATATTAATTACTCGCATCTTGATTGTGGGTTACCTGCTCACAATCACTACAGGTCAGCCAAACACACAACTTAGGGCTTACATCTCCATTGATTTTTGCACAGCTCGAACATCACGAGTGCTAAATAATTAAAGTTACACAAAATCAATATTATATTAAAACTGTAGACTTAGCCTGCAAATTAAGCCTGACCCGCAAATCTAAAAAAGTATCAAGTTTCTGTCAAAACTATTACGGACTCGCAAAGGCTTTTTCGAACACTTATTAAAGCTGTAGCAGCAATTAAACACACACTACTGTACATTAATAACATGGGAAGGCATGGAAATACATTATAATTAATTGCAGAACAGTCTCAACCCAACAAATATGCAATTCAAAAATATTCAGCCTCATTAAATTCTTTAAGGCATTACTCTATGTGCGTCCTCACGTATACATCCCGGTACCCGATAGTACAGTGCTTGATGTGCCATTGAACCTCCTAGCTTTATTGAGTCATGTTATGCTGCAATAGTGTCAGATCCCAATTTTAATGAATAGAGGAGTGTATGTTATTAGGAGTCAGAGCGTTTGACTTTACCTTTCATCCTATATGGGATTTTCAGGACCACCACATTGTTAATGGTGATACTCCTTTTCATCACAGGGGTCCATTTAGCCCTATAGTAATTATTTAGTTTAACTGATAAACGCAGAGGTTCCACTCATATTTCAATTCCACCATTGACCACTTTTAAATAATTTTTTCTCTATCTCTTAGCAAGTAGTGATGTCGCGAACCTAAAATTTTCGGTTCGCGAACCGCGAACGCGAACCGCCGCAAATGTTCGTGAACCCGCGAACATTGGCGAACCGCCATAGACTTCAATGGGCAGGCGAATTTTTAAACCCACAGGGACTCTTTCTGGCCACAGTAGTGATGGGAAAGTTGTTTCAACGGGACTAACACCTGGACTGTGGCATGCCGGAGGGGGATCCATGGCAAAACTCCCATGGAAAATTACATAGTTGATGCAGAGTCTGGTTTTAAGCCATAAAGGGCATAAATTACCTAACATTCCTAAATTGTTTGGAATAACATGCTTTAAAACATCAGGTATTATGTTGTATCGATCAGGTAGTGTAAGGGTTAGGCCCGCTTCACAGTGACAGACCAAACTCCCCGTTTAACGCACCGCAAACAACCACAAACAGTCCATTTGCACAACCGCAAACTCCCCATTTGCACAAGGTTGGATACCAAGCTAGCCATGTCCCGTTCCTTGTCCTCACTGATGTCATTGAAGGTCTCTTTCTCCACCCAGCCGCCAAGGGTCCCCGAAAGGTGACAACAAGCCCCTTGGGACGCCTGCTGTGTTTGGTCTTCCACCTCCTCAAAGCCACCTTCCTCCTCTGACTCCTCTTCTTCAGACTCCTCTCACTACATTGCCTCTCTCTGCATTATTATAATGTGTGTTAAGTAGTACTACTCTTATCAGTTAAAAACCTGTTACAGCACATATCAGGGGACGTGCATAAGGCCTGGATTTTTAGAACTAGGAGATGGAAAAAGATGCTTTGTTGGTCGTATCACTTAAATTTTGGGGCACGGCACGTGCAGTCAAAGGTGCCACCAGATAGGAGTGACGTATTTCTAAGTACTACTCTTATCAGTTTAATACTTGTTACGTCACCTATCAGGGGGCGTGTATAAGGCCTGGATTTTTAGAACCAGGAGATGGAAAAAGATGCTTTGTTGGTCGTATCACTTCAATTTTGGGGCACGGCACGTGCAATCAAAGGTGCCACCAGATAGGAGTGGCGTGTTTGTAAGTACTACTCTTATCAGTTTAATACTTGTTACGTCACCTATCAGGGGGCGTGTATAAGGCCTGGATTTTTAGAACCAGGAGATGGAAAGAAATGCTTTGTTGGTCGTATCACTTCAATTTTGGGGCACGGCACGTGCAGTCAAAGGTGGCACCAGATAGGAGTGACGTGTTTCTAAGTAATACTCTTATCAGTTTAATACTTGTTACGTTAACCTATCAGGGGGCGTGTATAAGGCCTGGATTTTTAGAACCAGGAGATTGAAAAGGTGCTTTGTTGGTCATATCACTTCAATTTTGGGGCACGGCACGTGCAGTCAAAGGTGCCACCAGATAGGAGTGACGTGTTTGTAAGTACTACTCTTATCAGTTTAATACTTGTTACGTTACCTATCAGGGGGCGTGTATAAGGCCTGGATTTTTAGAACCAGGAGATGGAAAAAGATGCTTTGTTGGTCGTATCAATTCAATTTTGGGGCACGGCACGTGCAGTCAAAGGTGCCACCAGATAGGAGTGACGTGTTTGTAAGTACTACTCTTATCAGTTTAATACTTGTTACGTTAACCTATCAGGGGGCGTGTATAAGGCCTGGATTTTTAGAACCAGGAGATTGAAAAAGATGCTTTGTTGGTCATATCACTTCAATTTTGGGGCACGGCACGTGCAGTCAAAGGTGCCACCAGATAGGAGTGACGTGTTTGTAAGTACTACTCTTATCAGTTTAATACTTGTTACGTTACCTATCAGGGGGCGTGTATAAGGCCTGGATTTTTAGAACCAGGAGATGGAAAAAGATGCTTTGTTGGTCGTATCACTTCAATTTTGGGGCACGGCACGTGCAGTCAAAGGTGCCACCAGATAGGAGTGACGTGTTTGTAAGTACTACACTTATCAGTTTAATACTTGTTACGTTACCTATCAGGGGGCGTGTATAAGGCCTGGATTTTTAGAACTAGGAGATGGAAAAAGATGCTTTGTTGGTCGTATCACTTCAATTTTTGGGCACGGCACGTGCAGTCAAAGGTGCCACCAGATAGGAGTGACGTGTTTGTAAGTACTACTCTTATCAGTTTAATACTTGTTACGTCACCTATCAGGGGGCGTGTATAAGGCCTGGATTTTTAGAACCAGGAGATGGAAAAAGATGCTTTGTTGGTCGTATCACTTCAATTTTGGGGCACGGCACGTGCAGTCAAAGGTGCCACTAGATAGGAGTGGCGTGTTTGTAAATACTACTCTTATCAGTTTAATACTTGTTACGTCACCTATCAGGGGGCGTGTATAAGGCCTGGATTTTTAGAACCAGGAGATGGAAAAAGATGCTTTGTTGGTCGTATCACTTCAATTTTGGGGCACGGCACGTGCAGTCAAAGGTGCCACCAGATAGGAGTGGCGTGTTTGTAAATACTACTCTTATCAGTTTAATACTTGTTACGTCACCTATCAGGGGGCGTGTATAAGGCCTGGATTTTTAGAACCAGGAGATGGAAAAAGATGCTTTGTTGGTCGTATCACTTCAATTTTGGGGCACGGCACGTGCAGTCAAAGGTGCCACCAGATAGGAGTGACGTGTTTGTAAGTACTACTCTTATCAGTTTAATACTTGTTACGTCACCTATCAGGGGGAGTGTATAAGGCCTGGATTTTTAGAACCAGGAGATGGAAAAAGATGCTTTGTTGGTCGTATCACTTCAATTTTGGGGCACGGCACGTGCAATCAAAGGTGCCACCAGATAGGAGTGGCGTGTTTGTAAGTACTACTCTTATCAGTTTAATACTTGTTACGTCACCTATCAGGGGGCGTGTATAAGGCCTGGATTTTTAGAACCAGGAGATGGAAAGAAATGCTTTGTTGGTCGTATCACTTCAATTTTGGGGCACGGCACGTGCAGTCAAAGGTGGCACCAGATAGGAGTGACGTGTTTCTAAGTAATACTCTTATCAGTTTAATACTTGTTACGTTACCTATCAGGGGGCGTGTATAAGGCCTGGATTTTTAGAACTAGGAGATGGAAAAAGATGCTTTGTTGGTCGTATCACTTCAATTTTGGGGCACGGCACGTGCAGTCAAAGGTGCCACCAGATAGGAGTGACGTGTTTGTAAGTACTACTCTTATCAGTTTAATACTTGTTACGTTAACCTATCAGGGGGCGTGTATAAGGCCTGGATTTTTAGAACCAGGAGATTGAAAAAGATGCTTTGTTGGTCATATCACTTCAATTTTGGGGCACGGCACGTGCAGTCAAAGGTGCCACCAGATAGGAGTGACGTGTTTGTAAGTACTACTCTTATCAGTTTAATACTTGTTACGTTACCTATCAGGGGGCGTGTATAAGGCCTGGATTTTTAGAACCAGGAGATGGAAAAAGATGCTTTGTTGGTCGTATCACTTCAATTTTGGGGCACGGCACGTGCAGTCAAAGGTGCCACCAGATAGGAGTGACGTGTTTGTAAGTACTACTCTTATCAGTTTAATACTTGTTACGTTAACCTATCAGGGGGCGTGTATAAGGCCTGGATTTTTAGAACCAGGAGATTGAAAAAGATGCTTTGTTGGTCATATCACTTCAATTTTGGGGCACGGCACGTGCAGTCAAAGGTGCCACCAGATAGGAGGGACGTGTTTGTAAGTACTACTCTTATCAGTTTAATACTTGTTACGTTACCTATCAGGGGGCGTGTATAAGGCCTGGATTTTTAGAACCAGGAGATGGAAAAAGATGCTTTGTTGGTCGTATCAATTCAATTTTGGGGCACGGCACGTGCAGTCAAAGGTGCCACCAGATAGGAGTGACGTGTTTGTAAGTACTACTCTTATCAGTTTAATACTTGTTACGTTAACCTATCAGGGGGCGTGTATAAGGCCTGGATTTTTAGAACCAGGAGATTGAAAAAGATGCTTTGTTGGTCATATCACTTCAATTTTGGGGCACGGCACGTGCAGTCAAAGGTGCCACCAGATAGGAGTGACGTGTTTGTAAGTACTACTCTTATCAGTTTAATACTTGTTACGTTACCTATCAGGGGGCGTGTATAAGGCCTGGATTTTTAGAACCAGGAGATGGAAAAAGATGCTTTGTTGGTCGTATCACTTCAATTTTGGGGCACGGCACGTGCAGTCAAAGGTGCCACCAGATAGGAGTGACGTGTTTGTAAGTACTACTCTTATCAGTTTAATACTTGTTACGTTACCTATCAGGGGGCGTGTATAAGGCCTGGATTTTTAGAACCAGGAGATTGAAAAAGATGCTTTGTTGGTCATATCACTTCAATTTTGGGGCACGGCACGTGCAGTCAAAGGTGCCACCAGATAGGAGTGACGTGTTTGTAAGTACTACTCTTATCAGTTTAATACTTGTTACGTTACCTATCAGGGGGCGTGTATAAGGCCTGGATTTTTAGAACCAGGAGATGGAAAAAGATGCTTTGTTGGTCGTATCACTTCAATTTTGGGGCACGGCACGTGCAGTCAAAGGTGCCACCAGATAGGAGTGACGTGTTTGTAAGTACTACTCTTATCAGTTTAATACTTGTTACGTTAACCTATCAGGGGGCGTGTATAAGGCCTGGATTTTTAGAACCAGGAGATTGAAAAAGATGCTTTGTTGGTCATATCACTTCAATTTTGGGGCACGGCACGTGCAGTCAAAGGTGCCACCAGATAGGAGTGACGTGTTTGTAAGTACTACTCTTATCAGTTTAATACTTGTTACGTTACCTATCAGGGGGCGTGTATAAGGCCTGGATTTTTAGAACCAGGAGATGGAAAAAGATGCTTTGTTGGTCGTATCAATTCAATTTTGGGGCACGGCACGTGCAGTCAAAGGTGCCACCAGATAGGAGTGACGTGTTTGTAAGTACTACTCTTATCAGTTTAATACTTGTTACGTTAACCTATCAGGGGGCGTGTATAAGGCCTGGATTTTTAGAACCAGGAGATTGAAAAAGATGCTTTGTTGGTCATATCACTTCAATTTTGGGGCACGGCACGTGCAGTCAAAGGTGCCACCAGATAGGAGTGACGTGTTTGTAAGTACTACTCTTATCAGTTTAATACTTGTTACGTTACCTATCAGGGGGCGTGTATAAGGCCTGGATTTTTAGAACCAGGAGATGGAAAAAGATGCTTTGTTGGTCGTATCACTTCAATTTTGGGGCACGGCACGTGCAGTCAAAGGTGCCACCAGATAGGAGTGACGTGTTTGTAAGTACTACACTTATCAGTTTAATACTTGTTACGTTACCTATCAGGGGGCGTGTATAAGGCCTGGATTTTTAGAACTAGGAGATGGAAAAAGATGCTTTGTTGGTCGTATCACTTCAATTTTTGGGCACGGCACGTGCAGTCAAAGGTGCCACCAGATAGGAGTGACGTGTTTGTAAGTACTACTCTTATCAGTTTAATACTTGTTACGTCACCTATCAGGGGGCGTGTATAAGGCCTGGATTTTTAGAACCAGGAGATGGAAAAAGATGCTTTGTTGGTCGTATCACTTCAATTTTGGGGCACGGCACGTGCAGTCAAAGGTGCCACCAGATAGGAGTGGCGTGTTTGTAAATACTACTCTTATCAGTTTAATTCTTGTTACGTCACCTATCAGGGGGCGTGTATAAGGCCTGGATTTTTAGAACCAGGAGATGGAAAAAGATGCTTTGTTGGTCGTATCACTTCAATTTTGGGGCACGGCACGTGCAGTCAAAGGTGCCACCAGATAGGAGTGACGTGTTTGTAAGTACTACACTTATCAGTTTAATACTTGTTACGTTACCTATCAGGGGGCGTGTATAAGGCCTGGATTTTTAGAACTAGGAGATGGAAAAAGATGCTTTGTTGGTCGTATCACTTCAATTTTTGGGCACGGCACCTGCAGTCAAAGGTGCCACCAGATAGGAGTGACGTGTTTGTAAGTACTACTCTTATCAGTTTAATACTTGTTAAGTCACCTATCAGGGGGCGTGTATAAGGCCTGGATTTTTAGAACCAGGAGATGGAAAAAGATGCTTTGTTGGTCGTATCACTTCAATTTTGGGGCACGGCACGTGCAGTCAAAGGTGCCACCAGATAGGAGTGGCGTGTTTGTAAATACTACTCTTATCAGTTTAATACTTGTTACGTCACCTATCAGGGGGCGTGTATAAGGCCTGGATTTTTAGAACCAGGAGATGGAAAAAGATGCTTTGTTGGTCGTATCACTTCAATTTTGGGGCACGGCACATGCAGTCAAAGGTGCCACCAGATAGGAGTGACATGTTTGTAAGTACTACACTTATCAGTTTAATACTTGTTACGTTACCTATCAGGGGGCGTGTATAAGGCCTGGATTTTTAGAACTAGGAGATGGAAAAAGATGCTTTGTTGGTCGTATCACTTCAATTTTGGGGCACGGCACGTGCAGTCAAAGGTGCCACCAGATAGGAGTGACGTGTTTGTAAGTACTACTCTTATCAGTTTAATACTTGTTACGTTACCTATCAGGGGGCGTGTATAAGGCCTGGATTTTTAGAACCAGGAGATGGAAAAAGATGCTTTGTTGGTCGTATCACTTCAATTTTGGGGCACGGCACATGCAGTCAAAGGTGCCACCAGATAGGAGTGACTTGTTTGTAAGTACTACTCTCATCAGTTTAATACTTGTTACGTCACCTATCAGGGGGCGTGTATAAGGCCTGGATTTTTAGAACCAGGAGATGGAAAGAGATGCTTTGTTGGTCGTATCACTTCAATTTTGGGGCACGGCACGTGCAGTCAAAGATGCCACCAGATAGGAGTGACGTGTTTGTACGTACTACTCTTATCCGTTTAATACTTGTTACGTTATCCAATCAGGGGGCATGTATAAGGCCTGGATTTTTAGAACCAGGAGATGGAAAAAGATGCTTTGTTGGTCGTATCCCTTCAATTTTGGGGCACGGCACGTGCAGTCAAAGGTGCCACCAGATAGGAGTGACGTGTTTGTTAGTACTACTCTTATCAGTTTAATACTTGTTACGTTACCTATCAGGGGGCGTGTATAAGGCCTGGATTTTTAGAACCAGGAGATGGAAAAAGATGCTTTGTTGGTCGTATCACTTCAATTTTGGGGCACTTTGTGACATTAGCTTCTTACGCTCAAACATGTCCTTTAGAGGCACCTGACTATGGGCAGATGAGCAGGAACTGCTCAAGGCGAGAGACGGAGTGTCGGATGGTTGAGAGGGGGCAAGGAGGACAGCAGTGGTTGATGTGGCTTATGATGCTGCACCAGGAGGAGGATGGCGGCTTTGAGTTTGTGTGCTGCTTTTACTCATGTGTTGGTCTGGAGTCACCCAAATATTAGGTCTCAACCTGTAGAGGATAAGGGAACTAGGCTACTCTAGACCTCATTCATCATTACAGGTTTTGACAGATCGGTACTATGCATCCAAGCTACTGTGACAACAGATATGAGTGGCACTGTGCACTTGCAGAAGTTGGTAGAGTAGACGCTGTAGGTCTGACACACACGCTTGCAGACAACTAACTGCTATGCAATCTATTACAGTATAATTTTTTTTTTTGTTTTAAATGTACACTACTGTTACACCAGATATGAGTGGTGTGTTAAGTAGTACTACTCCTATCAGTTTAATCCATTTTATGTGCCTTTTTTGGGGTTTGGTTGTTGAAGCCACAGTGCAGCACCAGAGGCCAGAAAAATTAGGCATGTACACATGCCTGAAAAATTAGGTATTGTTGATCTTGCAGCGAGCAGATAAGAAGGTAGGCCTGATTCAACGCCCCATCCCTGCATATCCACACTCAGAGATTGAGGGGGCGACCATTACAAGGCCACGGGCCGGAGATATAAAGGGGGGCCATCCCAAATAAGCACACATGCGGGGACAAAAGTAGTGAAGGGGACATAGAGGCCCATGGACTGACGGTCGCCATCTTGGCAGGAAAAGGGCCCAGCAATTATGCCAAACTGACCCAGCACAGGCAGCTACTTGAGTCAAACGCTGTACAATTACACCTTAATAAAGCTGAAACATGCAGCAGCAGGGATTCTAAACGGCCACACAGGGACAAGGAGGCTAACAGCCCCCACAGTCTCTGCACCACTCTTTTTAACAGATAACCCAAGGGGCTAACCAGGGACCTTGCCCCCCCCCCCCCCCCCAAAAAAAGCAGAATTTTATTGGAGGAATTATTAGTGTCTTTACCCCCCAAGAGAGGACATAATATACGGTATCTTTAGACTACCTGATGACCAAAACTCCTTTAGCCCCAATGCTATCCAAGAAACATTTCAAAACTTCGATCAGACCATATATTCATCCCAATCCCGCTGCAGCGGATCTGACATAGAGTCCTTCCTACTACAGCAAGAAGTCCACAAAATACCTGTACCTCAATTGGACAGCTTGAACCTAGACATATCCCAAGAGGAAGTTAAATCTACAATCCAAGATCTTAAATTTGGCAAGTCCCCAGGGCCAGACGGTTTTACTCATCTGTACTATAAGAAATTTGAGCCCTTGCTTACCCCTGCACCTAACATCTTTGTTTAACACTATACTAAATGGAGAACCTATGCCCCCTTAATTGAATCAGGCCGACCTCATAGTCTTTCCAAAAGAGGGTAGGGACCCGAATCTCAAACTGTATTACAAGTCAGTGCAGCTGGCTTTCATTCCTCTGGCGCATTCTCCAAAACACATCAGCCGCTCTGGGTATTTATGGAAAATGTAAGCATGTCACCTTATACATTGGATACAGTAATATGGATTCCAGGCCTGTATACTTTTTTGAGAAACTCGAAAAACCCATTGGTTAAGCACTCATTAAAAATATGGACGGAGATGAACTGGACACAAAAACTGGACACTTGGGTATCAGATCTTACCCCTATCGTACCCAATCCCCACTTTAAGATACATCTTCCGGAAAGCTCTCTCAGTTGGTGGAAGTCTCAGAACCTACTAAGGGTTGGTCCATGGTGGCATGACGACAAAATAATGACCTTTGAGTGGGTGAGAGACAGATACAATTTACCCCTGGCTGAACACTATAATTTTTGCAGGATACATCATTTTATATATACGATAAGTGGTAGGGGAACCCCCCAAAGAAACAACTGGCTACTCAAAAAATTTAGGGATTCCCCCTTTCAGCCTGGTATTATTAGCCTCATGTATGAACTATTTAATGAAAACTCATGGGCAAACAAACCAGACTATACCAAAGCCTGGGAGAGGGATTTGGGCACCGAGTTGGCAGATAGCACATGGGATAAAAGATGGCAAGGCTTAAGTAGGGGATCTTTAAATTATAGTATGCTTGAGACTTCAATAAAGGTCCTACACAGGACATATATTACTCCTTTTAAGCTAATAAATGGGATCCAAAACGGAGCAGCTCATGTTTTAGGAACAGTGGTAATGAGGCTACATTTATTCATGTCTGGTGGGAGTGTTCTGTAGTCATAAGACTATGGGAAGAAACATGCTTACTAGCTCCTAAAATGTTTAAGATTGACCTAATAAAATATTTTTTGAAAGAAAAAATACACATAGCTAGTAGTTGGAAAACCCCAAATTAAAACT
Source organism: Discoglossus pictus (assembly GCA_027410445.1). NCBI lineage: Eukaryota > Metazoa > Chordata > Amphibia > Anura > Alytidae > Discoglossus > Discoglossus pictus. The sequence continues at coordinate 271,614,646 of CM050167.1, forward strand.
TTCAGGAATTAATAAAAAAAATCAACTATTTACTGCTCAACGAGAGATTTAACCATGTAGTCTTGGATAGAATCACCCAGTTCCAGACAATTTGGGATCCCTGGATAATATCCCCATTTAGTGCCCCCCTAATATAATAAAACATTTGTTAATGGTTGAAGCGACTCGGGGGAAAGGACCGGAGTGGGGGAGCCCTGGAGGAGACCCTTCAGAAGCAACCGGCGGCAAAATCATCCGAGGAAAGGAGAGGTCGCCTACTGAAGCCTGCCCTAGGGTAACCCAAGGGCGATTGAGCAGGTTAGATATTGTAAATAATAAGCTACTGCTGGAGTGATGATAGATAATAGGACTTTACTATTGTCTGTTTTACCATGTCTTAGGTTTCTCTTAAAAATTGCAATCAAAGTAAAAAAAAAGAAAATGTATTAACCAAAAAAGTAAAAAAAAGAAGGCCTAGCCACCTAATTTTAACAAAATGTCTTCATTGTAAATATGTATTTTTGCACAACTGTTGTGTTATGCAAGACTGTTCAATATGCTTTCTTTTCCATTACATGCCGTACGCCTTCTGGCATAAAATTGAAATTCAAAAATTAGATATTGTTGCAGCCGCTGCTGTTGCAGCGGCCAGAAAAATTGACCTTTGTTCCCCAGGCAGAAAGTGCCATAAAACATTGCCTCTTCTTGAACCCTAGTTGGTGGCGGATAATTCACGCAAGTCATCTGGCATTCACAGATAACATACAGCAGCGTGTGGACCATTTATAGCCGAAGGCAGCTCATCTCATCAGGCCTTTTTCAGTCGAATGTATCGCCCAGTGTCAGTCCCTTCGGGATCCATCCCTCATTCATCTTTATAAAGGTGAGGCAATCTAGACTTTTTTGCCCTAGGCGACTTCTCTTCTCGGTGACAAAACCTCCTGCTGCACTGAAGGTCCTTTCTGACAGGACACTTGAAGCGGGGAAGGCCAGAAGTTTAATTGCAAATGGGGATAGCTCAGGCCACAGGTCTAGCCTGCATACCCAGTAGTCAAGGGGTTCATCGCTTCTCAGAGTGTCGATATCTGCAGTTAAGGCGAGGTAGTCTGCTACCTGTCGGTCAAGTCGTTCTCTGAGGGTGGATCCCGAAGGGCTGATGCGATGCGTAGGACTGAAAAAAGTCCGCATGTCCTCCATCAACAACACGTCTTTTAAACGTCCTGTCCTTGCCGGCGTGGTCGTGGGAGGTGGATTACTTTCACCTCTTCCCCTGTTATATTGCCCTTGTGCTGTGACATCACCCTTATATGCTGTGTAAAGCATACTTGTTAATTTGTTTTGGACCTGCTGCATCCTTTCTGACTTGCGGTAATTTGGTAACAAATCAGGCACTCTGCTTATACCGGGGGTCTAGTAGCGTGCACACCCAGTACAGGTCGTTCCCCTTCAGCCTTTTTATACGAGGGTCCTGCGACAGGCACGACAGCATGAAAGACCCCATTTGCACAAGGTTGGATGCTGAGCTAGTCATGTCCTGTTCCTCGTCCTCAGTGATCTCGCTGAAGATATGTTCTTCCCCCCAGCCACGTACAACACCACGGGTACCAGATAGGTGACAACGAGCACCCTGGGATGCCTGTTGTGATTGGTCTTCCTCCTCCCCCTCAAAGCCACATTCCTCCTCTGACTCCTCTTCCTCACAATCCTCTTCCAGCGTTGCCGCAGGTCCAGCAAGCGATGCTGATAAGGCTGTTTCTGGTGGTGATGGTGACCACAACTCTTCCTCTTCCTCGTCACGCTCATCTACGGCCTGATCCAGCAGTCTTCGCAGGGCACGCTCCAGGAAGAAAACAAATGGTATGATGTCGCTGATGGTGCCTTCGGTGCGACTGACAAGGTTTGTCACCTCCTCAAAAGGACGCATGAGCCTACAGGCATTGCGCATGAGCGTCCAGTAATTTGGCAAAAAAATCCCCAGCTCCGCAGAGGCTGTCCTAGCACCCCGGTCATACAAATACTCGTTAATGGCTTTTTATTGTTGGAGCAGGCGGTCGAACATTAGGAGTGTTGAATTCCAACGTGTGGGGCTGTCACAAATCAAGCGCCTCACTGGCATGTTGTTTCGCCGCTGGATATCTGAAAAGTGCGCCATGGCCGTGTAGGAATGCCTGAAATGGCAACACACCTTTCTGGCCTGCTTCAGGACGTCCTGTAAGCCTGGATACTTATGGACAAAGCTTTGTACGATCAGATTACACACATGTGCCATGCACAGCACATGCGTCAACTTGCCCAAATTCAATGCCGCCAACAAATTTCTTCCGTTGTCACAAACCACTGGAGTGCTGGCCCGGTGTGACTCTCTGCTTTGAGGCAAGTCAACCCCAAGACGGCATGACACTGCCGTATCCGGGATGTGGAATAGTATCTGGGGAGCTGGGGGGGTGCCGTTGATGTGGAGCAAGACGCAGCAGCAGAAGAGGACTCAGCTGAGGAGGTTATGGAAGAGGATGGAGTAGGAGGAGTAGAGGAGGTGGCAGCAGGCCTGCCTGCAAGTCGTGGCGGTGTCACCAACTCCTCTGCAGAGCCACGCATTCCATGCTTGGCAGGCGTCAGCAGGTTTGCCCAATGCGCAGTGTAGGTGATATACCTGCCCTTACCATGCTTTGCAGACCAGGTATCAGTGGTCAGATGGACCCTTGCCCCAACACTGTGTGCCAGAGATGCCATTACTTCCTTTTGCACAATTGAGTACAGGTTGGGGATTGCCTTTTGGGCAAAGAAATTTCGGCCGGGTACCTTCCACTGCGGTATCCCAATCGCTAAAAACTTTTTGAACGCCTCAGACTCCACCAGCTTGTATGGTAAAAGCTGGCGGGCCAAGAGTTCAGACAAGCCAGCTGTCAGACGCCGGGCAAGGGGGTGACTTTGTGGCATTGGCTTCTTACGCTCAAACATGCCCTTGACAGACACTTGACTGTGAGGAGATGAGCAGGAACAGCAAGAGGCGAGAGACGGAGTGGTGGAGAGTTGAGTGGGGGCAAGGAGGACAGCAGTGGTTGATGTGGATGAAGATGCTGGACCAGGAGGAGGATGGTGGCTTTGAGTTTGTGTGCTGCTTGTACTCATGTGTTGATCCCATTGGCGTTTGTGATGTGACATCATGTGCCTTCGCAAAGCAGTTGTACCTAGGTGGGTGTTGGACTTCCCACGACTCAGTTTCTTTTGGCACAGGTTGCAAATGGCATCGCTGTTGTCAGAGGCAGACACACAAAAAAAATGCCACACTGCTGAGCTCGGCGATGACGGCATTCTGGTGGTGGCAACAGCATGCGTTGATTGGCGTGCTGTCTGGCTGACCCCGGGTGCTGATGCATGCTGTCTGACTGTGCCACTAGCTCGTTGCGATGACCTCCCTCTACTTCCAACTCGTCTCCTCCACCTCTCTGTCTCCCCATCTGAACTTTCCCCCTGTTCTTCTTCTCTTCTAGCAGGCACCCACGTGACATCCACGGACGCATCGTCATCATCATCACCCGCCTCACTTGTATATGACAACTGAACAAAGGAAGCAGCAGCGGGTACATCATCATCATCATCATCACATCGTACGTACATGTGTGTAATGCTGCCTGACTGACACATATCCTGTTATCTACATTCTCTGGCACTAATGGTTGCGCATCGCTCATTTCTTCAAACTGATGTGTAAATAACTCTTCTGACTGATCAATTGAATTGGCTGTGGTACTAGTGTTGGTGGTGGCGGCAGGCGGGTGAGTGGTAACTTGAGAGGTGCCCGAAGCTAAGCTGGAGGAGGATGGTGCGTCAATGTTCCAAGCGGAAGCTGTAGAAGATTGGGTGTCCTGTGTTAGCCAGTCAACTACGTCCTCTGAACTTTTCAAGTTCAGGGTAACTGGCCTCTGAACACTGGGCATTATTGTAGGGCCAAAGGGAATCACAGCACCACGACCACGACGGCCTCTGCGGGGTGTCCTGCCTCTGCCTGTCATTTTTTTTAAAATGTGGACTGTTGGTACCCCAACTAGACTGGATTGGTTGAACTTGGCACAGTACTTGTAAGCAGGACACACACTATGGGTAGCGGTCAAGCAAATGAACTTTGATTGACAGTCAGGCAAATGCACTTAGATTTAAGAAAATAAAAGTTTGGGTTTTTTAAATGTGGACTGTTGGTACCCCAACTAGACTGGATTGGTTAAACTTGGCACAGTACTTGTAAGCAGGACACACACTATGGGTAGCGGTCAAGCAAATGAACTTTGATTGACAGTCAGGCAAATGCACTTAGATTTAAGAAAATAATAGTTTGGGTTTTTTAAATGTGGACTGTTGGTACCCCAACTAGACTGGATTGGTTGAACTTGGCACAGTGTATTTTAAAATTATGAGAAAACATTTTCTGTAAACTAAATAAAAATCATATTAGGAGGTTGAAAGAAAAAGAAACCGGATGGGGGGATACCGAGCAGAGCACACCATCTACAGCCCACTGGGAGACAAACTCATCCATTCCCCCAGTAGACAAAGCCAGGTGGTACTCTGCCCGGATACGGGAGCGCACCAGCACCCGGAACATGGCCTCAGGTGACAAGGGAACCCCCCCTATCAAACACTGCTTCCTGGACTTATATATAGCCAACTTGGCTAATGCCAGGAGCAGGTTGACGAGGAGGTCCCTGGCCTTATTGCCCCGGGACACTGGGCGCCCAAAAATAAAAATGTGAGGGGAGAAATGCAGCCAGAACTGCAGGAGGAGGCCCCTCAAGAGTGACAAGAGGGGCTGCAGTCTGGCGCAACTAAAATAAACATGATACACGGACTCTCCCTTGCCACAGAATGGACAAGTGGAGGGAGAGTCCGTGAATTTAGCTAAGTACTCTCCCGTGCTCAGTGCACCATGGAGCACTCTCCAACTCAAGTCCCCGGTGGGTCGTGGAACTAAATCAGAATAAAGTTCCCTCCACCGGGGCCTCTTGCCCTCGTCAGCTGGTAGGACCCGCCTCCAGATGGTATCGGGACGGGTCACGAGGGCAAGGAAGTGCACTGTATGGAGCACGAGAGAATATAAGCTCTTCCTCGGCATGCCGCGAAAGCATGCCGAGGGTATGTCCCTCAACCTCGAGAGGTTGGGGACAGGAGGAGCCTGAGGGGAAACACGGGGCTTGTGTCCAATGCAAACAGCCGGAGAAGGGGTGTTGAAAGGTGCATGTGGCACTCCGGCCTGCAAAGCCCCGCGAAGGAAGGTGCGCGAGTCGGGGGAGATGGCATCTCTAATCTCCTGGAGCAAGCGCCCTGAGACTTTGGGCGTCACATATCCCAAACGGAGCGCAAGCTCCTGGGGTGACACCCAATCAGAACGCCCGTATTCCAGGAGATCCCCGACTCGGGTCATCCGTGCATGACTAAGGCGGCGGATGATACAGGGGGACTGTAACATTGGAGCCCCCACTGCTGCATTAAATAGCAGGGGCTCTGTGAATATTTCATCCCCCAAAGGCACGCCCTGCCTGGTCACGGAGACCATGCTCCAGGCCTTGAGGGTTTCCTGGTAGTATGCCGGCAACACAGAGAGGTCTCTCCCAAACCCCTCGGGCCTGATCAGAAATAATTGCCGGTCATACCCCAGGTTGCGCAACTGGCGATAAAAGCTGGATGCCAGTGCGCACCACTGCGGAGAGGGATCTGCATATAGGTATCTCTGCAGGTACTGAAGGCGGAAGGTGGACAACTGGGAGCACACACAAACTACTCCCTGTCCACCCTCCACCAAAGGCAGACTTGCCACCCCTGCAGAGACCCAATGCCTTCCCATCCAGAGGAAATCTAACAAATTCCTCTGGATATTGGTGACAAACTCGGGGGTCGGACTCAGACAAATCAGCCGGTGCCAGATCTGAGAAGCCACCAGCTGATTCACCACTAGAGTCCGCCCCCTAAGGGAAAGCATTTTTGCTGGACCCCTCCATCGTCCCAGACGAGAGAGGACACTGCCCTCTAACTCCCTCCAATTGTCTGGGACGGAAGCGTCCGCAGCGGACAGGTAGACCCCCAGATATTTAATGACATCTGCCTCCCACGTGATGTCACGAAACGTGGGAGGCAAAGAGTCCACCTGTAAATTACCCTCTAAAAGGCCTGTGCATTTGGACCAGTTGATCTGAGCGGAGGAGGCAGCTGAATATACCTCCTGGCACTGTTTTGCCAGCTCAAGATCAACTGGATCCTGGGCCACGAGGAGCACATCGTCAGCATAAGCTGAAAGGACAATCCGCATGTCTGGATCTTTTAGCACCAGCCCTGTGAGCCTTTTCCTCAGTAGGCAGAGGAAAGGCTCAATGGCCAGTGCACATAACTGTCCAGACAAGGGACATCCTTGACGCACCCCTCGTCCAAATACCAAAGGTGCTGTTAGGGACCAATTGATTTTAAGTAAACACTTTGCAGAGGCGTACAGCGTTCTTATAAAGCCCACAAACTGTGGGCCAAAGCCGTACGCTTGCAGAGTGGCTATGAGGTAACCATGGTCCACCCTGTCAAACGCCTTCTCTTGATCTAAAGAGAGAAAGGTGAGTGACAGACCAGTCCTGCGAGAATAATGCAATAGATCCCGGACCAGAAAGATACTATCAAAGATAGTCCGGCCCGGGATCGCATAGGACTGGTCAGGGTGAACCAATTCTGCCAGCACAGACCCAAGTCTAAGCGAGATGGCTTTAGCTACAATCTTGTAGTCCGTGCTGAGCAGAGAGACCGGTCGCCAGTTCTTAATAAGCCGGAGATCCCCCTTTTTGGGCAGCAGGGCAAGTACTGCCCTGCGACAAGACAGGGGCATCTCCCCGGTCTCCAGGGCTTCCCCAAGGACCAGATGGAAATCAGGTCCCAGAGTCTCCCAGAAAAATTGGAAAAACTCTACAGTCAGTCCGTCCAGTCCTGGAGACTTTTCACAGGACATGGCACGGAGGGCTTCAGAGAGCTCTTGAAAAGATAGTGGTATATCAAGCCGCTCTCTTACACCCTCACTGACTGTGGGGAGCCCCTCCCATAGCACCCTGCAGGCGTCTGGAGAAATGGGATCCGGAGAGTAAAGATCTTTATAAAAGTTCCGGGCTCTATCCCGGATACTCTCCGGATCTGTAAGGGGGGCACCGTCTTCATCTAGAAGACAGGTGATGTGCCTACTGTTACCCCCCTTTTTCTCCAGTGAGTAGAAGAGGCGCGAGCCGCGGTCTAGATCTTTGAGAAAACCTAAGCGGCTGCGCACGTATGCCCCCTTGGCCTGGTGTCGTTCCAGGTCACAGAGGACACCCTTCCTCTCTACATACTCGCTCTGCAGGGATTGGTCCCTACAAGTGAACAGCCTCTGCTCCAGATGGAGTACCTCCCCCCGGAGTGACTCCAACTCAGCTTCGCGCTGCCCACTCGCACCCTTGGTATATTCCTGACACAGAAGTCGCAAATGAACCTTGCCCACGTCCCACCACAGTTTTAACGTGGCAAAGTCCCCCTTGCAACCCCTCCAGTCCATCCAAAACTCCCGGATCAATGTCACGAGCCCCTGGTCCTTCAACAAAGCATTGTTGAAGTGCCAATAGGCGGCTCGTGGCGCTGTTGGCGTTAGCGCCACCGTCACAGACACACAGTTGTGGTCTGTGAACGGAGCCAGCCTAATGGCACAAGAACCGACTCGTGACATATAGTGACTAGATATATATAGTCTGTCGATCCGGGAGTGGGACACCAGACTGGCTCTCACCCTGACGTAGGTGAAACCGTCTGATGCCCCTGGGTTCTGCTCTCGCCAGATTTCCTCCAGGGAGAAGCGGGCGATGATCTCCCGCAGGGCTGACGCAGAAGGCGGGTACGGCTCTGGACTATTCCGGTCCAGAGCGTCGAGGGTGCAGTTGAAATCACCCCCGAGTACCAAACACTCATCTGCGTCAACCGTCTCCAAAAGCTGGGACAGTCTGGCGAGGAACCTCACTCTCTCGGGCCCTCCAGCAGGGGCATATATATTAACTAGGTTAATGATGTTACCCTGCTCTCGGACCCGGAGGTGGATTAGACGGCCTGGGATAACAGCTTTCACATGCAGCAGCTCTGGCTGAAAAGACTCTGAGAACAGGGTCACCACTCCACATGACGCCGATGTGAAGTGGCTGAAGAAGACCCTGCCTCTCCACTCCAGTTGCCACGAGGCCCCAGCCTCTGGAGTGGTGTGAGTTTCCTGCAGGAAGCTCACAGAGTACCCTCCCTGATATAAATAGGAGAGTACCTGGAACCTGCGGAAACTGTCTTGACAGCCATTGGTATTTAGCGTGCTGATGTGCAAAGCCATTACTGCGTGTCAGGAATTGTGCGCTCCTCAGACCCTTGAGACTGCTGATAGGACACGCACATTTTATAGAATTTCCGGACGCGGAGATGCTCCGCAGTCCCAGAATTCTTGGCCCTAGTGCTGACCACTAGATATTGCTGGAGAGAGTGGAGAATAAACGACATATTCTTCCACCTCTCCAAGGCCAGCCGCACCTTCCTTTTCTTTTGTCCATGAAGGGTGCTCTCAAGGAATAGATCTATTTCCTTGACAGGGATAACCCACACAGAATCTGATGTTCCTTCTAGTGGGTCACCCCTGGGCTCCTCTTGGCTGAGGGCTTTTACTCCATCCTCCCCGGCTGGAGTCAGTTTCCTCAGCTTTATTCTCAGGGACCCCCTCTTAGATGATACAGAAGGAGTCCCTTTAGCACCCTTCAAGGTAAATAATGGACCCTTGGATTGCTGCTGCACCCCTGTAGCTTCAGGAGTGCATTCAGGGGTAGCTGGCTGGACAGCAGTGGCTGGCATGGCTTCCTTAATGGAAGCCTTGGAGGCTTTATATGCCTCCTCTGCCAGTTCCACCGCTGCTTGCTCAGCTTGGATGGCACCGATGTTAGGGTCAGTGGACGGCTGAGGAGGGTAGACAGGCTCTCCCATGATGTTAACAGGAAAACCTGTTTTATCACCCTCCCCCATTTCCACTTCCCCTTGTGCCACATCCCCCCTGACAGACAAATCCATGGGGTCCTGAATGGGGGTCATGCCTATATTCCCCCCCTCCAGTAGTGACTCGGCCTGGGGCTCTAACAAAGCCCGAGGTACGTCACTAGAGAGTGACACTGGAGGAGGAGACTGACTGGTGCCCTTGAAGCTCAGCACCTCAGGGACACTGACTACCCATTCAGCAGGGGCTTTGTTGGGACCCCCCTCAAAGGCCAGAGGCAGAACCTGATCTTTCTTGTCTACCCCTGCCTCACTTGGGAGACCCTCTTGCCCCTGCTTTTCCTCCAGACCCTTTTCCACATTAACCACTATACCTATAGGGTCTGGAGAGAGAGATGTGTGGTCTGGTACCGGCTGGCTGAGCTTAATAACCGGGCCAGACAATGTCACCGGATGAGGAGGAGATGTTTTGTTCCTCTTCTTGCTTTTAGAGGGAGGTGCTCCACTATAGAGCACTTGCCAATTATCAGCAACCTCCCTGTTGGTTTTATGCTTCCTCTTCCTGGGGACGTCACTCCTGGAAGAGGAGCTGCCACTAGCTGCCTCCCCTGCAGAGGGTTTATTATCCCTCTGCTTACACTGTGCCCCCACACTAACTGATGTAATTATGGTGGGGGCAGATTGGGACTTGGGAGATGCAGCTGTGACACTGGGAGGACCGGTGACATTCTTCCCCTTTTTCCCCGTGTCTGCAGTCTTGCTGGAGACCACAGACACAGATGGCTTTTTTGGGGAAGAAGGGGGTTTGGAGGCCGTGGTGGTGGCTTGAGGAACGGCCTCCTTGCCTGAGCTCTGTGGGGGGGCTATGACCCTTGAGGTCCCCGCTGTTATGGGCTCAGCGGGGATGGGTGCCGTACTGACGGAGGTGCCATTTGCTGGGGCTGGGGCATGATGCTTTACATTAGGACAATTCCTACGTGTATGCCCCAACCCCTTGCAATGATAGCACTGCACCTCCGTAGTGCTGTAAAAAATCCTGTACAGCACCCCCTCAAATGGAACCCCAAAAGACCCCTCTATGTTTTCTGTGCCCTGAGGCAGGCACATTTGTACCTGCCTCTTGAAAGAGAGCACATGATGAAGTGCTCTCTCTCTGCACCTTAGGGGAATTTTAATAAATGGTGTTTTTACTTCCCCTAGGGTTAGCAGGTGGGGGCGCAGGAGGGAGTCTGGTAGGAAGGGGGGCACATTCGAGAGTGTTACTTTTGTGCCCAACCCTTCCAGGGGTTCTATTGGGACATATAATCCCCCCACTGTGATGCCTCTCTGTATAAGTATGTGAGAAGCAGCCAGCGTACGGGTAAAGAAAACTGCTTTTCCGTACATTTTGCTGGCTGCTACTATAACAGAGGGGCTGATGACATTAGCTGCAGCACGCAGATAGATATCAATGCTGTAGGCCCCAGACATCTGACATTTAACCCCATGCTTCCTGGTAATCTGCCCCTCAGCCCCAGCGGTGGTATTACTGGGGCCAGCAGAAACCACCTGTGACCAGGTATTAGCCACAGGGGTAGGTCTGCTGGCAGAACCACCAGGAGCTGGGGCTGCCTTATCTGCCTGGGGCCTATGCTGTGCAGTGCTGCAGCTAGGATTTTCAGGGGCCATTATTCCCCCTTTTGACCCCTGAGGCTTCTTAGTGGTCTTATCCCTCATGTTTAGACCCTTTTTTTTTTTTTTAGTTTCTTTGTTTTATTTATTTTTATTTTTTGTTTTATGATTTTCTACTGTTTTCTTTTTTTAAAAATATAAAAGTGTGAAAAAGAAACAAAAAGACAAAACTAAGGGAGAGAGAGAGATGATGTTTGACAGTGGAAGGGTTAATGGCCTGTTGCAAGGTGTTACTAATTGCAACAACACAGAGAACACAGAGGCTTTTTAACCCCTCTGTGTCTCTGTGTCAGATAATAAAAAAAAAAGCCTTTTCAACAGAAATTCAAATTGTTTCCCCCCCCCCCACTGCCTACAAAGATGTTACTTGTTTTCTCTCCCCCCAAAACATAAAACCCAACACCATACAAACAAAATTTTAACAAAAGTCAAAGTAAAAAAAGCTCTAGGAGTGCAGGTGAAGTGCTAAGGGAGAGGTGTGGCAAAGTATCCAGGAGACAGCTCACTCTCCTGGGATAGAGCTGAGCCTAACTCCCAGAAAACTAAAACTTAAATTAAACTAAGAAAAATACCACAAAAATTCCCAAAAATGAACAACACTGTGCACAAAGTGCTTATAAACAGAAAGGTGTTAAAATAAAACTTGTATTTGAGGGACTAAGACCCTAAAAAGCCTTCTGTTTAGAGCTCAAGCATGCACACAACATGCTCTCTGGCACAGTACTTGAAAGCAGGACACACACTATGGGTAGCGGTCAAGCAAATGAACTTTGATTGACAGTCAGGCAAATGCACTTAGATTTAAGAAAATAAAAGTTTGGGTTTTTTAAATGTGGACTGTTGGTTCCCCAACTAGACTGGATTGGTTGAATTTGGCACAGTACTTGTAAGCAGGACACACACTATGGGTAGCGGTCAAGCAAATGAACTTAGATTGACGGTTATGCAAATGCACTTAGATTTAAGAAAATAAAAGTTTGGGTTTTTTAAATGTGGACTGTTGGTACCCCAACTAGACTGGATTGGTTGAACTTGGCACAGTACTTGTAAGCAGGACACACACTATGGGTAGCGGTCAAGCAAATGAACTTTGATTGACAGTCAGGCAAATGCACTTAGATTTAAGAAAATAAAAGTTTGGGTTTTTTAAATGTGGACTGTTGGTACCCCAACTAGACTGGATTGGTTGAACTTGGCACAGTACTTGTAAGCAGGACACACACTATGGGTAGCGGTCAAGCAAATGAACATTGATTGACGGTTATGCAAATGCACTTAGATTTAAGAAAATAAAAGTTTGGGTTTTTTAAAAGTAGACAACTAGTAAACAATATTATATTGTATGCTTTGTGCACACACAGTATAAGCTGTGAGCCTGACACACACACTTACAAGCAGGGGCTAGCAGGGAGACAGGCAAATGAAGTTAGATTACACAGAAATAAAATGGGCTTTTTGGGGTGCTGTGTTTACAGCAGAGATCTGATGAGTCCTTCAGCACTGCACTGGACACTGAATAAACTTGCCTAGCTATGGTTTTCCCTATTGATGCAGTATCACCTACACTCTACCTCCTCTCAGTAAGACTGCAAGTAAGTTCTGATTCCAAAATGGCTGCTGTCCATGAGGTAGAAGGGTGTGGAAGGGAGTGTATGCTGCTGATTGGCTGGAATGTGTCTGCTGACTGTGACATGCAGGGTCAAAGTTTGCTCTATGATAAAGTATTGGGGGCGGGTCGAATCTCGCATATGTTCGCTGTTCGCCGCGAACGCGAACATGCTATGTTCGCCGGGAACAATCCGCCGGCGAACTATTCGCGACATCTCTATTAGCAAGTATTAAGTACTAGTTAGGAGACTTGGGTTTCTATACATGACTTGATTAGTTCTCAAATCTACCACACACTGTCTAAGAGTTGGGATATCTGTATCCCTCCATTGTGGAGTTTACAGCACAATTATTTGAATTAACAAAAAGGGTTTCTGAATAGAGATGTCGCGAATAGTTCGCCGGCGAATAGTTCGCCGGCGGATTGTTCATTGCATTTGCATAACCGTCAATCAAAGTTCATTTGCTTGACCGCTACCCATAGTGTGTGTCCTGCTTACAAGTACTGTGCCAAGTTCAACCAATCCAGTCTAGTTGGGGTACCAACAGTCCACATTTAAAAAACCCAAACTTTTATTTTCTTAAATCTAAGTGCATTTGCATAACCGTCAATCAAAGTTCATTTGCTTGACCGCTACCCATAGTGTGTGTCCTGCTTACAAGTACTGTGCCAAGTTCAACCAATCCAGTCTAGTTGGGGTACCAACAGTCCACATTTAAAAAACCCAAACTTTTATTTTCTTAAATCTAAGTGCATTTGCATAACCGTCAATCAAAGTTCATTTGCTTGACCGCTACCCATAGTGTGTGTCAGGCTTACAAGTACTGTGCCAGAGAGCATGTTGTGTGCATGCTTGAGCTCCAAACAAAAGGCTTTTTAGGGTCTTAGTCCCTCAAATACAAGTTTTATTTTAACACCTTTCTGTTTATAAGCACTTTGTGCACAATGTTGTTCATTTTTGGGAGTTTTTGTGGTATTTTTCTTAGTTTAATTTAAGTTTTAGTTTTCTGGGAGTCAGGCTCAAGTCTCTATCCCAGGAGAGTGAGCTGTCTCCTGGATACTTTGCCACACCCCTCCCTTAGCACTACACCTTCACTCCTGGAGCTTTGTTACTTTGACTTTTTTTATTTTAAAAAAGTTTATTAGGTTTTGTTAAAGTTTTGTTTGTTTGGTGTTGGGTTTTATGTTTTGGGGGAGAGAAGACAAGTAACATTTTTTAGGCAGTGGGGGGGAAAACAATAAGAATTTTTTTGAAAAGGCTTTTTTTTTAACATCTGACACAGAGACACAGAGGGGTTAAAAAGCCTCTGTGTTCTCTGTGTTGTTGCAATTAGACACCTTGCAACAGGCCATTAACCCTTCCACTGCCAAGCATCACCTCTCTCTCTCCCTTAGTTTTGTCTCCCTTAGTTTTGTTTTTTTGTTTCTTTTTCACACTTTTATATTTAAAAAAAAAGGAAACAGTAAAAAATCATAAAACAAAAAATAAAAATAAATAAAACAAAGAAACTAAAAAAAAAAAAAAGGGTCTAAACATGAGGGATAAGACCACTAAGAAGCCTCAGGGGTCAAAAGGGGGAATAATGGCCCCTTAAAATCCTAGCTGCAGCACTGCACAGCATAGGCCCCAGGCAGATAAGGCAGCCCCAGCTCCTGGTGGTTCTGCCAGCAGACCTACCCCTGTGGCTAATACCTGGTCACAGGTGGTTTCTGCTGGCCCCAGTAATACCACCGCTGGGGCTGAGGGGCAGATCACTAGGAAGCATGGGGTTAAATGTCAGATGTCTGGGGTCTACAGCATTGATATCTATCTGCGTGCTGCAGCTAATGTCATCAGCCCCTCTGTTATAGTAGCAGCCAGCAAAATGTACGGGAAAGCAGTTTTCTTTACCCGTACGCTGGCTGCTGCTCACATTCTTGTACAGAGAGGCATCACAGTGGGGGGATTATATGTCCCAATAGAACCCCTGGAAGGGTTGGGCACAAAAGTAACACTCTCGAATGTGCCCCCCTTCCTACCAGACTCCCTCCTGCGCCCCCACCTGCTAACCCTAGGGGAAGTAAAAACACCATTTATTAAAATTCCCCTGGGGTGCAGAGAGAGAGAGCACTTCGTCATGTGCTCTCTTTCAAGAGGCAGGTACAAATGTGCCTGCCTCAGGGCACAGAAAACATAGAGGGGTCTTTTGGGGTTCCATTTGAGGGGGTGCTGTACAGGATTTTTTACAGCACTACGGAGGTGCAGTGCTATCATTGCAAGGGGTTGGGGCATACACGTAGGAATTGTCCTAATGTAAAGCATCATGCCCCAGCCCCAGCAAATGGCACCTCCGTCAGTACGGCACCCATCCCCGCTGAGCCCATAACAGCGGGGACCTCAAGGGTCATAGCCCCCCCACAGAGCTCAGGCAAGGAGGCCGTTCCTCAAGCCATCACCACGGCCTCCAAACCCCCTTCTTCCCCAAAAAAGCCATCTGTGTCTGTGGTCTCCAGCAAGACTGCAGACACGGGGAAAAAGGGGAAGAATGTCACCGGTCCTCCCAGTGTCACAGCTGCATCTCCCAAGACCCAATCTGCCCCCATCATAATTACATCAGTTAGTGTGGGGGCACAGTGTAAGCAGAGGGATAATAAGCCCTCTGCAGGGGAGGCAGCTAGTGGCAGCTCCTCTTCCAGGAGTGACGTCCCCAGGAAGAGGAAGCATAAAACCAACAGGGAGGTTGCTGATAAGTGGGAAGTGCTCTATAGTGGAGCACCTCCCTCTAAAAGCAAGAAGAGGAACAAAACATCTCCTCCTCATCCGGTGACATTGTCTGGCCCGGTTATTAAGCTCAGCCAGCCGGTGCCAGACCACACATCTCTCTCTCCAGACCCTATAGGGGTTAATGTGGAAAAGGGTCTGGAGGAAAAGCAGGGGCAAGAGGGTCTCCCAAGTGAGGCAGGGGTAGACAAGAAAGATCAGGTTCTGCCTCTGGCCTTTGAGGGGGGGTCCCAACAAAGCCCCTGCTGAATGGGTAGTCAGTGTCCCTGAGGTGCTGAGCTTCAAGGGCACCAGTCAGTCTCCTCCTCCAGTGTCACTCTCTAGTGACGTACCTCGGGCTTTGTTAGAGCCCCAGGCCGAGTCACTACTGGAGGGGGGGAATATAGGCATGACCCCCATTCAGGACCCCATGGATTTGTCTGTCAGGGGGGATGTGGCACAAGGGGAAGTGGAAATGGGGGAGGGTGATAAAACAGGTTTTCCTGTTAACATCATGGGAGAGCCTGTCTACCCTCCTCAGCCGTCCACTGACCCTTACATCGGTGCCATCCAAGCTGAGCAAGCAGCGGTGGAACTGGCAGAGGAGGCATATAAAGCCTCCAAGGCTTCCATTAAGGAAGCCATGCCAGCCACTGCTGTCCAGCCAGCTACCCCTGAATGCACTCCTGAAGCTACAGGGGTGCAGCAGCAATCCAAGTGTCCATTATTTACCTTGAAGGGTGCTAAAGGGACTCCTTCTGTATCATCTAAGA
Organism: Discoglossus pictus; assembly: GCA_027410445.1. Taxonomy (NCBI): domain Eukaryota; kingdom Metazoa; phylum Chordata; class Amphibia; order Anura; family Alytidae; genus Discoglossus; species Discoglossus pictus. The sequence goes on from CM050167.1 coordinate 271,630,421, forward strand.
GGGGGTCCCTGAGAATAAAGCTGAGGAAACTGACTCCAGCCGGGGAGGATGGAGTAAAAGCCCTCAGCCAAGAGGAGCCCAGGGGTGACCCACTAGAAGGAACATCAGATTCTGGGTGGGTGAGAGCACCCTTCATGGACAAAAGAAAAGGAAGGTGCGGCTGGCCTTGGAGAGGTGGAAGAATATGTCGTTTATTCTCCACTCTCTCCAGCAATATCTAGTGGTCAGCACTAGGGCCAAGAATTCTGGGACTGCGGAGCATCTCCGCGTCCGGAAATTCTATAAAATGTGCGTGTCCTATCAGCAGTCTCAAGGGTCTGAGGAACGCACAATTCCTGACACGCAGTAATGGCTTTGCACATCAGCACGCTAAATACCAATGGCTGTCAAGACAGTTTCCGCAGGTTCCAGGTACTCTCCTATTTATATCAGGGAGGGTACTCTGTGAGCTTCCTGCAGGAAACTCACACCACTCCAGAGGCTGAGGCCTCGTGGCAACTGGAATGGAGAGGCAGGGTCTTCTTCAGCCACTTCACATCGGCGTCATGTGGAGTGGTGACCCTGTTCTCAGAGTCTTTTCAGCCAGAGCTGCTGCTTGTGAAAGCTGTTATCCCAGGCCGTCTAATCCACCTCCGGGTCCGAGAGCAGGGTAGCATTATTAACCTAGTTAATATATATGCCCCTGCTGGAGGGCCGGAGAGAGCGAGGTTCCTCGCCAGACTGTCCCAGTTTTTGGAGACGGTTGACGCAGATGAGTGTTTGGTACTCGGGGGTGATTTCAATTGCACCCTTGACGCTCTGGACCGGAATAGTCCAGAGCCATACCCGCCTTCTGCGTCAGCGCTGCAGGAGATCATCGCCCGCTTCTCCCTGGAGGACATCTGGCGAGAGCAGAACCCAGGGGCATCAGACGGTTTCACCTACGTCAGGGTGAGAGCCGGTCTGGTGTCCCACTCCCGGATCGACAGACTATATATATCTAGTCACTATATGTCACGAGTCGGTTCTTGTGCCATTAGGCTGGCTCCGTTCACAGACCACAACTGTGTGTCTGTGACGGTGGCGCTAACGCCAACAGCGCCACGAGCCGCCTATTGGCACTTCAACAATGCTTTGTTTAAGGACCAGGGGCTCGTGACATTGATCCGGGAGTTTTGGACGGACTGGAGGGGTTGCAAGGGGGACTTTGCCACGTTAAAACTGTGGTGGGACGTGGGCAAGGTTCATTTGCGACTTCTGTGTCAGGAATATACCAAGGGTGCGAGTGGGCAGCGCGAAGCTGAGTTGGAGTCACTCCGGGGGGAGGTACTCCATCTGGAGCAGAGGCTGTTCACTTGTAGGGACCAATCCCTGCAGAGCGAGTATGTAGAGAGCAAGGGTGTCCTCTGTGACCTGGAACGACACCAGGCCAAGGGGGCATACGTGCGCAGCCGCTTAGGTTTTCTCAAAGATCTAGACCGTGGCTCGCGCCTCTTCTACTCACTGGAGAAAAAGGGGGGTAACAGTAGGCACATCACCTGTCTTCTAGATGAAAACAGTGCCCCCCTTACAGATCCGGAGAGTATCCGGGATAGAGCCCGGAACTTTAATAAAGATCTTTACTCTCCGGATCCCATTTCTCCAGACGCCTGCAGGGTGCTATGGGAGGGGCTCCCCACAGTCAGTGAGGGTGTAAGAGAGCGGCTTGATATACCACTATCTTTTCAAGAGCTCTCTGAAGCCCTCCGTGCCATGTCCTGTGAGAAGTCTCCAGGACTGGACGGACTGACTGTAGAGTTTTTCCAATTTTTCTGGGAGACTCTGGGACCTGATTTCCATCTGGTCCTTGGGGAAGCCCTGGAGACCGGGGAGATGCCCCTGTCTTGTCGCAGGGAAGTACTTGCCCTGCTGCCCAAAAAGGGGGATCTCCGGCTTATTAAGAACTGGCGACCGGTCTCTCTGCTCAGCACAGACTACAAGATTGTAGCTAAAGCCATCTCGCTTAGACTTGGGTCTGTGCTGGCAGAATTGGTTCACCCTGACCAGTCCTATGCGATCCCGGGCCGGACTATCTTTGATAGTATCTTTCTGGTCCGGGATCTATTGCATTATTCTCGCAGGACTGGTCTGTCACTCGCCTTTCTCTCTTTAGATCAAGAGAAGGCGTTTGACAGGGTGGACCATGGTTACCTCATAGCCACTCTGCAAGCGTACGGCTTTGGCCCACAGTTTGTGGGCTTTATAAGAACGCTGTACGCCTCTGCAGAGTGTTTACTTAAAATCAATTGGTCCCTAACAGCACCTTTGGTATTTGGACGAGGGGTGCGTCAAGGATGTCCCTTGTCTGGACAGTTATATGCACTGGCCATTGAGCCTTTCCTCTGCCTACTGAGGAAAAGGCTCACAGGGCTGGTGCTAAAAGATCCAGACATGCGGATTGTTCTTTCAGCTTATGCTGACGATGTGCTCCTCGTGGCCCAGGATCCAGTTGATCTTGAGCTGGCAAAACAGTGCCAGGAGGTATATTCAGCTGCCTCCTCCGCTCAGATCAACTGGTCCAAATGCACAGGCCTTTTAGAGGGTAATTTACAGGTAGACTCTTTGCCTCCCACGTTTCGTGACATCACGTGGGAGGCAGATGTCATTAAATATCTGGGGGTCTACCTGTCCGCTGCGGACGCTTCCGTCCCAGACAACTGGAGGGAGTTAGAGGGCAGTGTCCTCTCTCGTCTGGGACGATGGAGGGGTCTAGCAAAAATGCTTTCCCTTAGGGGGCGGACTCTAGTGGTGAATCAGCTGGTGGCTTCTCAGATCTGGCACCGGCTGATTTGTCTGAGTCCGACCCCCGAGTTTGTCACCAATATCCAGAGGAATTTGTTAGATTTCCTCTGGATGGGAAGGCATTGGGTCTCTGCAGGGGTGGCAAGTCTGCCTTTGGTGGAGGGTGGACAGGGAGTAGTTTGTGTGTGCTCCCAGTTGTCCACCTTCCGCCTTCAGTACCTGCAGAGATACCTATATGCAGATCCCTCTCCGCAGTGGTGCGCACTGGCATCCAGCTTTTATCGCCAGTTGCGCAACCTGAGGTATGACCGGCAATTATTTCTGATCAGGCCCGAGGGGTTTGGGAGAGACCTCTCTGTGTTGCCGGCATACTACCAGGAAACCCTCAAGGCCTGGAGCATGGTCTCCGTGATCAGGCAGGGCGTGCCTTTGGGGGATGAAATATTCACGGAGCCCCTGCTATTTAATCCAGCAGTGGGGGCTCCAATGTTACAGTCCCCCTGTATCATCCGCCGCCTTAGTCATGCACGGATGACCCGAGTCGGGGATCTCCTGGAATACGGGCGTTCTGATTGGGTGTCACCCCAGGAGCTTGCGCTCCGTTTGGGATATGTGACGCCCAAAGTCTCAGGGCGCTTGCTCCAGGAGATTAGGGATGCCATCTCCCCCGACTCGCGCACCTTCCTTCGCGGGGCTTTGCAGGCCGGAGTGCCACATGCACCTTTCAACACCCCTGCTCCGGCTGTTTGCATTGGACACAAGCCCCGTGTTTCCCCTCAGGCTCCTCCTGTCCCCAACCTCTCAAAGTTGAGGAACATACCCTCGGCATGCTTTCGCGGCATGCCGAGGAAGAGCTTATATTCTCTCGTGCTCCATACAGTGCACTTCCTTGCCCTCGTGACCCGTCCCGATACCATCTGGAGGCGGGTCCTACCAGCTGACGAGGGCAAGAGGCCCCAGTGGAGGGAACTTTATTCAGATTTAGTTCCACGACCCACCGGGGACTTGAGTTGGAGAGTGCTCCATGGTGCACTGAGCACGGGAGAGTACTTAGCTAAATTCATGGACTCTCCCTCCACTTGTCCCTTCTGTGGCAAGGGAGAGTCCGTGTATCATATTTATTTTAGTTGCGCCAGACTGCAGCCCCTCTTGTCACTCTTGAGGGGCCTCCTCCTGCAGTTCTGGCTGCATTTCTCCCCTCACATTTTTATTTTTGGGCGCCCAGTGTCCCGGGGCAATAAGGCCAGGGACCTCCTCGTCAACCTGCTCCTGGCATTAGCCAAATTGGCTATATATAAGTCCAGGAAGCAGTGTTTGATAGGGGGGGTTCCCTTGTCACCTGAGGCCATGTTCCGGGTGCTGGTGCGCTCCCGTATCCGGGCAGAGTACCACCTGGCTTTGTCCACTGGGGGAATGGATGAGTTTGTCTCCCAGTGGGCTGTAGATGGTGTGCTCTGCTCGGTATCCCCCCATTCGGTTTCTTTTTCTCTTAACCTCCTAAAATGATTTTTATTTAGTTTACAGAACATGTTTTTCTCATCATTTTAAAATACACTGTGCCAAGTTCAACCAATCCAGTCTAGTTGGGGTACCAACAGTCCACATTTAAAAAAACCAAACTTTTATTTTCTTAAATCTAAGTGCATTTGCATAACCGTCAATCAAAGTTCATTTGCTTGACCGCTACCCATAGTGTGTGTCCTGCTTACAAGTACTGTGCCAAGTTCAACCAATCCAGTCTAGTTGGGGAACCAACAGTCCACATTTAAAAAACCCAAACTTTTATTTTCTTAAATCTAAGTGCATTTGCCTGACTGTCAATCAAAGTTCATTTGCTTGACCGCTACCCATAGTGTGTGTCCTGCTTACAAGTACTGTGCCAAGTTCAACCAATCCAGTCTAGTTGGGGTACCAACAGTCCACATTTAAAAAAACCAAACTTATATTTTCTTTAATCTAAGTGCATTTGCATAACCGTCAATCAAAGTTCATTTGCTTGACCGCTACCCATAGTGCGTGTCCTGCTTACAAGTACTGTGCAAGAGAGCATGTTGTGTGCATGCTTGAGCTGCAAACAAAAGGCTTTTTAGGGTCTTAGTCCCTAAAATACAAGTTTTATTTTAACACTTTTCTGTTTATAAGCACTTTGTGCACGGTGTTGTTCATTTTTGGGAGTTTTTGTGTATTTTTCTTAGTTTAATTTAAGTTTTAGTTTTCTGGGGGTCAGGCTCAGCTGTCTATCCCAGGAGAGTGAGCTGTCTCCTGGATACTTTGCCACACCCCTCCCTTAGCACTTTACCTTCACTCCTGAAACTTTTTTTACAGGTTTTGTTAAAGTTTTGTTTGTTTGGTGTTGGGTTTTATGTTTTGGGGGGAGAGAAGACAAGTTACATCTTTGTAGGCAGTGGGGGGGAAAACAATTTGAAGATTTGTTTAAAAGGCTTTTTTAACATCTGACACAGAGACACAGAGGGGTTAAAAAGCCTCTGTGTTCTCTGTGTTGTTGCAATTAGCAACACCTTGCAACAGGACATTAACCTTTCCACTGCCAAGCATCATCTCTCTCTCTCCCTTAGTTTTGTCTCCCTTAGTTTTGTCTTTTTGTTTCTTTTTCACACTTTTACATTTAAAAAAAAAAAGAAAACAGTAAAAAATCATAAAACAAAAAATAAAAATAAATAAAACAAATAGTCTAAAAAAAAGGGTCTAAACATGAGGGATAAGACCATTGAGAGGCCTCAGGGGTCAAAAGGGGGAATAATGGCCCCTGAAAATCCTAGCTGCAGCACTGCACAGCATAGGCCCCAGGCAGATAAGGCAGCCCCAGCTCCTGGTGGTTCTGCCAGCAGACCCACCCCTGTGGCTAATACCTGGTCACAGGTGGTTTCTGCTGGCCCCAGTAATACCACCGCTGGGGCTGAGGGGCAGATCACCAGGAAGCATGGGGTTAAATGTCAGATGTCTGGGGTCTACAGCATTGATATCTATCTGCGTGCTGCAGCTAATGTCATCAGCCCCTCTGTTATAGTAGCAGCCAGCAAAATGTACGGGAAAGCAGTTTTCTTTACCCGTACTCTGGCTGCTGCACGCATTCTTATACAGAGAGGCATCACAGTGGGGGGATTATATGTCCCAATAGAACCCCTGGAAGGGTTGGGCACAAAAGTAACACTCTCTAATGTGCCCCCCTTCCTACCAGACTCCCTCCTGCGCCCCCACCTGCTAACCCTAGGGGAAGTAAAAACACCATTTATTAAAATTCCCCTAAGGTGCAGAGAGAGAGCACTTCATCATGTGCTCTCTTTCAAGAGGCAGGTACAAATGTGCCTGCCTCAGGGCACAGAAAACATAGAGGGGTCTTTTGGGGTTCCATTTGAGGGGGTGCTGTACAGGATTTTTTACAGCACTACGGAGGTGCAGTGCTATCATTGCAAGGGGTTGGGGCATACACGTAGGAATTGTCCTAATGTAAAGCATCATGCCCCAGCCCCAGCAAATGGCACCTCCGTCAGTACGGCACCCATCCCCGCTGAGCCCATAACAGCGGGGACCTCAAGGGTCATAGCCCCCCCACAGAGCTCAGGCAAGGAGGCCGTTCCTCAAGCCACCACCACGGCCTCCAAACCCCCTTCTTCCCCCAAAAAAAACATCTGTGTCTGTGGTCTCCAGCAAGACTGCAGACACAGGGAAAAAGGGGAAGAATGTCACCGGTCCTCCCAGTGTCACAGCTGCATCTCCCAAGTCCCGATCTGCCCCTACCATAATTACATCAGTTAGTGTGGGGGCACAGTATAAGCAGAGGGATAATAAGCCCTCTGCAGAGGAGGCAGCTAGTGGCAGCTCCTCTTCCAGGAGTGACGTCCCCAGGAAGAGGAAGCATAAAACCAACAGGGAGGTTGCTGATAAGTGGGAAGTGCTCTATAGTGGAGCACCTCCCTCTAAAAGCAAGAAGAGGAACAAAACATCTCCTCCTCATCCGGTGACATTGTCTGGCCCGGTTATTAAGCTCAGCCAGCCGGTGCCAGACCACACATCTCTCTCTCCAGACCCTATAGGGGTTAATGTGGAAAAGGGTCTGGAGGAAAAGCAGGGGCAAGAGGGTCTTCCAAGTGAGGCAGGGGTAGACAAGAAAGATCAGGTTCTGCCTCTGGCCTTTGAAGGGGGTCCCAACAAAGCCCCTGCTGAATGGGTAGTCAGTGTCCCTGAGGTGCTGAGCTTCAAGGGCACCAGTCAGTCTCCTCCTCCAGTGTCACTCTCTAGTGACGTACCTCGGGCTTTGTTAGAGCCCCAGGCCGAGTCACTACTGGAGGGGGGGAATATAGGCATGACCCCCATTCAGGACCCCATGGATTTGTCTGTCAGGGGGGGTGTGGCACAAGGGGAAGTGGAAATGGGGGAGGGTGATAAAACAGGTTTTCCTGTTAACATCATGGGAGAGCCTGTCTGCCCTCCTCAGCCGTCCACTGACCCTAACATCGGTGCCATCCAAACTGAGCAAGCAGCGGTGGAACTGGCAGAGGAGGCATATAAAGCCTCCAAGGCTTCCATTAAGGAAGCCATGCCAGCCACTGCTGTCCAGCCAGCTACCCCTGAATGCACTCCTGAAGCTACAGGGGTGCAGCAGCAATCCAAGGGTCCATTATTTACCTTGAAGGGTGCTAAAGGGACTCCTTCTGTATCATCTAAGAGGGGGTCCCTGAGAATAAAGCTGAGGAAACTGACTCCAGCCGGGGAGGATGGAGTAAAAGCCCTCAGCCAAGAGGAGCCCAGGGGTGACCCACTAGAAGGAACATCAGATTCTGGGTGGGTTATCCCTGTCAAGGAAATAGATCTATTCCTTGAGAGCACCCTTCATGGACAAAAGAAAAGGAAGGTGTGGCTGGCCTTGGAGAGGTGGAAGAATATGTCGTTTATTCTCCACTCTCTCCAGCAATATCTAGTGGTCAGCACTAGGGCCAAGAATTCTGGGACTGCGGAGCATCTCCGCGTCCGGAAATTCTATAAAATGTGCGTGTCCTATCAGCAGTCTCAAGGGTCTGAGGAACGCACAATTCCTGACACGCAGTAATGGCTTTGCACATCAGCACGCTAAATACCAATGGCTGTCAAGACAGTTTCCGCAGGTTCCAGGTACTCTCCTATTTATATCAGGGAGGGTACTCTGTGAGCTTCCTGTAGGAAACACACCACTCCAGAGGCTGAGGCCTCGTGGCAACTGGAGTGGAGAGGCAGGGTCTTCTTCAGCCACTTCACATCGGCGTCATGTGGAGTGGTGACCCTGTTCTCAGAGTCTTTTCAGCCAGAGCTGCTGCTTGTGAAAGCTGTTATCCCAGGCCGTCTAATCCACCTCCGGGTCCGAGAGCAGGGTAGCATCATTAACCTAGTTAATATATATGCCCCTGCTGGAGGGCCCTAGAGAGTGAGGTTCCTCGCCAGACTGTCCCAGTTTTTGGAGACGGTTGACGCAGATGAGTGTTTGGTACTCGGGGGTGATTTCAATTGCACCCTGGACGCTCTGGACCGGAATAGCCCAGAGCCGTACCCGCCTTCTGCATCAGCCCTGCGGGAGATCATCGCCCGCTTCTCCCTGGAGGACATCTGGCGAGAGCAGAACCCAGGGGCATCAGACGGTTTCACCTACGTCAGGGTGAGAGCCGGTCTGGTGTCCCACTCCCGGATCGACAGACTATATATATCTAGTCACTATATGTCACGAGTCGGTTCTTGTGCCATTAGGCTGGCTCCGTTCACAGACCACAACTGTGTGTCTGTGACGGTGGCGCTAACACCAACAGCGCCACGAGCCGCCTATTGGCACTTCAACAATGCTTTGTTGAAGGACCAGGGGCTCGTGACATTGATCCGGGAGTTTTGGACGGACTGGAGGGGTTGCAAGGGGGACTTTGCCACGTTAAAACTGTGGTGGGACGTGGGCAAGGTTCATTTGCGACTTCTGTGTCAGGAATATACCAAGGGTGCGAGTGGGCAGCGCGAAGCTGAGTTGGAGTCACTCCGGGGGGAGGTACTCCATCTGGAGCAGAGGCTGTTCACTTGTAGGGACCAATCCCTGCAGAGCGAGTATGTAGAGAGGAAGGGTGTCCTCTGTGACCTGGAACGACACCAGGCCAAGGGGGCAAACGTGCGCAGCCGCTTAGGTTTTCTCAAAGATCTAGACCGTGGCTCGCGCCTCTTCTACTCACTGGAGAAAAAGGGGGGTAACAGTAGGCACATCACCTGTCTTCTAGATGAAAACAGTGCCCCCCTTACAGATCCGGAGAGTATCCGGGATAGAGCCCGGAACTTTAATAAAGATCTTTACTCTCCGGATCCCATTTCTCCAGACGCCTGCAGGGTGCTATGGGAGGGGCTCCCCACAGTCAGTGAGGGTGTAAGAGAGCGGCTTGATATACCACTATCTTTTCAAGAGCTCTCTGAAGCCCTCCGTGCCATGTCCTGTGAGAAGTCTCCAGGACTGGACGGACTGACTGTAGAGTTTTTCCAATTTTTCTGGGAGACTCTGGGACCTGATTTCCATCTGGTCCTTGGGGAAGCCCTGGAGACCGGGGAGATGCCCCTGTCTTGTCGCAGTGCAGTACTTGCCCTGCTGCCCAAAAAGGGGGATCTCCGGCTTATTAAGAACTGGCGACCGGTCTCTCTGCTCAGCACGGACTACAAGATTGTAGCTAAAGCCATCTCGCTTAGACTTGGGTCTGTGCTGGCAGAATTGGTTCACCCTGACCAGTCTTATGCGATACCGGGCCGGACTATCTTTGATAGTATCTTTCTGGTCCGGGATCTATTGCATTATTCTCGCAGGACTGGTGTGTCACTCGCCTTTCTCTCTTTAGATCAAGAGAAGGCGTTTGACAGGGTGGACCATGGTTACCTCATAGCCACTCTGCAAGCGTACGGCTTTGGCCCACAGTTTGTGGGCTTTATAAGAACGCTGTACACCTCTGCAGAGTGTTTACTTAAAATCAATTGGTCCCTAACAGCACCTTTGGTATTTGGACGAGGGGTGCGTCAAGGATGTCCCTTGTCTGGACAGTTATATGCACTGGCCATCGAGCCTTTCCTCTGCCTACTGAGGAAAAGGCTCACAGGGCTGGTGCTAAAAGATCCAGACATGCAGATTGTCCTTTCAGCTTATGCTGACGATGTGCTCCTCATGGCCCAGGATCTAGTTGATCTTGAGCTGGCAAAACAGTGCCAGGAGGTATATTCAGCTGCCTCCTCCGCTCAGATCAACTAGTCCAAATGCACAGGCCTTTTAAAAGGTAATTTACAGGTAGACAGATGTCATTAAATATCTGGGGGTCTACCTGTCCGCTGCGGACGCTTCCGTCCCAGACAACTGGAGGGAGTTAGAGGGCAGTATCCTCTCTCGTCTGGGACGATGGAGGGGTCTAGCAAAAATGCTTTCCCTTAGGGGGCGGACTCTAGTGGTGAATCAGCTGGTGGCTTCTCAGATCTGGCACCGGCTGATTTGTCTGAGTCCGACCCCCGAGTTTGTCACCAATATCCAGAGGAATTTGTTAGATTTCCTCTGGATGGGAAGGCATTGGGTCTCTGCAGGGGTGGCAAGTCTGCCTTTGGTGGAGGGTGGACAGGGAGTAGTTTGTGTGTGCGCCCAGTTGTCCACCTTCCGCCTTCAGTACCTGCAGAGATACCTATATGCAGATCCCTCTCCGCAGTGGTGCGCACTGGCATCCAGCTTTTATCGCCAGTTGCGCAACCTGGGGTATGACCGGCAATTATTTCTGATCAGGCCCGAGGGGTTTGGGAGAGAACTCTTGGTGTTGCCGGCATACTACCAGGAAACCCTCAAGGCCTGGAGCATGGTCTCCGTGACCAGGCAGGGCGTGCCTTTGGGGGATGAAATATTCACGGAGCCCCTGCTATTTAATCCAGCAGTTGGGGCTCCAATGTTACAGTCCCCCAGTATCATCCGCCGCCTTAGTCATGCACGGATGACCCGAGTTGGGGATCTCCTGGAATACGGGCGTTCTGATTGGGTGTCACCCCAGGAGCTTGCGCTCCGTTTGGGATATGTGACGCCCAAAGTCTCAGGGCGCTTGCTCCAGGAGATTAGGGATGCCATCTCCCCCGACTCGCGCACCTTCCTTCGCGGGGCTTTGCAGGCCGGAGTGCCACATGCACCTTTCAACACCCCTGCTCCGGCTGTTTGCATTGGACACAAGCCCCGTGTTTCCCCTCAGGCTCCTCCTGTCCCCAACCTCTCAAAGTTGAGGGACATACCCTCGGCATGCTTTCGCGGCATGCCGAGGAAGAGCTTATATTCTCTCGTGCTCCATACAGTGCACTTCCTTGCCCTCGTGACCCGTCCCGATACCATCTGGAGGCGGGTCCTACCAGCTGACAAGGGCAAGAGGCCCCGTTGGAGGGAACTTTATTCTGATTTAGTTGGAGAGTGCTCCATGGTGCACTGAGCATGGGAGAGTACTTAGCTAAATTCACGGACTCTCCCTCCACTTGTCCATACTGTGGCAAGGGAGAGTCCGTGTATCATATTTATTTTAGTTGCGCCAGACTGCAGCCCCTCTTGTCACTCTTGAGGGGCCTCCTCCTGCAGTTCTGGCTGCATTTCTCCCCTCACATTTTTATTTTTGGGCGCCCAGTGTCCCGGGGCAATAAGGCCAGGGACCTCCTCGTCAACCTGCTCCTGGCATTAGCCAAATTGGCTATATATAAGTCCAGGAAGCAGTGTTTGATAGGGGGGGTTCCCTTGTCACCTGAGGCCATGTTCCGGGTGCTGGTGCGTTCCCGTATCCGGGCAGAGTACCACCTGGCTTTGTCCACTGGGGGAATTGATGAGTTTGTCTCCCAGTGGGCTTTAGATGGTGTGCTCTGCTCGGTATCCCCCCATCCGGTTTCTTTATCTCTCAACCTCCTAAAATGATTTTTCTTTAATTTACAGAACAGTTTTTCTCATAATTTTAAAATACACTGTGCCAAGTTCAACCAATCCAGTCTAGTTGGGGTACCAACTGTCCACATTTAAAAAACCCAAACTTTTATTTTCTTTAATCTAAGTGCATTTGCATAACCGTCAATCAAAGTTCATTTGCTTGACCGCTACCCATAGTGTGTGTCCTGCTTACAACTACTGTGCCAAGTTCAACCAATCCAGTCTAGTTGGGGTACCAAAAGTCCACATTTAAAAAAAAATGACAGGCAGATGCAGGACACCCCGCAGAGGCCGTCGTGGTCGTGGTGCTGTGATTCCCTTTGGCCCTACAATAATGCCCAGTGTTCAGAGGTCAGTTACCCTGAACTTGAAAAGTTCAGAGGACGTAGTTGACTGGCTAACACAGGACACCCAATCTTCTACAGCTTCCGCTTGGAACATTGACGCACCATCCTCCTCCAGCTTAGCTTCGGGCACCTCTCAAGTTACCACTCACCCGCCTGCCGCCACCACCAACACTAGTACCACAGCCAATTCAATTGATCATTTAGAAGAGTTATTTACACATCAGTTTGAAGAAATGAGTGATGCGCAACCATTATTGCCAGAGAATGTAGATAACAAGGATATGTCTCAGTCAGGCAGCATTACACACATGTACGTACGATGTGATGATGATGATGATGATGTACCCGCTGCTGCTTCCTTTGTTCAGTTGTCATATACAAGTGAGGCGGGTGATGATGATGACGATGCGTCCGTGGATGTCACGTGGGTGCCTGCTAGAAGAGAAGAAGAACAGGGGGAAGGTTCAGATGGGGAGACAGAGAGGAGGAGGAGACGAGTTGGAAGTAGAGGAAGGTCATCGCAACGAGCTAGTGGCACAGTCAGACAGCATGCATCAGCACCCGGGGTCAGCCAGACAGCACGCCAATCAACGCATGCTGTTGCCACCACCAGAATGCCGTCACCGCCGAGCTCAGCAGTGTGGCATTTTTTTTGTGTGTCTGCCTCTGACAACAGCGATGCCATTTGCAACCTGTGCCAAAAGAAACTAAGTCGTGGGAAGTCCAACACCCACCTAGGTACAACTGCTTTGCGAAGGCACATGATGTCACATCACAAACGCCAATGGGATCAACACATGAGTACAAGCAGCACACAAACTCAAAGCCACCATCCTCCTCCTGGTCCAGCATCTTCATCCACATCAACCACTGCTGTCCTCCTTGCACCCTCTCAACTCTCCACCACTCCGTCTCTCGCCTCTTGCTGTTCCTGCTCATCTCCTCACAGTCAGGTGTCTGTCAAGGGCATGTTTGAGCGTAAGAAGCCAATGCCACAAAGTCACCCCCTTGCCCGGCGTCTGACAGCTGGCTTGTCTGAACTCTTGGCCCGCCAGCTTTTACCATACAAGCTGGTGGAGTCTGAGGCGTTCAAAAAGTTTTTAGCGATTGGGATACCGCAGTGGAAGGTACCCGGACGAAATTTCTTTGCCCAAAAGGAAATCCCCAACCTGTACTCAATTGTGCAAAAGGAAGTAATGGCATCTCTGGCACACAGTGTTGGGGCAAGGGTCCATCTGACCACTGATACCTGGTCTGCAAAGCATGGTAAGGGCAGGTATATTACCTACACTGCGCATTGGGCAAACCTGCTGACGCCTGCCAAGCATGGAATGCGTGGCTCTGCAGAGGAGTTGGTGACACCGCCACGACTTGCAGGTAGGCCTGCTGCCACCTCCTCTACTCCTCCTACTCCATCCTCTTCCATAACCTCCTCAGCTGAGTCCTCTTCTGCTGCTGCGTCTTGCTCCACATCAACGGCACCCCCCCAGCTCCCAGATACTATTCCACATCCCGGATACGGCAGTGTCATGCCGTCTTGGGGTTGACTTGCCTCAAAGCAGAGAGTCACACCGGGCCAGCACTCCAGTGGTTTGTGACAATAGAAGAAATTTGTTGGCGGCATTGAATTTGGGCAAGTTGGCGCATGTGCCGTGCATGGCACATGTGTGTAATCTGATCGTACAACGCTTTGTCCATAAGTATCCAGGCTTACAGGACGTCCTGAAGCAGGCCAGAAAGGTGTGTGGCCATTTCAGGCGTTGAAGAGGAAGAGTTGTGGTCACCATCACCACCAGAAACAGCCTTATCAGCATCGCTTGCTGGACCTGCGGCAACGCTGGAAGAGGATTGTGAGGAAGAGAGAGGAGTCAGAGGAGGAATGTGGCTTTGAGGGGGAGGAGGAAGACCAATCACAACAGGCATCCCAGGGTGCTCGTTGTCACCTATCTGGTACCCGTGGTGTTGTACGTGGCTGGGGAGAAGAACATATCTTCAGCGAGATCACTGAGGATGAGGAACGGGACATGACTAGCTCGGCATCCAACCTTGTGCAAATGGGGTCTTTCATGCTGTCGTGCCTGTCGCAGGACCCTCGTATAAAAAGGCTGAAGGGGAACGACCTGTACTGGGTGTGCACGCTACTAGACCCCCGGTATAAGCAGAAAGTGCCTGATTTGTTACCAAATTACCGCAAGTCTGAAAGGATGCAGCAGGTCCAAAACAAATTAACAAGTATGCTTTACACAGCATATAAGGGTGATGTCACAGCACAAGGGCAATATAACAGGGGAAGAGGTGAAAGTAATCCACCTCCCACGACCACGCCGGCAAGGACAGGACGTTTAAAAGACGTGTTGTTGATGGAGGACATGCGGACCTTTTTCAGTCCTACGCATCGCATCAGCCCTTCGGGATCCACCCTCAGAGAACGACTTGACCGACAGGTAGCAGACTACCTCGCCTTAACTGCAGATATCGACACTCTGAGGAGCGATGAACCCCTTGACTACTGGGTATGCAGGCTAGACCTGTGGCCTGAGCTATCCCAATTTGCAATTGAACTTCTGGCCTGCCCCGCTTCAAGTGTCCTGTCAGAAAGGACCTTCAGTGCAGCAGGAGGTTTTGTCACCGAGAAGAGAAGTCGCCTAGGGCAAAAAAGTCTAGATTGCCTCACCTTTATAAAGATGAATGAGGGATGGATCCCGAAGGGACTGACACTGGGCGATACATTCGACTGAAAAAGGCCTGATGAGATGAGCTGCCTTCGGCTATAAATGGTCCACACGCTGCTGTATGTTATCTGTGAATGCCAGATGACTTGCGTGAATTATCCGCCACCAACTAGGGTTCAAGAAGAGGCAATGTTTTATGGCACTTTCTGCCTGGGGAACAAAGGTCAATTTTTCTGGCCGCTGCAACAGCAGTGGCTGCAACAATATCTAATTTTTGAATTTCAATTTTTATGCCAGAAGGCGTACGGCATGTAATGGAAAAGAAAGCAAATTAGGTGGCTAGGCCTTCTTTTTTTTACTTTTTTGGTTAATACATTTTCTTTTTTTTTACTTTGATTGCAATTTTTAAGAGAAACCTAAGACATGGTAAAACAGACAATAGTAAAGTCCTATTATCTATCATCACTCCAGCAGTAGCTTATTATTTACAATATCTAACCTGCTCAATCGCCCTTGGGTTACCCTAGGGCAGGCTTCAGTAGGCGACCTCTCCTTTCCTCGGATGATTTTGCCGCCGGTTGCTTCTGAAGGGTCTCCTCCAGGGCTCCCCCACTCCGGTCCTTTCCCCCGAGTCGCTTCAACCATTAACAAATGTTTTATTATATTAGGAGGGCACTAAATGGGGATATTATCCAGGGATCCCAAATTGTCTGGAACTGGGTGATTCTATCCAAGACTACATGGTTAAATCTCTCGTTGAGCAGTAAATAGTTGATTTTTTTTATTAATTCCTGAAAGTTTTAATTTGGGGTTTTCCAACTACTAGCTATGTGTATTTTTTCTTTCAAAAAATATTTTATTAGGTCAATCTTAAACATTTTAGAAGCTAGTAAGCATGTTTCTTCCCATAGTCATATGACTGCCGAACACTCCCACCAGACATGAATAAATGTAGCCTCATTACCACTGTTCCTAAAACATGAGCTGCTCCGTTTTGGATCCCATTTATTAGCTTAAAAGGAGTAATATATGTCCTGTGTAGGACCTTTATTGAAGTCTCAAGCAGACTATAATTTAAAGATCCCCTACTTAAGCCTTGCCAACTTTTATCCCATGTGCTATCTGCCAACTCGGTGCCCAAATCCCTCTCCCAGGCTTTGGTATAGTCTGGTTTGTTTGCCCATGAGTTTTCATTAAATAGTTCATACATGAGGCTAATAATACCAGGCTGAAAGGGGGAATCCCTACATTTTTTGAGTAGCCAGGTGTTTCTTTGGGGGGTTCCCCTACCACTTATCGTATATATAAAATGATGTATCCTGCAAAAATTATAGTGTTCAGCCAGGGGTAAATTGTATCTATCTCTCACCCACTCAAAGGTCATTATTTTGTCGTCATGCCACCATGGACCAACCCTTAGTAGGTTCTGAGACTTCCACCAACTGAGAGAGCTTTCCGGAAGATGTATCTTAAAGTGGGGATTGGGTACGATAGGGGTAAGATCTGATACCAGAGTGTCCAGTTTTTGTGTCCAGTTTATCTCCGTCCATATTTTTAATGAGTGCTTAATCAATGGGTTTTTCAAGTTTCTCAAAAAAGTATACAGGCCTGGAATCCATATTACTGTTACCATGTATAAGGTGACATGCTTACATTTTCCATAAATACCCAGAACGGCTGTTTTGGAGAATGCGCCAGAGGAATGAAAGCCAGCTGCGCTGCCTTGTAATACAGTTTGAGATTCGGGTCCCTACCCTCTTTTGGAAAGACTATGAGGTCGGCCTGATTCAATTAAGGGGGCATAGGTTCTCCATTTAGTATAGCATTAAACAAAGATGTTAGGTGCGGGGGTAAGCAAGGGCTCAAATTTCTTATAGTACAGATGAGTAAAACCGTCTGGCCCTGGGGACTTGCCAAATTTAAGATCTTGGATTGTAGATTTAACTTCCTCTTGGGATATGTCTAGGTTCAAGGTACAGGTATTTTGTGGACTTCTTGCTGTAGTAGGAAGGACTCTATGTCAGATCCGCTGCAGTGGGATTGGGATGAATATATGGTCTGATCGAAGTTTTGAAATGTTTCTTGGATAGCATTGGGGCTAAAGGAGTTTTGGTCATCAGGTAGTCTAAAGATACCGTATATTATGTCCTCTCTTGGGGGGTAAAGACACTAATAATTCCTCCAATAAAATTCTGCTTTTTGGGGGGGGGGGGGGGGGGCAAGGTCCCTGGTTAGCCCCTTGGGTTATCTGTTAAAAAGAGTGGTGCAGAGACTGTGGGGGCTGTTAGCCTCCTTGTCCCTGTGTGGCCGTTTAGAATCCTTGCTGCTGCATGTTTCAGCTTTATTAAGGTGTAATTGTACAGCGTTTGACTCAAGTAGCTGCTTGTGCTGGGTCAGTTTGGCTTAATTGCTGGGCCCTTTTCCTGCCAAGATGGCGACCGTCAGTCCATGGGCCTCTATGTCCCCTTCACTACCTTTGTCCCCGCTTGTGTGCTTATTTGGGATGGCCCCCCTTTATATCTCCCGCCTGTGGCCTTGTAAGGGTCGCCCCCTCAATCTCTGAGTGTGGATATGCAGGGATGGGGCGTTGAATCAGGCCTACCTTCTTATCTGCTCGCTGCAAGATCAACAATACCTAATTTTTTAGGCATGTGTACATGCCTAATTTTTCTGGCCTCTGGTGCTGCACTGTGGCTTCAACAACCAAACCCCCAAAAAAGGCACATAACAGGGATTAAACTCATAGGAGTAGTACTACTTAACACACCACTCATATCTGGTGTAACAGTAGTGTACATTTAAAACAAAAAAAAAATTCTACTGTAATAGATTGCATAGCAGTTAGTTGTCTGCAAGCGTGTGTGTCAGACCTACAGCGTCTACTCTACCAACTTCTGCAAGTGCACAGTGCCACTCATATCTGTTGTCACAGTAGCTTGGATGCATAGTACCGATCTGTCAAAACCTGTAATGATGAATGAGGTCTAGAGTAGCCTGGTTCCCTTATCCTCTACAGGTTGAGACCTAATGTTTGGGTGACTCCAGACCAACACATGAGTACAAGCAGCACACAAACTCAAAGCCGCCATCCTCCTCCTGGTGCAGCATCATAAGCCACATCAACCACTGCTGTCCTCCTTGCCCCCTCTCAACCATCCGCCACTCCGTCTCTCGCCTTGAGCAGTTCCTGCTCATCTGCCCATAGTCAGGTGCCTGTAAAGGACATGTTTGAGCGTAAGAAGCTAATGTCACAAAGTGCCCCAAAATTGAAGTGATACAACCAACAAAACATCTTTTTCCATCTCCTGGTTCTAAAAATCCAGGCCTTATACACGCCCCCTGATAGGTAACGTAACAAGTATTAAACTGATAAGAGTAGTACTTACAAACACGTCACTCCTATCTGGTGGCACCTTTGACTGCATGTGCCGTGCCCCAAAATTGAAGTGATACGACCAACAAAGCATCTTTTTCCATCTCCTGGTTCTAAAAATCCAGGCCTTATACACACCCCCTGATAGGTGACGTAACAAGTATTAAACTGATAAGAGTAGTACTTACAAACACGTCACTCCTATCTGGTGGCACCTTTAACTGCACGTGCCGTGCCCCAAAATTAAAGTGATACGACCAACAAAGCATCTTTTTCCATCTCCTGGTTCTAAAAATCCAGGCCTTATACACGCCCCCTGATAGGTAACGTAACAAGTATTAAACTGATAAGAGTAGTACTTACAAACACGTCACTCCTATCTGGTGGCACCTTTGACTGCACGTGCCGTGCCCCAAAATTGAAGTGATACGACCAACAAAGCATCTTTTTCCATCTCCTGGTTCTAAAAATCCAGGCCTTATACACGCCCCCTGATAGGTAAAGTAACAAGTATTAAACTGATAAGAGTAGTACTTACAAACACGTCACTCCTATCTGGTGGCACCTTTGACTGCACGTGCCGTGCCCCAAAATTGAAGTGATACGACCAACAAAGCATCTTTTTCAATCTCCTGGTTCTAAAAATCCAGGCCTTATACACGCCCCCTGATAGGTGACGTAACAAGTATTAAACTGATAAGAGTAGTACTTACAAACACGTCACTCCTATCTGGTGGCACCTTTGACTGCACGTGCCGTGCCCCAAAATTGAAGTGATACGACCAACAAAGCATCTTTTTCAATCTCCTGGTTCTAAAAATCCAGGCCTTATACACGCCCCCTGATAGGTGACGTAATAAGTATTAAACTGATAAGAGTAGTACTTACAAACACGTCACTCCTATCTGGTGGCACCTTTGACTGCACGTGCCGTGCCCCAAAATTGAAGTGATACGACCAACAAAGCATCTTTTTCCATCTCCTGGTTCTAAAAATCCAGGCCTTATACACGCCCCCTGATAGGTAACGTAACAAGTATTAAACTGATAAGAGTAGTACTTACAAACACGTCACTCCTATCTGGTGGCACCTTTGACTGCACGTGCCGTGCCCCAAAATTGAAGTGATACGACCAACAAAGCATCTTTTTCAATCTCCTGGTTCTAAAAATCCAGGCCTTATACACGCCCCCTGATAGGTGACGTAATAAGTATTAAACTGATAAGAGTAGTACTTACAAACACGTCACTCCTATCTGGTGGCACCTTTGACTGCACGTGCCGTGCCCCAAAATTGAAGTGATACGACCAACAAAGCATCTTTTTCAATCTCCTCGTTCTAAAAATCCAGGCCTTATACACGCCCCCTGATAGGTGACGTAATAAGTATTAAACTGATAAGAGTAGTACTTACAAACACGTCACTCCTATCTGGTGGCACCTTTGACTGCACGTGCCGTGCCCCAAAATTGAAGTGATACGACCAACAAAGCATCTTTTTCCATCTCCTGGTTCTAAAAATCCAGGCCTTATACATGCCCCCTGATAGGTAATGTAACAAGTATTAAACTGATAAGAGTAGTACTTACAAACACGTCACTCCTATCTGGTGGCACCTTTGACTGCACGTGCCGTGCCCCAAAATTGAAGTGATACGACCAACAAAGCATCTTTTTCCATCTCCTGGTTCTAAAAATCCAGGCCTTATACACGCCCCCTGATAGGTAACGTAACAAGTATTAAACTGATAAGAGTAGTACTTACAAACATGTCACTCCTATCTGGTGGCACCTTTGACTGCACGTGCCGTGCCCCAAAATTGAAGTGATACGACCAACAAAGCATCTTTTCCCATCTCCTGGTTCTAAAAATCCAGGCCTTATACACGCCCCCTGATATGTGCTGTAACAGGTTTTAAACTGATAAGAGTAGTACTACTTAACACACCTTATAATAATGCAGAGAGAGACAATGCAGTGAGAGGAGTCTGAAGAAGAGGAGTCAGAGGAGAAAGGTGGCTTTGAGGAGGTGGAAGACCAAACACAGCAGGCGTCCCAGGGGGCTTGTTGTCACCTTTCGGGGACCCTTGGTGGCTGGGTGGAGGAAGAGACCTTCAATGACATCAGTGAGGACAAGGAACGGGACATGGCTAGCTTGGTATCCAACCTTGTGCAAATGGGGAGTTTGCGGTTGTGCAAATGGACTGTTTGTGGTTGTTTGCGGTGCGTTAAACGGGGAGTTTGGTCTGTCACTGTGAAGCAGGCCTAACCCTTACACTACCTGATCGATACAACATCATACCTGATGTTTTAGAGGCACGTAATTCCAAACTATTTAGGAATATTAGGTAATTTATGCCCTTTATGGCTTAAAACCAGACTCTGCATCAACTATGTAATTTTCCATGGGAGTTTTGCCATGGATCCCCCTCCGGCATGCTACAGTCCCGGTGTTAGACCCGTTGAAACAACTTTCCCATCACTATTGTGGCCAGAAAGAGTCCCTGTGGGTTTTAAAATTTGCCTGCCCATTGAAGTCTATGGCGGTTCGCCGATGTTCGCCGGTTCGCGAACATTTGCGGCGGTTCGCGTTCGCGGTTCGCGAACCGAAAATTTTAGGTTCGCGACATCACTAAATATATATATTTTTTTAATAAATCATTTTATCAAATTATTTTTTCTTATTGCATTTGATTTTTGCACACCATTTACATTTGTCAAAATTATTACACAATGTATTATCTTGTTGTTTTCAAAGGATATGTAGTTATGTACTTACTGTAGTTATTTCTGTTCTGTTTCAGGAATCACTAGATTGAAAGAAAATACAGTGATATGAATATATATATACAAAATACAGTTTCTTATTGAGTCTTGGAGTAAATGGTATTTATTTCTATCATGTTAAGTGTCTAAAAAATGACAATGTATGCACATGTAATCCTGTGATTAAGTACTTCAATAAATTTAATCTACATCAAAACATCTTGACTTTCCAAATTATTTCTCTAACATTTTTTTTTTTTAAATGTAAAAGTCCATCATTTAACATGACATTATATTATGCAGTTGTTTTTTTTATTTAACTCTGTCATATGAGGCATACCGTGTGGTTGATGAAACATAACTTTAAAAAAATAACTATTGACTGAAAAAATATAAAAAATAATCTTCCTTCAAGTGATGCTATTTAACACCTTTCTTTTGTTTCAATATTGTTTATGATCACATGTTTATATAATAACATACAATGTCTTGTATAATCAGACTAAATTTAATAACAATGAGGTAGAGCTTGTCTTAGATATTCATACATTAAAGTGTGATTCACAATTTTACATTTTCAATTTTTTATAAAGAAAAGGAATTAGATGGTACTGGTTATTAGACTAGCGCAGAGGGTCGAGTAGCAGAAGGTTGTTTAAGTTATAATTAGGCTGTATCTCTAGAAATTAATACTTGAGAATTGAGAAATCTGCTTGTTTACTTTGTCCATTTTATTTTTTTATTTTAAGGACGAAGAAATATTAAGCCATATTTAATACCTTTTAAGACAAATTGTGAACTTTTATGCAAAGTTTTAGCTTTATCACTTGTAGGATTAGTGGAGGCCACAGTAATGTGATTGTTGAAACAACTAAGGGGTAGTTACTTAATACTGTTAAATGTTTATTGGCATGACCAATCCCTCATACATCTTGACTCTTACTAGTTATCTTGTTCATATGGTAATATTCCTGTATACTATCCCTGTGCATTTCTCCTTCCCACTAAAGTGAGACTCTCGATCATTTCTTAAATATATGTGTTGCATCTGGCTTTCTACAGAACATATTTCCCTCAGTACCCTTTGATGTTTACCATTAGGACCTTGGGCTTTATTAAAAAATGTTGTGGTTTTGTTGATGATCAATTAAGCAAACCTGTAGCTGGGGTTTAGATGGAGCCAATGAAAAAGGAGATCAATATCATTACGTCAGTGAAAAATGGAGGTTGGATTTCAACGTCCTACGTGCATCAATTAAGAGTTACGATCGGACCCATATTACAGTTATGATGCAGTATTAATAAAGTCATAAATATGATATTCTATTACATGCGAGTTCAATCATATGTATGAACCCATTGATTGCCGGGATTGTTATAACACAAAAAATATACATGAAATAAAGTATTTTATTGGGCCGATTTGCTCCCTTGAGAATGTTGTGCTATTAATTGTAAGACTTAACATCACTTTCACTTTCCATATACCGTATATACTCGAGTATAAGCCGAGTTTTCCAGCCCTTTTTTTAAGGCAAAAAAGTGCCCCTCTCGGCTTATACTCGAGTCACTCTCCCCCCGTGTCTCTCCAACCCCCCGTGTGTCTCTCTACCCCCCCCGTGTGTCTCTCTACCCCCCAGTGTCTCTTTCCCTCCCCCCTCCTCAACCCCCTCCTCAGCATAAACCCCCGTCAACCCCCCTCCTCCTCCACCTAAACCCCCCCTCAAGCCCCCTCCTCCACCTAAACCCCCCTAAATACATCCCCCCTCTCCCCTCACTTACTTGCTTGTGCTCCGTCCTCCGCTCCTTGACCCGGCTCCGGCATGCATGTGACATCACATGCGCGCCGCATCATTAGCATATACCTAATATGAGAGAGGATGAGGATGTGGGGGTTGAGGAGGGGGATTGAAGATGGGGGGTTTCAGGAGAGAGGATGAGGAAGGGGTTGAGGAGGGAGGTTGAGGATGAGGAGGGAGGTTGAGGATGAGGAGGGAGGTTGAGGATGAGGAGGAGGGGTTGAGGAGGTGGTTTGAGGAGGGAGGTTGAGGATGGGGGGTTGAGGAGAGAGGATGAGGATGGGGGTTGAGGAGGGGGATTGAGTAGGGGGATTGAGGATGGGGGGTTGAGGATGGGGGTTGAGGAGAGAGGATGAGGATGGGGGGGTTGAGGAGGGGGATTGAGGATGGGGATTGAGGAGGGGGATTGAGGATGGGGGGTTGAGGAGAGAGGATGAGGATGGGGGTTTGAGGATGGGGATTGAGGATGGGGGGGTTGAGGAGGGAGGTTGAGGAGGGAGGTTGAGGATGAGGAGGGAGGTTCAGGATGAGGACGAGGGGTTAAGGAGGGGGGTTGAGGTTGAGGAGGTGGGTTGCTGCTGAGGAGGGGGGTTGAGGAGAGAGGATGAGGATGGGGGGTTGAGGAGGGGGATTGAGGAGGGGGGTTGAGGAGGAGGATTGAGGATGGGGTTTGAGGAGAGAGGATGAGGATGGGGGGGTTGAGGAGGGGGATTTAGGATGGGGGGTTGAGGAGGGAGGTTGAGGAGCGGGTTGAGGATGAGAAGGGAGTTTGAGGAGGGGGTTGAGGATGAGGAGGGAGGTTGAGGATGAGGAGGGAGGTTGAGGAGGGAGGATGAGGAGGGAGGATGAGGGGGGAGGTTGAGGATGAGGAGGGAGGTTGAGGATGAGGAGGGAGGTTGAGGAGTGGGGTTGAGGAGGTTGATAAGGGAGGGGGGAAGAGACACAGGGAAGGGAGAGGGGAGAAGAGACACAGGGAAGGGAGAGGGGAGAAGAGACACGGAGAGAGAGGGGGACACAGAGAGCACAAGAGGGACACAGGGGGCAGCACATTTCCCACCCTCGGCTTATACTCAAGACACTCATTTTACCCAGTATTTTGTGGTAAAATGGGTGCCTCGGCTTATACTAGGGTCGGCTTATACTCGAGTATATACGGTAAGTACAGTAGTGTGATTTTATTTAAAGTGCTACTTATTGGACTTAACCCCCTTGCAAGTCTTCCCCAGCACTCGTAGGGCTTTGGGCTCCATTTGGGTGTTATGAGCTTGCTTGCGTGTGACTTTGTTGTAATTTAATAGCATGATTGCAATTGTAGGCTTGACAGATCAAAGGATTTGATCAAAGGAGTTCGGCAGCGGCCTGCTTTACTGGGCTAATTTAATAGCAGTAAGTCAGTGCATAATTTTGTAAATATTTTTTTTTATTTGTTACAATGTACTTTAGAGGAGGAACCTTTCCGCATTTTATTAGATGAAGGTAAGTTTGTCAGCCACTCAACATTCTAATATTTATAAGATTTAATTGTATATCTTTCTTGGTATATAGTGTATAAGTTAGACCAACTTGCCCAACAAAATAACGGCAATAAAATTGTAAGCTTGGCAATGCTTCAGCGCTCATCGTGTGGCTCGCGATGAGCACCTTCGGCGCTCATTGCGAGCCTCTCCCCCCGTCTACTTTACCAGCCTCGCGATGAGCATTTCAAAAATGATGGCAATAAAATTTGAAGCCAGGCAATGCTGTTTGCCACACTATGCAAGGTCCCCCCCACACTACTTTACGGGACACATAAGCAGCTGTGAGCATCTGCGCCTCTCATTGCAGGCCTCCGCAAATCCGCCACTTTCGGGCCTCTTGATGAGCGCCTTCAGCGCTCATCGTGAGCCCCGCAATGAGCAGCTCCCCCAGTTGTATACATATAATAATATTATACTATCCTCCAGGCCCATACATAGATTGATATTATACTACCCCCCACTCCTATACATATAATAATAGTATACTACCCCAGTTACATACACATAATAATATTATGCTTCCCTCCAGTCACATACATATAATAATATAATATAACCCCCCCAGTCACATACATATACTATTATTATACTACCCCCAATCCCATACATATAATAATATTATGCTACCCTCCAGTCACATACATATAATAATATAATACTACCCCCAGTCACATACATATACTAATATTATACTACCTCCCAGTCCCATACATTAAATAACATTATACTATCCCCACAGTCCCATACATATAATATTTTACTACTTCCCCCAGTCCCATACATATAATAATATTATACTACCCTCCAGTCACTACATCTAATAATATTATACTACCCCCACAGTCCCATACATCTAATATTAATATTATACTACCCCCAGTCCCATACATCTAATAATATTATTATACTACCAGTCCCATACATATAATAATATTATACCCTCCCCAGTCCCATACATATATTATTGTATTATGGCCTCCTCTCAAGTCCATACTCACCCAGACCTCCAGGCTGTCAGACACCAAATGCTCCCCCATCGCAAGGGTCAACTCCCCGAGCTCTCATGGGAGCAGTCCAGAGCTCTCCTCTCCAGTGCTCTTCCCCTCTCAGGGTCCGGTAGGTGCTGATCAGGCTGAGGGCCAGTAGGAGGCCACTCAGCCCGGTGTATGTCTGAGGGCTGGGCAAAGGGAAGCGCTTCAGGATCAGCATCGGCATGTCTGAGCCTGTAACCAGGACACTCCCCGGCCTGTTAGAGAGATCATAGCCCTGTCAATAGGATACCCCTGGACCTTGCACATCTTTCTGAGACTGTGGGGGACACACTCGCCTGTTCACCTGGGCCTATCCTCTCCCCTCCTCTATATTGCGGTCCTCGCGACTTCGCGGGCACAGAGCCTGCCACATGTGCCAGCCGCTTCTTCATCCTGGTCTGTGGCAGAGCTCATCACCCCCTGTAACGGCTGAAGTTGTGCGGCGCTCGCTATGCCATTCTCATCGCGAGGCCTGTAAAAAGGTGCCAGCGCTCATTGCAGTCCTACAGGCCTAGCGTTAAGCAACTGCGGCGCTCATCGCGAGGCCTGAAACTGCAGGCCGCAACGTGACCAACGTCCTTGAACCAATAACTATATATGTGATCAATAGAACGGTTTAGTGAGCATATATTTTCTTTATCAATCATCAGTCACTCCTGACAAATAGGGAGCCTGCCCTCTTAAGGTCTGTATCGGTGTTACCATCAACGTGTAGAGAATCAGCCCTTCCCAGCAAGGCCAAAAACAAAAAGCTTACCAATTAATCTAATCCCAGCAATTACAGATCTAAACCAATCATCAAGAGAAAAAAAATAACAAAATCCATTAACCCTTTGCAATTGCAGCAAAAAGTCTCCAAAAACATGGTAATACATCTATTGAGTGCTATTTTAACATAGGAACAAATATCTATGTTGGAAAATGGTCTTACATTTGTACCACTTTCAAATTCTGATTTATTCAAAAATATAAAGGATTTGAATGTATTTGCTTGCCAGCTTGCTTTAAACATTTTTTTTAAGATAAAGAAGAATAAATAACTGTTACAAATGGGTCTTGATGTTGAAGACACTGATACATTAGATGATGGGGGCTTGAGGAGAGAGGATGAGGATGGGGTTTGAGGATCGGGGGGTTGAGGAGGGAGGTTGAGTAGGGGGGGTTGGGGTTGAGGGGGGTTAAGGTTGAGGAAGGTTGAGGCTGAGGAGGGTGTTGAGGATGGGGGGGGGTTGAGGAGGGAGGTTGAGGAAGGGGTTGAGGAGGGAGATTCCTATCCACAATGTATCTATTAATAAAAAAGTATATGCAGGGGGTTTATGAACCTTCTGCCTATGACACCCTACCCTCTTTGTAGGACCTCCATAGAGGGGGTTAATGTGAGATGCTACGAGGGTCGTTATAGTACCTCAGAAGCACAGAGGTTAATTGTAAGTGCCACGTCGGTCCATGGGAGGAGGAAATCCCTGGGGTTCCTCTCACTGAGTGGGAGGAAGGAATCCATGGGGTTTCCTGTTTAGGGTGGGTTTTGGTCTAGAATCCCAGTGATCCATGGACTCATAGGGATATTGGGGCAAATGATCCAGGGTATTCCCTGGGCTATTGATTGTATTTGGTGTTTGGTGGTCTCATGGGGAATGGTATTAACCCTTTAATTGAGCAGGATATTAGAAATTAAGACTCATATTCAACAACATTAAGGTGTTAGGCTGATAACAGCTTCAGATTTGATGCTTGTCTGCTTCTGAAAAGCATTTTTATGCCTCTATGGGAAGGTCTCAGTACTCTTAGGTATTTTGTGCAATCTGAGGACTTGCGTGCCGCCAGAGGGTAATGTGGTTCACTTACATTTTTTAATAGGATTTTTGGAATTTGAATGGAACAGCTACAGGTAGATTTTAATGTTTGGCTTTTTACACTATTTAGCATGATCTTCTGGTAGGGCTGGTGTTTTTGTGTCATGTACTTTCTAGAAAGTGGTTTTCGAGTCAACTTTACTCGCAAATATTTCAAGATGGGAAATGTAATGGAGCTCTTTTATTTGTGTTCTCATAGGTGATTTTGTTAAACTGGTGATCCATAAAAGAGAGAAACGAAAGGCACATGGAACTTATAACATCAAATATACAAGTCAATATCTACAGGGACATGACCCATTATAGAACTTTCATTATAAAGGCTCACCCGTAACATAGTCATAACAAGTATTCTGTACAAATATAAAAATAGATAGCATCCATTGGCAGACAATTTTTGTTGAAGTATGATAATAATAATAACAATCATATTATTCTTCAGACCACCACAGGGGATTTTGTTAAACTGGTGATCCCTAAAAGAGAGAAATGAAAGGCACATGGAGCTTCTAAACTTACTATACTACACAAATGACGGCAAGAAAATTGTAAGGCTGGGAATGCTGTTTGCCACACAATATGAGTCTCTGACACTCTTAACCTTTTTGTTATCTACAAAGAAGTACAACAATTATAATAAATGTGTTTATTTTTTTTAACATGCAACTTGTATTTAAACAACTGGTAAACCATCAGTTTTTAACAATATTAACCTTTTTAATTGTCATGTATGCAAGAATAATATAACATGGGATGAAGTTTGTATGAATTTGTATTGTAAAACATGACACAATGCTATATAAAATGCAACTTATATTTCAAAAACACTAAAATGTTCAATTCTGAGCTATGCAGGAGTAATATAACAGTAGGCCAACTTTCTATGAATGAGTATTGTAAACTATTACATAATGCTTTGTAACATGCAACTTGTAGTTCAACTACTGGTAAACCACATAGATATTGAATCCAGAGGAAGGCAAACAGTAAAACCCCCTATTGAAGCCTAGCCAATTGTATCAAATGGGGAAAAAATGAATTCCTTCCTGACCCCAGTGGTCCTCTAAAAAGAGTCTGAGTGACATCAGAGTTCGTCCTCGAAATAAAACCAATGTTCTCTATGGTTGTTGTGGTTTTTTTTATTGTCAATTTGTCATTGAGATAAAAGCTTTTTTTTATGTAAGTTAGATGACCTGATAGTACACAATGTTTTTTGTAAAAATGCGTCCGTCCTCTAATAAATTACCCTGATTTTTTCAATATAAACTTTAATGTCGTCTGGATTTTTGCATCTTGAAAAAGCAACATAGAGTTGTCCATGTGCACATACAGGTTTCTGTAAAAAAAATACCCACAGACTTAAAAGTTTGTCCTTGGGATTTATTTATGGCCATGGCGAATGCAATGATAATTTGAAATTGTCTCCTTTGAAGGACAAAAGGCAAACCACTCTCACTTGGAGCCAAATCATAAAAACTCATTCACCTTTATGGGTACCATTCACAATTTATGCATGTATGAAATGATCTCTTAAATCCTGCATAATTAATCTGGTCCCATTACAAAGTCCTTCTTTAAGATTAATTTTTCTCAGTAGCATGACAATTGCCCCTTTTTTCAACTGCAAAACATGTGGTGGAATTTCAGATGGTGTTAAAGAATTGATACATTCTATACTAAAGTTAGATTCACTGTCTTTGGCATCAGCCAGAACTGAATCTGCACTGTAATAATTTTTTTGGGGTGCATTGATGGATTTTAAAATGTCATTATTTAGATTCAAGACATTGATATTTTTTGATGTTAATATCACTTTGTTTGCAATGTCTGAGTAACCCTCATTATTGATAGTATTTATAAAGATTGCCGATATGGAATTTCTATGGTATCTTCAGGTGGATTATGTATTTTTGGATGTTTCCCTTCTCCAATTTGAATTACCCAATCATTGAATTCATTTTGGCCTTCAGATCTCATATTTAATTTTAATTTCAGATGTATAGATATTTTCCACAGTTTACTTGTCTTTATACATGTTTGGACAATGTCAGTCCTATTTCCATGTGGCACAACAGGTAATGTTTGCCTAAAATCTCCTCCTAACAACATCACCTTTCCACCAAATGGCAAATCATTATCCATCACTTATTTTAATAATCTATCAATACATTGCAAGGCATGACATGACATCATTATTGCATCATCTATGATAATTAATATACTATTTAAAAAAATGTTTTGCTTGTAAAGAATAAATTGGAATATCCTACACGGATGTTTCTAAAATGGGAACTGTCAGTTTAAAGCCACTATACACAGGTCTGCCACCTTCTAACAAAAGTGTGTCAATTCCAGTTGTTGCATATTGCAGTGCTATTTGACCCTGTGCTCGAATGTAACTCATCAAACAATTATACAGACACGTTTTCCTGATCCACCAGGGCCATCTAGATAGAAATAACGGTCTTTGACCATTTCAGCACCTGTTGCATTTGTGAGGGCGTAAAATGCTTGAAATTGTAATGTATTTAACATTGCTATTTTTTCTTGAGTTTTTTGGTTTTGAAGCTCAGTGTCATAGTCTTCAGAGTTTATTTCATCTATAAGTTCTGGATCAGTCAGATTAAAACTTCCACAATTTAACCCATGACAAAGAAAGATTTCTTGAATTTCCATTAATGCTTTTAATAGCGCAATGGTCTCATTGTAACGTTTCAAAAAGTCTTCACACATATTTAATTTAAATGTTTCCCACAAAGCTAATGCATCAGGTACATTGCAAATTAATGCAAACTGTTCTCTCATTTGCTTTGGCATTTGACATAGTGCTGCTTCTTACAGACACCTCTCCCATTCCATATCATCTGCTATGAAGTTTTGATGTCTTGCAGCTAATGGGAAAGTATCATAAACTATGTCATCTATGTCATGTGCGTAAATGTTCATAACTTTATGCACGGGAACATGTAAAAGAAGTAATCGTAAACTGAAACGTTCACTGTCTCTTGGACTGGCGATATAAATTCTTGGGATAATTTTATTAGTATCTTTTTTTCATTGCCATTGGCCATTTACGAATACATAGTGATATGGAATCTCAATGTATAAAAATGGTCTGGCCTCAGTGTCCTCACAATTTAATTGAAATCAAGCAGTAAGTTTTGTTGCTCTATGTTCATTTTGTGCTAGAGCATTTCTTTCATTCCCTGCAGTAAAGCAAAAAAATTGACTTTGTGGCAAGTGTACAGCTAACCTATACACAGCATGTGATTGATCATGCATCTCAAATTTGAGAAGACGCCACATCTTAGCGGGCATCTAAATAACAAGAAAGCTCATCATTAAAAGTTGGATTGTCTTGTTCTTTGTCTGCACCTTTCACAACAACAGTTGCTGCATCATATCCTTTGTATATATATTTATACACATATTTTATGAATTTGATAGAAGTGCAAGCTTCAACATTTATGTGTGCATTCTACTTCATCAGCAAATGGGGATTGTATGGAACTATATATCTATTATCAACCTTTTGGCCATGAATGATAGCCGTCTGTCCTTCTCTTCTTTTATACAAAGGGTATCCATCACAATTAGCATAATTTTGCATTTTAAATTGTTTTGGAAACTCTTTTGTCCATTTTTTATTTTCCACACATAGTGAATTTGGATTTATATCTCCACATGGACCATGAATCATTCGGTGTGTAACAATGTCAAAAAGTTTGGAATATTTTCTGGATGTGTCAGTTCAGCACTAATCACTGAATCCCCTCTCTCTGCAGTATTCAATTGATCTTTTCTTGTAGGATTAAAAGTAGATGTGTATGTGGCAGGCCTCTATTTTCAAATTCAATGGTATAAACGAAAGCCACACATTTCCTAAATAACTGTACTTAAGTTATATCATGTATTAATGAATTTAGTTTTATTTTGAATACTCTAGCCACTAAATCTGGTTAATCTAAAGTATTTTGGCCAAGTTTTACATTTTCCTTGATCTCTGGCCATTGTGGATTACACGTGAATGTAATGAATAAATCTGGTTTTCAAAATTTAGTCACAATAGCCATGGCATCATTGTATCTTTCTCGCATATTGCGAGGAGATCCTTGGAAAGAGGATGGCAAAATGATTGCTCTTCAAGCTGGAATGTCTCTGTTAGTAGCCAATTCAGCAACATAATCCATCAATCCACAATATTGTTCTATGCGAAGCTTGTTTTGTTGAAATTTTATAAAATTTAGATTATTAGCTTCGACTTGTAGATATGAATCAATAATCCATTGTTGTGGGAGTTTCCCCCCCACATAAAATAGGAATAAAATGATCCTGAATAGCAGTTTGTGCCACTTTATATTCCAGCATAGAAATATTGTTTCTAACACGAAATTTACTGTTGGGATAACTTTGTAATTGTTATTTTGGTTCCCACCCTGGCTCACCATTTGGAAACAAAATGGGATATGTAACTGGATCTAAATTACAACTAAATATATTGATGTTTATAAAAGGTTGCTCTTCATTGCGTGGATATATTCTTATATCCCACTGAAATTGTGGTTCACCATTATCATTTTTAAAGATTGTGGCAACCTCATTTACTGTTGGTAAATTATAACATCTTTGATCAGTATTTCGATCTCTTTTCAGAAACATATTTAATCTTGGCATTGGCAATTGATGTATTTGAGCATGTTCCTGATGTCCTTTTTCAACCTCTGCAAATTTTTTGTGTGCTTGACTATATGGGTTTTGGGCCATAATTTTATCCAGCTGTTCAAAGACTATGCGTAAACATTGTTTATTTTCAGGAAACGCCATCCGTTGTTCAACAGCTTCCAATGTATCTAGGACATATAACTGTGCAAACTTCCTTTGCTCTCCTGCTTTTGGGTTTAAATGTGAAGTCTGGTGGTAAATTTGTCCTTGTACTCTAAAACAGTACGGGCCATGTCCTGGCACATTTTCTGCTAATGTAGCACCCATTGAAGCAAATTAAATGGCACTGTTATAAGACCTGATGTTTTTTTTAATTACTATAATTTGGAATTGTTGGATCACTCATTGTACTTTCTAAATATTCTGGAAATGTGTGTCTTTCTGGAAGTCTTACCTTTCCTTTCTGATAGCAACTAATAAACTGTCCATCAGTTGGTCTTTCCTTAAGAAAATGATAGGCCCCACAAAACTGCCAAACCCCATTGAGTAATCCACTATAATGACTGTCTACTGGTAGTGCTGTAAATAAGGGACTATCCTGAGCTTCCTCAACACAGATATCACTACTACTTTGTATAACAATATTGGTGTCATGTATATCAATGTACATGGTGACATTAATTAATATTTGGTCATTAGACAATGTGTCACAGACATTATGTTTTCTACTTTTTATTTTCTTTGTAGCTCTGTCACACACAGTTTGTACTTTTTGAGTCATTTTCTTTTATTGGCAAGTCTCTGTCGGTCTTCTCTTAATCTTTGTGAAGTCTCAGGGGACTGTGCATCTCTCCATCTTTGCTTCCGTCCCCTTGCCATTCTTATTTTGCGTTCTTTCTTGTCTTCTGCATTATCCGCCATTGTAATCTGTAATTGTAGATAGACATTTTAGTTTGAATTGTATTTTTTTCTTATATATGAAACAATGGCAATCATAACGATAGTAACTTACCGGAAGTCTTAATGGAAGAAGTTATTTTTCACTTTCTGATGGTTTTGTGGTAGTGGACCTTTATTTCTTCCAATCTGTAAGATATAATGTGTTTGTTTATTGTACATAGTGTAATTTTTTAATTAAATTAATTAATTAATCAATCAATCAATGCCTTATTTTTAATTGGCATACATGAAAACCTAAAGAGCTAAGTATATATATATATATATATATATATATATATATATATATATTTATTTAGAAATAAGGTCAGTGTAAAAAGAGCTATTCATGTTTTTATAAAGAAGGGCATCATTGAAATGTTAATTTCATATCCAAACACAAAGAGCTATGAGCAAACTATAGATTGTCCTGTAAAGGATTTTTAATGTTTTGATTCAATTAATTAATTAATTAACGAAGTTATGATGTTTAATTGGCATCCATTGAAACGTAAATCGCTAAGCATGTATGTATTTATAAATAAGGTTCATTTTTTTCTTTTTTTGATTATGAATTAGTAATTAATTAATTAATTAATATACATGAATTAATTAATCAATAAATGTCATCAATGCAAAACAAAACGACGTAATGCTTTTTTCCCAAAGAAGGGCATAATAAATAATATATACCTCTAATGTTGATGTTATTGCAGACGAAATGCTGCAGAGCCCACACTCAGGCAGCTGCAGAGATGATCAGACTGTTGTTAAATGACATGAAAAGCATTTTTAATGTTTGTATTCAATTCATTCATTAATCATTTAAAGTATCATGATGCATTGGCATACATACAAAACATAAATACCTAAGCATCAATATATTCCTAAACAAATGCAGTATAAAATATTCAATTTAGTAGGCATCAGAGCCTAAGAAACTGATTTAAATATTTAACTGCTTTGAGGGTCCTATCTCTGTCAGGCGAGTTAAATCTACATTTTTGTTGTGCATTGTAAAATATATAAATATTGTTTGGTAATTATTAATAATTAATAAATTAATGTACATTAATGAGCAGTAATCCAGATATAAAATTGCAGTGTAAAATATACAGTTTTTTTAGTGCATTGTAAAATACATGTTTTTTTGTTTTTTTTAATTGATTACTAATTAATAAATTAATGTATGTTAATAATTAATTCATCAATGAATAAATATAATAAAAAGAGCTAAGCATTTATGTCTTCATAAAGTAACAGCAGTGTAAAAGATTTTGCTTATTTTTTTTAATTCATTAATAAAACATTTTAATAATAATGTATTCATTTTTTTACTAATAATTAATTTATTAATAAATCAATATACTTTACCTATTTGTAGTTAATATCCAGCAATAAATATCCTGAAGAGCTAACAATCCCTTTGGATTTTCCAACAGCAGAAAATGTCGAGTCACACCGTCCATCAACCGAGGAGAAAGTGTCAGCAGTTTCGTAATGTTATTATTTGCAAGTTAGTGTTGTAAAATGGTGGCGATTTTCTATGTCTTACTTGCCTCGCAAGCATTTTCCGTTGGTCCTAATGGTATATTTTGAAACTTGTATGTCCCTGGCTAACTCGTACGTGCCTGGCAGTGATTTGCATGCTTCGGTCTCCTTTAGCCTCATTTTAATTTTTTGGTCCCCCATTTTTTTTCTCGCTTAGCCGAATTTCGGTTACCGAAACTGAGCAAATTTGTCTTACATTCGGATGCAACCTCACTCCAAGGCATTCTTGCATCCCCCCCCCCGTGCTGCGTATGAGTGTGTTCTTACTTTATTTTTTTATTTTTTCTTGTTTTTCGTGTTTTTTTATTTCGGCCTTTAAATTCGTATTTGTGCGAGCTCAGGATTTTTTGCCCCCGAGATTCCGAGGTCGGAATTATTTTTTCTAGGTCTCGCATTCTTGAAATGCTTGCAGGCTAAGTCCTGCGTGCTTCAATGCCTCTACTGCTCGACTCGCAAGGCTCGCAGGAGTGCCTACGGCGCTCATTTTGACTAAGTCCCGCGTGTTTTTATGCCTCAATGGCTCACCTCGCTTTACAAGGCTTGCAGGAGCGCCTTCGGCGCTCATTTCAGTCTAAGTCCCGCATGTTTTATCGCCTAAGTGCTCCGAGCTCGGAAGGCTTCTATGGCTCAACGGCTCACCTCGCTTCGCGAGGCTTGCAGTTTAAAAATTATATTATGTAATACTAGGTCCAGTTATAGAAAATCTGTTTTTACTTACCCCCCACCAGGCATAATATTTTATGTTTTGTTGTGTAATCTGTAAAATGGAAATATGTATTACCCCATCAAATTTGCAATAATGAGCAGCCACTTAATGGAGCTCTAAATCCATACTAAATGTATGGTACTTCTTTATTTATTCTTGGCCTCACCATCTATCTCTTCTCTCTATAAGTAGCTTTAAGAAAATGTTTTTATTGTTCATTAACCTATGGTCCACTACAAGCCAGGCACATCTGTCAGCCACTGCCCCTCTGAGCTTCACCAAGCTTATTTTTGTTGCTTTAATTATCTCATATATCAATGTTTCCCAGCATCAGAATCATGATATAACCAAAACATTTGAGCTTCAGTCTCATAATCAAACATCTCAGTGAACAGTTTGGCTTGATAGTATTGACTTATTGGAACTTCTTACAGTTCAAGGCAGTTTTCTCCAACACCACAATTCAAAAGCCTCAATTCTACGGTGCTCATCCTTCTTTTACTCATACCTACAACTGAATGGCAGGGACCACATGAAGTAATATAGGCTGTAGGAGAGGTGAACTATAAGATCAAGCAGCATGATAGATGCAAACAGAAACAGATCTATCATGTGAATATGTTAAAAGATTGGTGTGAGAAAGAGGCTGAGGTAGCAGTAGTATTCAATGTTTACCCACTGGAAGTGACACTACCTGAGGTTCAAATATCATCAGAATTATTAACAAAGCAGAGAAAGAAGTATTGTAAATTATTCAAAGTAATAGACATATTTTCTCTGAAAACTCAAGTTGGGCAAATGTGGTCTACCATGTCATTGTCACTAAACCTGGAGCAATTTTAAGAAACATACCATACTGCATACCTGAATCAAAAAGGTAGGAAACAAGAAGAATTATTTAAGAGTCCAGTTGTGAATGATACAGCATTGCACAAGTGTCCTAATTCCCAAACCTGATGGCACACCTCTCTTTTGCAGCGATTTCTCAAAGCTGACTGAAGTGCATATCCCATCCCAGTAGTGGGTGAATTGATAGACAGGTTGGGGACTGCAAGATTCACATCTACTTTAGATCTGAGCCATGGATATTGGCAGATTCATCTGACAAAGTAAGCAAGAGAAAAAACGCCTTCTGTATATCTGATGGCCTGTTTTGACATGGCCTACATGGAGCCCTGGCAATGTTTCAAATACTTATGGACCCACTTTAATGACCTCTAAATATTCAGCTGCATTTTTGGATGACATTGTTATTCATACTACAGATTGGGACTCTCACTTAAATAAAGTTGAAAAGCATTTTTGGGGAGAGTTGGGTACTATCAAATATTCATACCCAGTTTCGCCACAGTCACAGCCCCTTTATGGATCTAACCAAGCAAAGGGTCCCAGACACAGTGAAATGGAATCACCATGTTGAAATGGATTTTTAAATGTACAGTTGGTGATGCATCAGGAGCCAATATTAGTAGCTCCACATTTTCAGAAACTCTTTATTTTACAAGCTGACGCTATTGAGGTTAGATTAGGATCTGTACTGTCACAAGAGGTAGACGGAGAAGAGCATCCAGTGATGTACCCCGGTGGTTGAGCAGAAGTGTCTGGCTATAATTTTGGCCACAGATACTCTAAAGTATTATCTACTGGGGAGGTCAATCAAGATTGTTAAAGATCGTGCAGTGAATGCATATAACAACTAAGTTAAGGGAACACATTAAAGAAGCCATTCCTGTTGAGCGGCTGAGGAGTGGAGTGTGGAGCGGACGGGAAGAAATGGTGAGAGGACCCTGAGAGATATCTCTTCAGTATTCCAGAGGTACAGGGGGGGAGGAAGGTTACCTTAAGATTGGTTGAACGGGGAATTGCTGGGGGAAGACACTCCACCATATGTTTTGTACAATGCTACTTGTTTTCTCTCTACTTTATTTTTCTTTTATCATATTTCTTGCTGCTCCGGTTCATCCATGGAAATGTGAATTTCTGCAATTTGAACAATGTGACCTTATAAGCTGTATATATTGCTGAATCTAAAGAAACTAATGTGAATATATTTGGACAGAATCACCAAAAAATACGAAAAAAGAGTTGTAATGGAGTTTTTATTTAAATGGAATGGTTTCAACATGTTAGCAATACGATGTTAGTTATAAGACAACTTTTGGACTATGTTTTTCATTATTCTTTTTTGTCTTGTCTTTGCAATTCCAGAACTTCTCAATAAAATGTATGTTATAAAAAAAAAAATAGAGAAAAGAATGGCTAAGATGATGATTAGAATGTTTCTTTTATTACAGCAAGACACATTTACAGTGGAACATCCAGCTGGAAAGAAACATAAAAATGCTGATGCCCTATCCAAGGTATGCTGCCTCTGGACTCAATTTGCTTAATCCCACGGTGTTGAGCTGAGGGAGAAGATGCATGGCAAAGTCAAACAATGAGTTTATGTGAGCCGGAGGCTAAGTAGAACTGTATATCCAGTTCATTGCAGAATGAGTTTTTTTTCTTGATCTTGAAAACTGGAAATTCTCAGAGAGAGACAAAGTGTTTTTATCTTCTGGAATCAAAAAGTCTTGAAAGAGAAGTTTTGTGTATAAAGACTACAGCACTCACTAAAAAGTGTGCTAAGGATCTATGGGGTGGGGCATTTGGAGAGAAGGTCAGGCCAGTGTCCACCCGTCATCATGTGAAGAAATACACTTAATGCCTATATTGTAGACATCAAGCTTGCTGGTATGTGAAATGAGTGCAATTGTTTGATAATTGGAGTGCTCTTTGGCACTGTCGTTTTTGGTATCGGGTTGTAGGCTGACCTGATATCTCAAAGACAAATAAATAAAATGTATTAATTTCATTTATACGTTGTTAAACTTTAACGTTATTCATAAATTAGCATTGGAAAATCTTTAATAACAATGGAAAATAGCATTACTATTATATGTTCTAGATCATATATAAATGCTCAAAACAATTTAATGCAAGTTATATATTACATTGATCATTGCAGGATAACCATCGGTGGGATATTTATGCTGTTTTAACAGCATGTAGAATTATATATTTATGTTGCAATTGTTTGCACGCTGATATATATTAGTATATTAGTAAACGGTTGTTATATGGAAGTCTGGCTTGGATATTTTATTGCCTGTGTCTACAAGTCATGCAATATAAACTTATAACATAGCTAAAATACAATTAGTATATCTGGCTATATTTCTAACAACATAATTAGTCAGTGAATAAATAAAATAACACCTACACAAATACCCCTGAAAACTCATAAGTTCATTTATGTGATTTATTAAAGTTTCTAATAGTGTAATTGTTCACCATACATGTTAAGTTTTGTTAACTATATGTCCTGTATGGATATAGAAAATTAAGAATAAACAGTTTGGTAAATTGATTCCTGTATCAGGATAACATTTGTATTTTTTTGAAGTTGCAGAATATATATATATCCAGTTACTACATTGCATTTTGGGAGCCTGGGCAAGAACATGCAAATGAGTTCACAAATACGTACCAAAATATTGTCCTGTGGATCCTATTTAGGAATCCTTGAACAACCAACCAAGATTGTACAGAAACACCTTTTATGCAGCCTTTATTTTAATTATTATTGCCACATACTAATTTTAAAAAATTCAATCTTTATTTGTACATTTAAAATGTTGTTAAAAATGCAACGATTAAAAAAATCATGTTAAATCCAAGGGGCCTCATTCTATTATCGGCCGAAGCCGCTACGGGGCCGCAAGGACCGGCCGCAAGCTTTCCGGCTATTCTATTCCCCTCTGGACGGGGACTCCGGCAGGCTTGCGGCCGGCGCCTTGCTATCTCTTGCGGCCGCTCGCGCCGGAGGAAAGCTTTTGATCTAAAATCGGCCGTAAGAAAATCCAATTTGCAATTCCATTGCTCCGGGAACCCTCTCTGCAAGGCTAAAAGCGAGCCGCAGCTTACTTGCAGGAAAGAGGTCCCGCTAGCACCAATTAAGCACGAAATATAGCCCAAATAAAGCCATCCTGCACTTTGAGAAGACTATAAAGTGATTTTCGGTGTTAGCAAAAATAGCACAAAATTCCCCTATACTCAAATCCGTAAAATATATATTTTTTAATATACGTCAAATATCCATGTAAAAAGTCCATAGGGCTTGGAGCACCTCAGACCCGCCCACGCCGCAGCTGGAAAATAAACAGTTAATTTAAACTCGGGTTTGGGCTGATGTGCAAGCTTGAGAGTGGGTTACTTTTAATCCTCATGTCCCCCAATATGATCCCTAGCATTTACAGAGCTTTACAGAGCTGTCTTGAATTTATTTTTGACTTTTTAGATTTCAGAGCTTACGGCCGGTTGCAAGATTTACGGCCGGCCGTAAGAGGAGATCCTTGCGGGGCCGTATAATAGAATCGTGAGTTAATAGAACCCCCACAAGGAATCGCAGCCTTACGGCCGATTTACGGCCGATAATAGAATGAGGCCCAAGGTGTTTAATCCTTTGGGTTTTTTGACGTCCAGCAAATTATTAGAGGTTTATTTAAGTTTTATTTTTGTTGTTATTATATTCTTTGCTTTGATCACAGCTTTTTTATTTAATTACTTTATTATGCTCAAGTCAATAAAAGATTTGGTTTTTCAATTCAATTGTATTTGTGTATTTTTGGTTATGTTTCCTAAGTCAAATCCTTATCAGGTACCCTGGATTTTAATTTACATAAGATTAAATTTTTTTACATAAGATTAAGATAAGGTTTTATAATCCTTTTGTCTGTTGTATAGTTTTGTTTATTCATACAGCACTTCACTGGAGTATATGTTTTAAGTGCCTTTGCATTTCTTTTGTGTTCATCTTTTATCTTGTTTATTTATGTTAATTCGGAATTCTATTTCTTAAAGTGCATTATAATTTAAGTTGTGTTATTCAAAAATTCTTATCTTAAAGTGCTTGTGCTATTTGACTTAGTGCTTATTTCTTCTTATATTACCCTTTTACCTCGTGACTGTCACTACTTTACCTTATTCATTTATAGTGCTAATACTGTGCTATTTTTAAAAAAATGTATACACTCCTGATTATGCTGTTTCTTAAACTATATATTTCCTAAATGCTTCTGTCTATTGTTTTTTAGAAGGAGGTTGTGTCCTCCTTTTTCTTCAGTTTTTTTGCTTTAATTATGCTTTTACTCCTTTTTCCTTTTTCTTTCTTTTCTATTTCCTTATTCTTGTATATTACTCTATTGTTACTATATTGAGACTTTATGGTGAAGGAATTGGCTTTCTATCTTTCTTTTAAGTTAGTAGTGGACCTGGAGCTTTAGAGATGTATCTATCATGCTCCACGCTATATTGGCGTGGTCTGCGCTGTGATCGCGATTACTGATGACGTCACAATCTCCCGACGCACGTTTCGTGAGGCTCTATCAGTCTCTCACTCATCAGGGGCACAGTGCTGCCTTCTCTGTGGAGCTATTTATAGTTTCTATGGCAATTAGTTAACTCTTTGTGTTCCATAGTTTCTATGGCAGTTAGCTCTTTGTGTTCCTGAATGTTTTTGTGCATGCTTTATTTTCATATGTTGCTTTTAACTTTCTTTTTTACTATATTATCTTTATATTATTTAAATAAGTATAATGATTTTGAATAAGGAAATTACTTTCAAAGTAATACTTTTAACTTGCTAGCATTAGTATGCCTTTGTATTATTTTATTAAAACTTTGTTTGCTAAACATATTATTTGATTTTAAATTATAATTATTTTGCATACCATGTTAATTTATTTTTTATCTAATCCGGATACTTATTTTTATTTTTTATTTTGCTATATTCTTTATTGTTTATTTATATTTCATTATTTGTTTGTATATGTTATTTATTTATATGTATTTATTTTATTTATGTTTTATATTTATTATTTTTATATTAATGACTTTTATAGATAAAGATGGTATTCTAATTACTTCTTTTAATTTTTCTTATCTTTGATCAAAAGTTTTTTTATTTTTTTTATTTTGTATTTTGTTTTATTAGTAATACTTTCAAATAAATACTATATATATACATTCTTCTGTTAAACGTTTGTATCCTATTCATATATTAAATCTAGGTATTTTTCATAAGAGGTTTTTTTCAAATGAATGCTGTATATGTAAATTCTTCATTTAAACCCTGTGTTTTTTTTGTATCCAATTGAAATATCCATTTTGCCTCTTGACACAGTAGGTGTTTATCCCCATATCCTCTTCTTGCTGTTTTTGGTATGTGGTCAATACCTATGAATTTCAAACAGTATGGATTATTGTTGTGATGATGACGTACATGTTTTGCTATTGGGGTATCTTTTAAATTTAAAACATCATTGACATGTTCTAATACGCGGCGTCTTAACTGTCTTTTGGTTTTGCCTGTGTATTTTTTATTACATGAGCAAATTATTTGGTAGATAACACCTTCAGTTAGACAATTTATGTTGTGTCTTATCTTATAATTCTTTAATCCTGTTGCATCTTGAAATTCTGTGGTTTTTAATAAAAATGGACATGCTTTACATTTGCCGCATGCTTTACATCCTTTTTGGCCTTCTATTAGCCAGTTACTCTTATTTTTCTTTTCTTCATAGTGGCTATGTACCAGGAGATCTTTTAGGTTTTTTGCTCTTCTGTATGTAATTGTACTTTGTTCTGTAAGTACTTCATCCAGATCTCTGTCTAATTTCAAGATGTCTCAGTGTTTTTGCAATATAGATCTTATTGGTTGGGATTGACTGGAGAAGTTTGTGATGAATCGTATAGGTTGTTGTTTTTTGTCTCTTTTATTTTCAACCAATAGTTGATTTCTATCCTGTGTTAAGGCCCTATGGTATGCTTTCTTCAACACTTTTTTTGTGTATCCTCTTTGAATGAATATTTCCTGTAGTTCTTTAGCTTGTATTTTGTTGACTGCTACAGTTTCTTTTTATACGTAAATACTGTCCTGTTGGTATGGCTTTCTTTGTTGAAATTGGATGGTGACTCTTCCAATGTAACAACGAGTTTGTTGCTGTTGTTTTTCTATAAGTTCTTGTTGCTAGTTCTTTTTTGGAATTTACATAGATGCTTAAATCAAGGAATGTCACTATTTCTTTATTGAACTCATATGTTAATTTAAAATTTTGTTCATTATTATTAAAAAAATGTATGAACTCTTTGAGTTCTTCTTCAGAGCCTGACCATATGACCAATATATCATCAATGAATCTTATCCATAGTTCTATTTTTTGTGTATAAGATTCATTGTTTTCTGAGAATACTATATTATTTTCCCAGTGGCCTAAATATAAATTTGCGTAGTTAGGGACACACGGCGTCCCCATTGCCGTGCCCCTAATCTGTTTATACCATTGTTTGTTGAAGATAAAATAATTGTTATCCAAAACAAATTCCAATAATTTTATGGTAAATTTATTTTGATTTTCATAATCCACTCCTTTAGAATCTAGGTATGCTTTCACCGCTTGTAATCCATGTTCATGTTTAATGCTTGTGTAGAGTGATTCCACATCCATTGTTACCAATAGGGAATTGTTTTGTATTGTTATTCCATCTATTCTCCTCAATGTGTCTTTTGTGTCTTTGACAAATGATGGCAGAGTTGTTACATATTGTTTAAGAATTTCATCTATATATACACTTGGATTTTGGGTTATGCTGTTTATCCCTGACACAATGGGTCTTCCGGGGGGATTTGTTAGGCTTTTATGTATTTTTGGTATAGAATAGAATGTGGGTATAGCTGGTCTTCTGTTTATAAGGAATTTATTTTCTATTGTTGTTATTAATTCCATTTCTTTTGCTTCTTCCACTATTCTTTCTAACCTTTTTATACATTCATCTGTTGGATCCTCCTGAAGTTTCAGATAACATTCTTTATCATCTAGTAATTTTTGAGTTATTGCTATATAGTCTGTGGTATTTAATACCACTATATTGCCTCCTTTATCTGAAGGCTTTATAATGATATTTTCATTTTTCTGTAATTCTTTTAATGCTTGTTGTTCTCTTCTACTCAAATTATTACTTGATGTATATTTAGGAGTTTTTGTATCCAATTCTTTAAGTTCTTTTGTTACTAGTTCCACAAAGATTTCTAGTGGTGGACAGAGTGAGAAGTTTGGTGTAAACTTACTAGGTATATACACTCTCCCTTTTTCTCTTCGTTTTCTCTTTGTTGTTTTTCAAAGTCTTTTAGGCATTCTTGTTCTCTGTTTGTTAAACCTATTTGACTTAGGTATTTCTGTCTTGTTGAATTGTGATATTTGTGAATTGCCAACTTTCGGGCAAATAAATTAAGATCTTTTACTTGTTCAAACAGTTGAAATCTCGCTATTGGTGAGAATGTTAGGCCTAGACTTAATACTCTGGTTTGTTCTTTATCTAAGAGAGATTTGGATAAATTATATACTTGTAAGTTATCTTATTGATTAGTCTTTATTGTGGTTGTTGATGATTCCAAACTCTCTTGTCTTTTGGTTCTCTGAGTGGCATTTGATTGTTCTTTCTTTTGGTTCCTATGGATAAAAAACTTCTCTCATTTCTATTGGCATTAGTTCTTTTTTTAGAGGAGGTATCACTTATTTCATTGTCAGAAGGTTCTGTGTCAGTTGCACTACTCTGACGTGAGTTTCTTTGTTGTGAATAAATCTTTTTTTGCACTGTTTGGTAAGCTTTACCATTTTCAAAGTCTTTTGTGTCTCTTATAAAGTTTTTCCTTTTTCTCTCTTTTAACTCATCCTTAAATGCATTGATTTCTCTTGTGAGCTTTTCTTGTAACTCTATAAATTCTTTTTGTGTCCTTTTGATCAAAGATAAGAAAAATTAAAAGAAGTAATTAGAATACCATCTTTATCTATAAAAGTCATTAATATAAAAATAATAAATATAAAACATAAATAAAATAAATACATATAAATAAATAA
The DNA here is from genome assembly GCA_027410445.1 of Discoglossus pictus. NCBI lineage: Eukaryota > Metazoa > Chordata > Amphibia > Anura > Alytidae > Discoglossus > Discoglossus pictus. Next base: position 271,674,278 of record CM050167.1, read on the forward strand.
CATATACAAACAAATAATGAAATATAAATAAACAATAAAGAATATAGCAAAATAAAAAATAAAAATAAGTATCCGGATTAGATAAAAAATAAATTAACATGGTATGCAAAATAATTATAATTTAAAATCAAATAATATGTTTAGCAAACAAAGTTTAAATAAAATAATACAAAGGCATACTAATGCTAGCAAGTTAAAAGTATTACTTTGAAAGTAATTTCCTTATTCAAAATCATTATACTTATTTAAATAATATAAAGATAATATAGTAAAAAAGAAAGTCAAAAGCAACATATGAAAATAAAGCATGCACAAAAACATTCAGGAGCACAAAGAGTTAACTAACTGCCATAGAAACTATGGAACACAAAGAGTTAACTAATTGCCATAGAAACTATAAATAGCTCCACAGAGAAGGCAGCACTGTGCCCCTGATGAGTGAGAGACTGGTAGAGCCTCACGAAACGAGCGTCAGGAGATTGTGACGTCATCAGTAATCGTGATCACAGCGCAGACCAAGCCAATATAGCGTGGAGCATGATAGATACATCTCTAAAGCTCCAGGTCCACTACTAACTTAAAAGAAAGATAGAAAGCCAATTCCCTCACCATAACGTCTCAATATAGTAACAATAGAGTAATATAAAAGAATAAGGAAATAGAAAAGCAAGAAAAAGGAAAAAGGAGTAAAAGCATAATTAAAGCAAAAAAACTGAAGAAAAAGGAGGACACAACCTCCTTCTAAAAAACAATAGACAGAAGCATTTAGGAAATATATAGTTTAAGAAACAGCATATTCAGGAGTGTATACATTTTTTAAAAATAGCACAGTATTAGCACTATAAATGAATAAGGTAAAGTAGTGACTGTGACAGACTAACAGTCACGAGGTAAAAGGGTAATATAAGAAGAAATAAGCACTAAGTCAAATAGCACAAGCACTTTAAGATAAGAATTTTTGAATAACACAACTTGAATTATAATGCACTTTAAGAAATAGAATTCTGAATTAACATAAATAAACAGGATAAAAGATAAACACAAAAGAAATGCAAAGGCACTTAAAACATATACTCCAGTGAAGTGCTGTATGAATAAACAAAACTATACAACAGACAAAAGTATTATAGAACCTTATCTTAATCTTATGTAAAAATTTTTAATGTTATGTAAATTAAAATCCAGGGTACCTGATAAGGATTTGACTTAGGAAACATAACCAAAAATACACAAATACAATTGAATTGAAAAACCAAATCTTTTATTGACTTGAGCATTATAAAGTAATTAAATAAAAAAGCTGTGATCAAAGCAAAGAATATAATAACAACAAAAATAAAACTTAAATAAACCTCTAATAATTTGCTGGATGTCAGAAAACCCAAAGGATTAAACACCTTGTGCCTCATTCTATTATCGGCCGTAAATCGGCCGTAAGGCTGCGATTCCTTGCGGTGGTTCTGTTAACTCGCGATTCTATTATACGGCCCCGCAAGGATCTCCCCTTACAGCCGGCCGCATATCTTGGAACCGGCCGTAAGCTCAGAAATCTACAAAGTCAAAAATAAATTCAAGCCTGCACTGTACAGCTCTGTAAATGCTAGGGATCATATTGGGGGACATGAGGATTAAAAGTAACCCACTCTCAAGCTTGCACATCAGCCCAAACCCGAGTTCAAATTAACTGTTTATTTTCCGGCTGCGGAGTGGGCGTGTCTGAGGCGCTCCAAGCCCTATGGACTTTTTACATGGATATTTTACGTATATTAAAAAAAATATATTTTACGGATTTGAGTATAGGGTAATTATGTGCTAATTTTGCTAACACCGATTATCACTTTATAGACTCCGCAAAGTGCAGGATGGCTTTATTTGAGCTATTTTATGTGCTTAATTAGTGCTAGCGGGACCTGTTTGCTGCAAGTAAGCTGCGGCTCGTTTTTAGCCTTGCAGACAGGGTTCCCGGAGCAATAGAATAGCAACCAGGCTTTTCTTACGGCCGATTTCCTTGCAGCCGTTTTAGATCAAAGGCTTTGCTCCGACGCGAGCGGCCGCAAGAGATAGCAAGGCGCCGGCCGCAAGCCTGCCGGAGTCCCCGGCCGGAGGGGAATAGAATAGCCGGAAAGCTTGCGGCCGGTCCTTGCGGCCCCGCAGCGGCTGCGGCCGATAATATAATGAGGCCCCTTGGGTTTAACATGATTTTTTTAATCGTTGCATTTTTAACAACATTTTAAATGTACAAATAAAGATTGAATTTTTTAAAATTAGTATGTGGCAATAATAATTAAAATAAAGGCTGCATAAAAGGTGTTTCTGTACAATCTTGGTTGGTTGTTCAAGGATTCCTAAATAGGATCCACAGGACAATATTTTGGTACGCATTTAAGTAATAACACCTAGGCCGAAAAAATAAACTAAGATCATTTTTTTGAGTATTATGAGTTCACAAATACCTAATTTTTTTAAATCCAAATGAAAATATATATTTTTTTAACAGCTTTATGCAAAGCCCAGGATGGATTATATACAAGCCAGGAAACGTACCCATAGACAGCACTATTTTGAGGTTAATTCCTTTCATCAATGTGGGGTTGGTCCCTGTTCTGTGCAGTATATTTTGTTGGAAGGTAGCTTACCACAACAATAATTTAACCTATGGTGGGCATATACACATATACATATAGAAAGAGAGATTCATTTGCCTTGGAGTTACAAGCATTATCTCATATATATGTTGGTGTAGCTATGAGTTGAAGAGGTAATTGATAACTGATGTAAACTGCTTTGTGATTAATAGTTTCAACCAAACAAAAAATGCATAATACTTATTACAGTTATTTCGTCAAAAACTTGTGATCACAACATCTTGTAAGTAATTGTGTTTTTAAAAAGAATAATTTCTTCAAATACATTTCCTAAATGTTCACAGTATTGCCATTTGTGTTATACACTGCTCTGCATTACCAAGTAAAACATGTGTAAAGGCTTGTCTTTATATATGTCCACAAATACTGTTGCATGTAGTTCAAAGTGAATGAAACCAGCAGTTCATTTAAGGGGAGCAGTACACTTACAGATTTACAGCTGACTCAGACTAAACAAGAAACTACTAGAAATTAGGTTATCTTGGATCTAGTCATCATCACATATATAGTTGTGAGCGTACGAGTTGTTGCTTCGCGAGGGCACTGCCCGAGGGTCTCAGTTGCTGGCATGGAGCGCCGAAGGCGCTCCTTGCCAGCAACTGCGACCCTCGCAAACTTCACGTCGCAACCCAAACAGTACGACACACACATTACGACACTCGCAAACAACATACGACACACGTTCACACACATTACGGCCTCGCAACACTCGGACGCAACTCGCGAACATTACAAAATGTAAAACACAATACATACACACACCACATACATAAAAAACTTACCTACACCAAGAGGGAGCACCCAGCACCTCAAAAATACAACTTACACCTCGATTTTACTCCAAATAAAACAGTTTAGAGACTAAAAAAAATCGAAGCGAGAGAAAAAATGGCCGCCGAACAAAACGAAAACGAGGCTACAGCACTCTAAACTCGCAAAACACCACAAGAAACTCGCAAAACACCACAAAACACCTACGGATATTCCGATACAAACGTATACCACACATTACTCGCCATTTTACGCCAATGCGGAAGTACATGACAACGGTTTGGGCTCGCGCACGCACAGTGTTACACTGCACATATTCAGCACGCTTACACAGCAGATCCACACCACTAATGCTGCAGCAACATCAAAGCACATTCACAGCTCTTCCACACAATGCTTTAAAATAGGTAAAGTATATTCATTTATTAATGTATTATATATTTCATTATTACACACTAAACAGCATTAGCTACCTTACAATTTCTTTGCCGTCATTTTTTGACGGGCAATATTCTAGTAAATAATAAAGATGTATCAAATGTTGAAGTAATAATCATAACAGTCTCATTTGAAGTTGAGTTTTAAAAACATAGTTAAAAGGATGAAAAAAAACGTCTTAATTTTAAATGTGCAAATTTTAATGATCTGAGGGCATCAATACAGTATATAAACTCGGGAAAAGAACTGACAGTGAAAATAAAAGGACATATGTTATACGTACCTAACATGTTGAAATAGAAGCAAAATAGGTAAATCACTTGAGGTTTAACAATGATTTAAAGATCAATATAAAAGGTTAAAAATCAGGCATTTAAATTACACAAGAAAGTAGGAACAGCTGCAGCTTCTTTTGTGTACAAGGAATATAACAAGTCTTGCTAAAAAGCTATTAGATTGGCTAAAATATAAAATGAAAAGTTAATTGTGAAAGATAGTAAGACTAACCGTAAAAATTATTTGAATCTTGAAGTATAAAAAATAATGACTGATAAATAGTGACCAGAAAAGGCAGATTACATAATTAAATTATTATCTTCTGTATATACAAGGGAAATACCAATGTTAGAATACTTCAAAATAATTGGGTTGCTCTACCTTTACCAAATAATTGGTTAACCCAAGAAGAAATACAATAGAGGTTTAAAAATATTTTTTTTTAATAAAACCCATGGTCCTAATGGAGTGGGTTCTGTAATAAGAAAAAAAAAATACATTATATTTCATTTTTAAGACTCACTCTCTTTGGGTTCCATACCAGATGATTGGAGAAAGGCAGATGTGACACATTTATTTAAAAAGGAATCAAGAGCAAATTCAGCCAATTAATGACCTGTAAGAAATGCCACGGCTGCACAGAGTTAAAAGAGTGGGGGCTTGCCTGGCTTGGAATTAGGAGGACCTTAGTATTGCCTTGTATGCAGAAGAATATTCTTCGCATTGCAGTTCATGTGCCTGGTCGGCTTAACAGAATCACTGACGCTCTGTCACGTGGTCAGTATCAGCGCTTCACGGAGCTTGCACCAGGAGCAAGTAACGCTTCAACCCCATGTGCGGAACAGGTATGGGACCTAGGTAGTCCTTTAGAGTAGCGATACATTCCTGCTAATGCTTCCACTGTCCTTTATCCCTATTAAATTCCCCTAACGTGTAAAACCATAGCTCGTAACGTAGCCCGAAAGACTTATGGCTATTAAATTGACCTATTAAAGCAGCCCGCTGCTGACTTGCGAAATAGGAGCTAGAAAACCCTACAGGACGTGAGAATTCAACTTGCCAGCCCGCAAATCCTTTATTCTTTCAAGCCTATAACTGTTACGTTCCAATCGCACTATTAAATTGCATTGAAATCAATGGCGTTCTATCCCGTAATCCGCAAATGGAGCCAAGAAGCCAACGAGTGCTAGAGACGAACCGCAAGGGGGGTAAAGTCCAATCCATAGCACTTTAAATGCACATATACTACTGTACTTTTATAAGCAGGGAAAGTGATGTTAGGTCTTAGAATTAATAGCACAAAATTCTGAAGCTCGCAAATCGTCCCGAAAAAATACTTTATTTCATGGGTAATTTCTGTGTTATATGGATCCGTGCAATCAATGTGTTCATACATATGATGAAACTCGCATGTAATAGAATATCATATTTACGGCTTTATGAATATTGCATTATATCTGGAATGTGGGTCCGATCGTAACTTGCAATTGAACCCCTTAAGACTTTAAAATCCCACCTCCATTTGTCAGTGACGTAAATATATCGATCTCTGTTTCCAATGGCTCCATCTAAATCCGTAACTACGGGTTTGACTAATTAATCACGTTCACGGCCGTGCATCCAGCTCCATAAATCGTCAAAATGTCAAGCCCGCAGCCGTTGCAGGTCTCATGTTACACCTACGAGCTTGGAATTTAATGTAGCTCCTTGTTAGTATTTTGTAAAAGGCATTCTATTCCTGAGCCTGAGGTTCATACATTTTATTAACATCTAGCAGATATTCCTGATTAGTTTGGTGTATTGTTTACTGTATTTATTGGGTTTATCAGGTTGTAAAAAAAAGTTGTTGAAATAAATACCATTAACTCCTGATTCACTTAACTCCTGTTTTGTTTGATGGTTTATTTATTTTTTAAATGTTTCTCCCGCAAGCACACTTTCTCGGACTGCATGGATTTTAGGCCACTCTTACATGTATTGGGCACGTAAAACTGCAGTAGAAAAAGATGGCGATCTGCAGCTTGGTTTCAGTAAAACAGAGTTGCTGTTGAAATGGTTTGGCAGTTTGGAGTTTGGCGTTAGGGAGGTTGTGCAGTATGTCTGGCTAGTGAGCCCCCAGATAACTTAGTTATTCATGCCGGCTAATGATCTAGGGTTCATGCCTTTAAATACATTAATTACCTGCATGAAATGTGATGTGGATAGGTTGCATCAGCTGTTCCCTAATCTGCATGTTATATGGTCCAAGATGGTGCATCGTCTTAAATGGCGATCCCACATTCAAGCTGCACTAATAACTAAATTCAGGAAGAAGATAAATATGACAATGTCCAGCCCTGTTAATAAAATTGGTGGTTCATCACTCCATCATACTGACTTAGAGAGGACTGATGCGTTAGCATTTTATGAAAAGGATGGGGTACATCTAAATAAATAAATTTTTATTTTTATTTTTATTTCGGCCTTTAAAGAAACCATTTGTTTGGTCCTGGATGGTATGGGGAGTGTTTAGTAGTAACGGACTAGTAGTTACTTGCACATTTTCTGTTGACCTGTTAGATGGCAGGGAGTGCCTAAGTTTTAAATTTCTCCCCTTGGGTTCCAGTTAGGCAGAGCTCTATGTTAGATGGTTAGGAGCACTTTTAGTTTAATTGGTGCTTCCTGGACACTGTCAAGAGTCTTTTAGATGGTAAGGAGTGTACTTAGCCCTGAGAGTACGTTTCCTATTTGTAGATGGCTAGGAGCGCATTTATCTTGAGGAGAGAGGTGCGTTTCCTGTTAGGTGGGGCAGGCGCATGATGTTCTGTGCTCCTGTGGCGGGGGTGCTTGCCCCAGGGAGTTAGTGAGCAGTGAGGTGCGCTAATTCTGTTGTACTCCTGGAGCACGGGTCCCCTTGAGCCTTTATATGTGGGTGGGCTGCTATTTTATGTGTGTTATTGTTATAATAATCAGAGCTATGGCCTGTTATATGCCATACCATGTGTTAAGTCTTTATTGGTTTATTTATAAATGAGGGTATCCATATTGGCAGTGCACAGGTCAAGAAACCCCACAGCTGCGCAGAGTTAAAAGAGTGGGCATGTGACCTGGCTTGCAATTAGCAGGCCCTTTTTAAATGATTTATTCCTAATTTTGCCATTAGGGAGGGGTTTATGTAACAAAGGGCTAGCTTATATATACTACCTCACTCCTTCCCTAATCAGTTGGGTCCAGCTATCCAATTTCATATCCCATGCCTCCCTCTGAGATGTGTGCTGTTTTCTGCTTATTTTATTGTATACACAAAAAAACAAAACATATGCTTCAGTTAACAATTTAAAACATTTTATATATATGTAATTATTAATACATTTTTACTATATCTTTGTACATTTAAAAATGTATTATGACTTTGTAATTTACATATGTTAATGTTTGTTTTGTATTGTCACAACGTTTGTCACATTACTAATTTTACTAGTGATAAACCTAAAACTTTGGATACACGTTCACAATTTCTCTTAAAAGGTATTGAATATGATCAATCCTTTTATTTATGTGGTAGTGTTTGCAGGTAGATTTGTGACCCTTGGATTTCATTATTTTTTTTATAATTTTGCAGTCAATAATTATGTATTTTTAAGTTTTTATGCATTTTTAAGTTATGTTTAATCAACCATATAGTATATCTCATATGAGTTAAATAAAAACAATTGCATAATATAGTGTCAGGTTGTATGATAGACTTTTGCATTTTACTTCATACAAAGAAACTGAATGAAAGAGAAATACATTGGAAAGCCAACATGTGTTTTGATATAGATTACATTTATTGAAGTACTTATTCACTGGATTACATGTGCATAAGCTGTCATTTTTTAGACACTTAACATAATAGAAATTAAGAAATGAATAGATCACCACGACTAAGAAGAAATAAGATTTAGTATATACAGTATGTCCATATCACTGTATTTTCTTTCAATCTAGTGATTCCTGAAAAAAACAGAAATAACTATAGTAAGTACATAACCACATAATAATAATTCAGAAAAATGTCAATCATGCGCATACATCAAATGTATTAATAAAATAAATAATTTGATAGCGTGATTTATTAAAAAAAATATTTCCTAAATAGTAATCATAAGACAATTTGTAAAACGTAAGTGGGAAAACACAATGATAAGCAGATCAAATTGGTTGCAAACAATTTCAATTTAATCACTATAGAGAAAATAAATCAATCTCATCAAGATGAACTCACATAAAAATGTCCATTACTCAGCCTAGAAGACCTCCAGTAAGACCTCCAGTAAGACCTCCAGTTAGACCTCCAGTAAGACCTCCAGTGATACCATTCAAATCCAAATTTAACCCTTTCTAAGAAAAAGTTGTAGAAAACAAATAAAGTTTTAAACACTTGTGTAACTCAAATATAAATAGGCCTCAAATTACCCATGTAAAGAAGTTAGCCTTATTTAGGACCTCTTATAAGAAGACGTTGATGTTAATTTAATATTATACTTTAGTTTTTATGTGATATACACATTTAAGCTATGTCATAGTATGATTGGTTAACCAATATTTGCTCAAAAGGTTATTTTTGTTTTTAAAAAATCATCAACACAAGTAACGGCATATAACAGAAAACATTTTTTTTATAAAACATAGAAAGTCAAATTAGATTATTTATTTCAAGTGTATTTCCTTTTTTAAATTACTGACAAATTAATTGAAGATTTTGATATTCAGCTGCTTCTAACATGCATTGTCAGAATACATACTGAGAATCAGTTGTAAACATGTAGAAGGAACTAACTTATTTCCAATTTAAGCTCTTTTTTCATCTATTGCAAAACACATAACCCAGTGTCTTCTGTGGTTTAATATTCGTATTTAAACTGAGGAAAAATATTAATGTAAAATTAGAAATAGATTTGGAAAAAGATTCAATCTAATACCCTTTAGTTTTAAAAGAGATGATTTTACCCACTGCACCACATCTACACATGAAAAAAATATAATCATAAAAAATATAATCATTATGACAGTCATAGCCTGAACCTTATTATCTATGCAGTTTCTCCTAGGAGAATTTCAGGGGCTTTGCAAGCAATTATTACAAATGAAATAATCTAAGACAATTCTTGACCCTCTATCTAATGGTGCAGAGCCCATATGGTTAAATTAGCATCCCTTTAAATTCATCACTAAAACCTTGTTATGGTTTCCTTTAATTTAACATTGTTTAACACTAATTTAAGATTTACTTTCCATAATGTAAAAGAAATCCTTACCAAAGATTTAGCCAAACTAAGGAGGGTATCTCCCTATAAAACAAGAGACATTAGTTACTAAAGAGTACAATGGAGTTCAAATGTATGTAAATTATGATACAAAATATAAATATCTAATTATATATATACAGTCCTTTTTAACAGATTTTACATAATCTACTATTGTGCAAGACTATTGCTTAAAAGTAGTGAATGCAACATAAGAAAACAAATTTCAAAGTTCTGAGGGGTATCCATATTTTTTTATAACAATTGAAATGTCCAGGAACAACTGACAATAATAGTCCCAAATGGTAGGTTCATTATTTGGACGGGGCTAGTGAATAACAGACTGATAACAATAGCTAATGTCTATTTGCCCTATAAGAACCAAATTAAATATTTGAGATGTATTTTGGGAAACATTCAATAGTTTAGGATAGGCCTTACCATTCTTTGTGGAGACTTTAATATGACCCTGAACGCTATTTTAGATAAACAGGAAACTTATAAAATAAAAACCCGAAGCCTTAAACATTAGGGTATCTAGGGAGTTTTCAGAGCAAATTAAAGCTTTACATCTTTATGATGCATGGAGGACTTTGCATCCTCTAGAAAAATAATTTACATTCTTTTCTAATAGGTTTCAAACGTGGTCGAGGATTGACTACATTTTTACAGATTTGGATACCTTACATCAAGTTAATGATGTAAGAATTGAATTAACTCCCTGGTCAGATCATTGCATGATTAGCCTCTGCTTGGAAGATAAAAGTTTGTTAAAAAAGAAAAATGGATGGAAAATAGATTCAACGGTCTTTAAGGACCCAGAATATATAAAATACCTTAAGAAAGAATCTTTGGAATTTTTTTAAACAAATAGACAATAAATAAATTCCCCTTTAACTCTCTGGTGCTGCTATAAGGCCTATATTTGAGGCCTTATAATAAAATAAAGGGGAAATCCCTGAGGGAACTTCATGTTGAACTGTACAAACTTCATCAATCAAAAATAAAAACTTCCAATAAAATCTATGAGATGAGAATCAAGGAAATTATTGACCAAATAAAGAACATTTTACAGAGACAGGCTGGTAACCACCTGCTATGGAAATATCAGCAACATAACTTTATGTTTGGCAATAAAAATGGCAAATTCTTGGCTAATAGATTAAAGAAACAGAGGTTACAAAATAAGGTCTCAAAAAATTATGGATCAGATGGAAAGATACAAACATACCCTGAAAAGATTGGCAAGATTTTCTTTGGTTTTTATCAAAAATGATATAATCTTGGGGAGGATCCTTTGCCTAAACCGAGTAACTTAGAAATTAGGTCTTTTGTGGATCAAATTAGGTTCCCTAGATTAACGGAGGATAACTTAGACTTCCTAAATAAAGAGATCCCAGAATTTGAGATAGAGGGAGTCATTAATAAGGGCAAGCCGAACAAGGCACCAGGGGTCGATGGTTTTGACCAACTTTTCTACCGGGTTCTCTCACCAGAAATAAATATCCACTTATGTGTTTTATATATATGTAATAAAAAATTCAGGTAAATTATCGACAGAATTATTGGACATCTTAACATCTTAAAACTGGGTAAAAATCTGGAGGAATGTAGGAGCTACCGCCCTATATCCCTCATTAACCTAGATATAAAGTTGTATTCCAAGATACTGGCAAACCACCTGAAGAAGTAATTTCTGCCTTGATCCATCAAGATCAAACTGCTTTTATAACTGGTCATCAGGTCTCAGATAATACGAGCCGTTTGCTAAATATCGTTAGTTATGTTAAGACCAAGGATGTCCCCATGTTGATCCTATCTTTAAATGCCCAGAAGGCATCTGACAGGGTCAATTGGGGATTCTTAAAAGAGGTTTTGCAGAGGTTTGGACTGGGAGACTTTGAGAATAACGCAGTAGGTGCTTAATACTCTGATTGGAAAGTGTTTGTAGTAGGTGGAGACAAATGAAACAAAGAAATTCACTATTAAGAATTTAACTCGACAGGGCTGTCCTTTGTCTCCCCTGCTGTTTACCCTTTTTATGGAACCGTTATCTATCTGGTCAAAGGGAAGGAGGAATAAATATGTATGTCCTTTGCTGGTGATTTTGTTTTAACCCTGACCTCTCCCGAGTCTTCGTGTGCAGGGTTACAAAGGATTCTTGATGAATTTAGTTGGGTTCTTTTGCATTTTGTAAGTCTCCTTGGTTAGGGGAATAGCTGGGGAGACAAGGGACTCCCTGGAAAGGGTCTATCCATTTAACTGGAGATCGACGTCCTTAGTCCATTTAGGTATAAAATTCTTGTTTCAAGCAAAACATATTTTGCAGGACAACATAAGCGAACTAACGAAAGAGGACATTGACAGAGTAGAGGAATGTAAAACTCTCTTGGTTAGCTAGAATCTCTTCAGTCAATATGAGTATGATTCCAAAGATAACCTATCTTCTGAAGTGTGTTCCAGGCAACCTTCCAAGTAAGTGTATAAAATTGTTACAGGCTGTAATTGATGAGTTTGTCTATCTTGGGAAAAGACCAAGGATTAAAAGGACTATAGCTCACATGAAATTTGAAAAGGGGGGCTTGGGGACCCAGTGTATAAGAAATTATTTATATGAGAATATAGCGATAGTCCAAGCTATCAGTTGGAACAAGGACAATAATAAATCTAGATGGATAAGAATAGAACATTTTCTACTGGAAAATATTCCTATACAGACCATCATTTGGCATCCTACATATACTTTTAGTTTATTTGAAAGGTTGCCTAGATTTATCTGATCATCTTTAAAACTTTGATATAGGATTAGAGATGTAAAAGACCTAGTGCGATTTCCCTCCTTAGGTGCTCCAATTGAAACTATGATGATACAAGAAAATCGATCAATAATAAAAGTGTTAAAAAATAAAGGAGTTGTTTATGTAAATGATTTATATAATAGCAATAACCTTTGCTCATTGAAAGAACTTCAGTGGTTGCACTATGAAGCCCTATAAAACTCCTTACATAAACAAGGGTATACAACCCCAAATATGCCAAGGTTATAAAAAATGGAGGAATTGTGTATACAAAGGGAAAAAGGCCATTCTCTTTCTAATTGCAATAAAATCCTAGAGGATACTCGTAAACCTTTTTTCCAAGAGTATAGGCATAAAGGGATGGGAGAGGGATTTAAAGCTGGCATACTCTGACCAAGCTTGGGGTAAGGGGTTTAAGAGGTCAACAATTAATTCCTCATATATAGAGATGTTTTTTTTGATAATCTATAGATGGCATATGACCCCAGCAAAAATAATAAAATGTAATTCCTACATGGATAGCTTATGTTGGAAAGGCTGTAGTCAGGAAGGCTCAGCCATACATCTTTGGAGGATTTGCCATTAAGTGAAACATTATTGGAATACAGTTTGTACTGCATTAACTAATATGATAGGTAACATGTACAAAAGATACATTTCTCTATTGGTTCAGTAGATGGCCCAAACATGTTATATATATGTGTGTGTGTGTGTGTTTATTCCAAATTAATAAAATTATTGAAACGGTAGCAACTCTTTAAAAAAAAAAAAACAACATACATTCATGATAGCTACATTAAAGTATATTGTGCAAAGTGCTCAAAATGTAATAAGTGTGTCTTACCAATGCTTTACAGAAGAAATTAAGCAACTCTCCCACTATTTTCATGTCATCCTAAAAAGTAAAAGAATCATTAAACAAACCAAAAGAGTTTTAAATTAATAGATCCCATTATTATTATTATTATTATCATTATTATTATTATTATTATTTTGAGGTCGTCACAAAATTGTGAAAAATAGTGAATAAAATAAAATGTTATCATTTCTCAAAACAAAAACATAAAAAAATATTGATTAAACAATATGATTGTCATTGCTAGTGGTTATAATATAAACATATACTTGCAATATAACCTAAACCAGGGTACCTGGGAGTGGACTATAAATGTATAGAAGCATTCAGTTATTTCTATTGATATGTGGTATTTGTTTCTTTTCTAAAAAAATTCTATACATGCTATAAATTCCATTTATGGAATGAAATATATTACCGCCATTCTAAGAATTTCATAGGCAATTGGATCAACAATCTTCCCGACATTGTTCGTGACTGTTTCCTGAAAAAGAAAAACATATGTTATGTTTTCAGAAATAATCTACGTGATTTGTTTTTATTCATTTTGATCATTATACATCTCACAATGTGGTCCTATGAATTCAGCAGGTACAGTCATGAAGTGCTGTCATGAAATTAATATAAGTGTAAAGTTTGTAAGATGTAAGGAATATGGTGTAACCAATTGCAAAACATATTTTCTAACATTACAATATCTATTTAGTTTGTAGTTTAACAGTAATAAAGATTATTTCTGAAGTCATACAAAAGTGATCAGTGACAATATAATTTTGATCTCATTCATTTTGTGAATCTTTTCCTTATCAATCTCATTGGAGCTAACATTCAGTCCATTGTTTACATATTTTTCAACAAGTAAATGTTGCTGTGGCATACCATGTATACCATAATAACAGGTAGAAATAGAATTAAAAATAGATTTTACCAATGCATTTTTTGTTCCCAGAAGGTCATCAACGGAACAGCCCACGGTTTTCTGGAAAATATGATATTGATGTAAGACGTTTGTTTCATCAAATAGGAATATTTATGTACGTTTACAAAAAAATCTTCTGTCAAAATAATTAATATATGAAACCTAGCAATACCCCAAACCAGTATAAAGAAGTTTATTTTAATATTCCAAACATTCTTTCCAACTTCTATATGTAAAATATTTAGATAAATATAATATAAAAACGAATCAAGGTTAAAACACACATCCATTAATTTTCTGTTATTTTACACTACAATATATTATATTCCACCATTTTCTAATGAAGGCTGAAATAAAATAAAAAAATCAATCATTTACCAGAGCCTCATTTAGTTCCTTTAGAAACTGTCTGTATAACTCTTCATTATGTGTCTCCTGTAAACAAAAACATACACATAATAAAACTAATTTCTTATTACTAATGATGTTTTCATTAAAGTACGTCATTTGTAGAATTAAAATACATAACAAAATATATGATAAAACTGAATTTCAAGGCAATAGTAAGCACAGTTTTTTGAATTTACATTAGAATTTTTTTCTGAAGAATTTATAATAATTTCTTATGAAATAAAACAAGTTTACTCAGTACAAATGCTGATATCTACCATAGGCACAGAGAATTTGACAAACATGAAGATTGGTTAATACACTACTGGCCTACAGTGATTGACCTATGGGTTCTGATTAGGGGGCCATATTCTATTAGAAGCACGTAAGTGACTCTATCCCATAATTTTGGCTGTAGGTGTTTTTTTTTTTAAATGTTTAGATGTATTCTAATTATTTTCAGTCCACATGTAAACCCTGCCTTTTTAAGTATGATTTCAGGGGGAGTGGTCGTATGATCTGGCAATATTTAAGCAATCCCGTAATTTACTTGTAGACACTGCCAATAGTAAATGAGTCCGTCATCATGACGTCATTAAAACATGGGAGTTAGACGTAAACTGCCATCAGAGCATACAAATTAATGAAAGTTAATAATTAAAATCTGCTGATCAGGCTAGCAATCAAGCAATCTAGCAATCTAGCACTCTATAATAATTCATTAGAGCATCTGTTCTAGTCCATGTGGGTTTCATGGTATGTATTAACCTACTCAGTCCCGGAACAATATTACACATAAATAACAGTTAAAAATAATATGTTTTATTCCATATTTGTGGGTTTAAGACTGATGTGTAATTAATTCTAATGTCTTTCCATGCCTTCCCATGCTTTTAAAGTACAGTAGTGTGTATTTAATTGCTGCTACGGCTATAATAAATGTCTGATTTCTATTTAGCACTTGTAACATTTTTGAAAGAAACGTGATACTTTTTCTATTTGCTTGTAGTCCTATTTAGCACTTGTAATATTTTTGAAAGAAACTAATTTTTCTACTTTTTCTATTTGCTTTTTAGACTTATTTTGCGAGCTAGGCCCACGGTTCTAATAGAATGCTGATTTTGTGTCATTTTAATGATTTAACAAACGTAATTTGCAAGCTGTTCAAAAATCAATGTAGAAGTAAGTCCTAAGTCACAATTACTGGTGGGTAGCATGCAATCAGGATTCAAGTAGCTAACAGAATAGGTGCCACTTTTAACAGTGGTTTTAAGTGTGTATAAATTTACGATCTGGGCAAAAAAACAGTGCCCTATTTAATCAACTATCTCAAACAAGGTGCTGCATGCCAGTTTAATCCTTAACCAGAAACAGGTGGCCAGAGTACCAGAGGTGTATGACAATGTTGTATAATTGCAGAGACTAGGACTGGAAGTACATTTTTATCAACTTTCTCATGCAAGAGGAACTTTGTGGTCTCTTAATTTAGAGCTTACTTTTTATAGAAGGTGTCAAATTTACATCAGTCTAAACACATTTTCTGTTGTGGACATTCTTATATGCTATTCCTATCTAGTAACCAGAAATTCATTATACAGCATAGTTTATCTACTGTTCAGTACATAAACTGAAGGAAGGGACGCCTACAGTTAAAGATGCTCCTGACATTAGTTTTCTATTTTTTTCTTCTCTTCTAAGTGTATATAAAAAAAAATTCAAAATATTACAAGAATATAAGTAATTATTTTACCTTTCCTTGCATATATAAGCATATCATATTTTGGAGTTTCACAAGAAGTTCAGGAACATTTTGCTAAAAAACATAATTATGATAATAGAAAGAATATACAAAGATTATTATATGACTTAAAATTTATACACATAAAACTGTTGTCCAAATGCAACCACTACAATATAGATGAGAGAAGCAGAATGTTACATTGCTAAATGATTTTACTAGCTAAATGCAAAAGATTTTGGTGCTATGGCTGACAGTAGTACCCGTTAAGTAGTACAGCCATTTCTATCCAATGACAAACAAGGGGGGAATTTACAAAGCACTTTCTCACTTGAGATAAAATGAGGATGGCTATTTTTCTCCAAAGGTAACTGCACATAGCAAATCATGAGCTGGCATGATATGTACTTGAGATGCTTAGTAAATTTCCCCAAGGTTGAAATGTTAAAGCCTCAAAAAAACATTTATATTACAACAATCAAAACTCATTTTAAAGCATTTTAATGTAATAAAAATGAAAGAAAAAAATGTTTGTATTCTAAGTTCATACAGTTTTCACCCAACGGCTTCTATTATAATGGAAAATGAGAGCAAATTTGAATAAATACAAATTTTTTAAAAGTTAATTTTTGGATTCAACTGTAGTAAAGTTATTGATCAAATAGTATACATACTTAGAAAATATCTTTTATACTTTGAAATATCTCAATATCATTACTGGAATAATCCCATTGCAATCGATATATTTTTGAACTCATTGTAAGTATTATATGTTTTTCTTAACTTCTTAGTAAATTGCAATGTATTTAAAAAATAAATTTAAATATGTAAAGGAAATAATTTCGGCAATTCAAAGCTTTACTGGGTGATATCAACAATTTACCTTAAAAAATCCTCAAAGTAAACCAACTTTGAAAATATGGAAATATATAGCAATGTATCTTTATTCTTACAGTATAATATACTGCACTTACATTCAGTAGTTTTTCAAGACATTGAGTATTGAGCTTAAGAATGGCATTGGAAGATCCTGTAACCCAAACATAAAAGTTGTAACACAATATATTTCAGACAACTGTATAATTAGTTTACTAATCTAACATGTTTACTAAGAGCCTCATTCAATTGCGAGTTGGCCAATTGAATAGGGCTCTATATAAGCACATAACATATTTTTTATACAGAAATTTTTAGTTAATGAACTTCGATACAAAATCAAGGTCTTCACTAACTAAAGACTTCGGTCAAAAAATATGGTATGTGCTTATATAGAACCCTCTTCAATTGGCAAAATTGCAATTGAATGAGGACCTAAGTCTTTCTTATATACAAATTGTACTCCCCAATACACACTGACATACCTCACATTATGAAAGGCTTTTAATTCAAAGTATAGACTCCATTTCTGTTAAAACAAGTTTCCTTGGAGTGATGGTTAATTTGCTGTGAAATGCAAACTTAAATAATTTTAGCCAGAAAGGTTGCATTTTTTATTCATGTACATAGTTCAATACAGAATCTATGTAAAGGTCCCATATTCTTGTTAGTCTTAGTTCACCAACTATTTGCAACTCTGCAAATATTTTAATATCTCAAATGAACACATTTTTTCAATTAAAGCCACAAATTAAGGGCCCACATTTTAAGAATACATTTTTCAGTAATAAGTTTTCTAGATTCTAGCAATTTGAAATGTACTTACCAAAGCAGCAACTCATGGCCAGAAACAGAAATACAACAGCAGCTTTCATGTTAAAATAGGTGTAGAGTCTTCAACTAGAACCAGATTCTGATCCGAAGATGTGAAACCTACATCTAGATCTAAGATATTTATACTGTAGGAAGAGAATTGTGAAATTGAATGACAATACACTTGACATATTTGATTATGAACAAATGCAAACTTTGTATAAATGACAAACATTTGTTCTTCTTACTTCGCTTCTCATGTTACCTTTTAGAGAAATAAAAGCACAAATAATAAATGTGCCAATTTTATTTTGTTTGTTGTTCCTTCCAGAAATCAGCACCAATATTCACAAATTGTTTATAATAGTACTTATTGTAGGATTCTTATTACCAAGTTCCTTTGTGGTGGATTTATAATCCTAATCCATTAAGTTTAAAAGAAATATGAGACTTTGATGTTTAGAAGACATAGATAGTTATACCCTGATCTATGTTCACACAATATAAATGAAATAAGTAAATTATATCATTTAGTGAAAAAAACATTTGGTGTAACTATTCATCCAGTTTGAAGAATGGCTTTTGTCTATAACCCTTAAAAGAAATCAATGTTGAGTAAAATATAAATCTTATTTTTATTTATAATTGTATAAAATTCTAATGACTTGATAAATGTTTGTTTTTGATAAATGCATGTACAATATACATGCAGTTTACAGGTTTATAGATTGTTTATATTCAACAAAAGGCATAAAAGCATCATCGTACAATTAATAACAATTATACTTTTTAAAACTTTAAATGTGACAGAGAGAATAATTAAGCAGGGAAAATCATAAAGTAACATTTAATCACTTTCTGGTATCTGGATTTCCCTGCTGGATCCTATCTTAAAGGGACCATCACCTGCTCTTGTGTTCCTGTATTCTGATGAATTGTGAGCTGAATAAGCAGGCTGAGCACCGAGATATCCAAATCCATCACAATCCATGGAGTGTTCCTGTAAGTTGAAAGTGTGGTAACTTGTCTTCCTTGAATGGTAATTCAGGACTTCCTCAAACAGGCCTTTGTAGGAGGGCTGAGAATCTTTACTTCCCTCCCACAATTGCTAAAGGAAGTCATGGACAGGATGTGATGTAAATTACATCATCTTAACTAAGGATATATCCAGGCAGGAAACTGGTGCTGTTTCCTGTTTGCTTGCTGGGTGGTGTTGGTGATGGTTGATGGTGGTGATGATGGAAATGGTCTAACCGTGGGTAAGATAAAGCGTTTGGGAAAGGGAATTATTATATAGGTAGATAGATTTAAAAAGGGTTGGTGCTCCGTGGGTCTGGCTGTGTGTTTATAATACATTTATAGTATTGTGTTGTTGCCTTTTAATAAATACCTTTTAATGTAGACGAACCTTGTGTAATATTTATATATATTAATTTGGTGATACACCACATTTGGCGACCACGAATTTTAGACTTCTACAAAGGTTATTTATGAGGTAATATCACATTAATAGATAGTCAGATTTATTTATTTATTTATTTATTTTTGTGGGGAAGGAAAAAAAGTACTTTGTCTAATTATCCTCTGCATGGGAAATCAAGTGCTGATTGTGTGTGGAGTCTAGGATAAGCCTCCATTTTTATATAAATATCGTACTAGCTTCTGAGTTGAGTTGTTGTGCTTTTGAGTACAGGCCTAGCCCTGCATTTGAATAGACTCCATGCGGCTTCTTTGTGTATTTGAATGCTAAATTAAGCCTCCATTTTTAATATATATCGTACTAGCTTCTGAGTTGAGTTTTGTTCGTACTAGCTTATTTTGATACATAAAACAAATATATCGTACTATATCGTACTAGCTTCTGAGTTGAGTTTTGTTCGTACTAGCTTATTTTGATACATAAAACAAATATATATCATACAGGTTCTTTTTGTGGGTTTATCTGAGTTGTTGTGCTTTTGAGTACAGGCCTAGCCCTGCATTTGAATAGACTCCATGTGGCTTCTTTGTGTAATTAAATGCTAATTCA
The DNA here is from genome assembly GCA_027410445.1 of Discoglossus pictus. NCBI lineage: Eukaryota > Metazoa > Chordata > Amphibia > Anura > Alytidae > Discoglossus > Discoglossus pictus. Next base: position 271,694,094 of record CM050167.1, read on the forward strand.
AGCCTCCATTTTTAATATACAAGCTTGGGCACCAGGCCACAATTAGTTTGTTGTGTGTTTCAAATACCTGAGTTTGTTAATACTATTATTTTTGTTTTGTTTTTGGTTTTTTTCTCTTCTTTCTTTTTCTTTCTCTAGTCCTTTATCATAGTACAGGCCTGGAGAAAAATAATAAATAAACCATTTTAAATATTATATATATATATATATATATATATATTATTTCAGGCGTGCATTTTAATACACTATAGGCTTCCATACCTTATACATTTTGGGTGTCTTGCATATCCTAGTTCGGGTATATCTCCTACCCTGCAGGCCTTGCTATTATATTTTAAGTTAATTAGCAAGTATTACCTTCACCATACTAAGGTAAGTATAATTTGCATTGTGGGTACTAATCTATTTTTCTACATATTACACCTGGCCTACTGAATAGTCATCAACTATTGTTGGCTACTCAGAAGCATGCTACTTTAGTCGCACATTGATTTGGATTCTTACTTGGGTGAGTAAAAGAGTAGAAATGTCTTTTCAAGGGGCCAAATACTTTCCCACAGAAGTGCGTGAGTACTTTAGGAAACATATTCAAAAACATGATGGTCCATATGAGCTTCCAGAGCCAGCAAACCCAGACAGTGAAAAAGAGAAGAGATTAATGGATGTTCTAAAACAAATTGTAAATAACAAAAAGTATAGAATAAAGAAGAGAAAAAGTTTGGTCACACAAGCTGTTGTAGCCACAATAGGAGGCCTAATAGACTTAGTTGTAGAATTACGGCAGCATAATTTGGAAACAACAAATAAAATGGAGGAAGCAATGGACAAAAGGGATTGTTTAAAAATTGCAGCTTTGAGAACAACTACAATTGTGGGGAACTAGAAAGGGAGTTAGGGGAAATAGAGGAACAGAGGGATGCTTATGGAGTAAAAATAACAGAACTTCAAAACATAATAATGGACTATAAAAATAAAACAAAGTTAGAAGGGATAAAAGGAGTCAGAGACATTGCCAAAATATATCCAGATCTGGATATGTTCGTGGCACAAAATAAAGAACCAGTGCCAAAAATGAACCAAGATAGAAAAGATTTCTTATGTTATTCTGTTCCACAAGTAGATACCATACCACAAGCACCAGTTATTGTTTCAGAATTATTTAATGCAAGGCAAACACCTACAGGATTTTCCATGCAGACTCGACCGATGTCTATGGCAGATAAAGACAATTTCCAGAAATGGTGGGGAAGTATGCCAACTAACAACTTTAATACGTTTACACATTGGTTTATGAGGGGAGCAGATAGAGCTAAAAAAGGAGGTCTTAACTTAGAGGAATGGACAGAAGTGTTAGAATACGCTATGGGTCCTTTGGCTAGTAGACTATTGGGATTTAATAACAGTGTGTCTGATCAGGCAGGAAGAATTGCTGCAACTAATTTCTATCTACTTAGCATAGAGAAAGAAATAGCAAATATTACCATGAGGCCAATAGATGGTCCTAGAGAGGTAGCTCAAAGGATATTTTTTTGGTATACTCTACGACAACCTCAACAGCCTCTAGTGCTGGGCTCACCAGAACATATAGCAAAAGTAATGGAAGCCCTTCCCCGGGAGTGTCAAGAATTTATCAGGCTTTTTGATCCAACACCAACAGACTTGGAAATGGTACTAACTAGAGCTGATAAGTGGTGGATCAAGCATCCTTTCACAGAACAGGCCTGCTCTGTTTCAGCTGTAAGAACATTTAAGGTCGAGTCTGGTAGAGATATAGATGGTAATTGGAGAAACCAGACGTGGGATGTACCCCAGAACAAGAAGGATGATCAAAACTGTAGACCAAAACAGAACTTTGACAAAAGATGGAGAGATCCACCTAGGGACTATAGTAATAGGGATGGCAGCAACTGGAGGGCTAATCAGGAGGGAGAGAGAAACGGTAACATGGGCTATTGGGAACTCAGGAGACAGAAGGATATGATAGAAGAGGAAAATCACATACTTAAAAACAAGGTAGCTGAGTCAGAGAGGAAATTGAAGGAAAGTGAGGCAAAGATGCAATATAGTGTTATAAAAGAGGGACGGAGTAGAAGTGAGTCACAATGACAAATCCCAACCCCTGCGCCTCAGCATCTCATTCACTCAGCTAATTTAACCATGGATGAGGCAGGTCGGCCTACCATTTATACAGTCATCGCAGGGGTAGGGAAAAATATGTTGGTAGATACAGGAGCAGCAGTTACAATGACCAACAGGGTCAAAAATGGGGATTCTTCAGTAAGTATTATGGGAGTTACTGGGAATCCACAGGAGGTTAGAGCAGGTCTAATTGATGTAGCAGTTGGAGGAAAAACAATACAAGTAGAAGCAATAGTGGGTTGGCCAGAGGAAATATTGGGAATAGAAGCTTTAAAAAAAGGAAATTTCATTGTAGATCTTGCCAATTTTTGTTTGTGGAAGACAGAAAAGGTGAATCAGGTAAGTACAGAGTTGACGAAAGGGGTTGTGCTCCCAATGGCATATATTGTCTCTCCGATAAAAAGTCTGGAAAAAAACAAACTGAAACTAGACGGACAACCAGAATGGCTGCAGAAGCTAATCTAAGACATACCTGTTTGGGCTACAGATAAATTAGACTGTGGAAGAATGAAAGGAATGGTCTTGTTGGAAGGAGGAGACCCACAATGGCAAAAGCAATATCCAGTCCCAAGAGAATCAGTGGCATCAATCACTGAGATGATAGAAATGCTGGAGAGACGTGGAATAATTAAATCTGGAAATGGGTATGCATGTAACTCACCATGTTGGCCTGTGAGAAAAGCTGTGTTTAAAGGGAATGGAGATGAAAAAGCAGCCTCATCATGGAGACTTACCATTGATTACAGGGCCGTGAACAAACTTGCAAAAAGAATGGCCCCTGTTGTTTCTGTTTATTGTGAAATGATGTCCAAAATGTCACCAGAAATGAAAGTATTCAGTGTAATAGATGTGGCCAATGGATTTTGGTCAATTCCCTTAGCTGAAGAATGCCACTACCGGACGGCGTTCAACTGGGAGGGCCGACAATATGCTTTCACAGTATTACCACAGGGATATTGTGACTCCCCAGCTATTTTTCACACATACATGAAAAATGCATTGACAGCTTTCCCACGTCCAGATCGTATCATTCAATATGTTGATGATGTCCTCTTACAATCCCCGAACATGGAAGAACACAAAGAAGACCTGGCAATATTATTACAATGCATACTGGAAGCTGGACTTAAGCTAAATGGGGCAAAGGCACAATTGGCATGCCAGAAAGTCAACTTCTTAGGAGTAACCATATCAGGAGATGGACGATCAATTGATCAAGACAGGGCCAAAGTTATTGCTCAGTTACCCATTCCTACAGACCGTACAGCGCTCCAATCATTGCTTGGAATAATGGGATTTTGTCGTGAATTTACCCCACGATATGCTCAACTGGCACAACCCCTTTATGAACTCCTGAGAGCACAGAATTGGGATTGGACAGAGGAACACACATCAGCAGTACAAAAATTGAAGGCTGAACTAGGGAGTGCACCAACTCTGGCATCTCCAGACCATGAAAAAGAATTTAGACTATATCCGATTACAATGCCAGATTCACAAGGAGCAGTCATCACTCAACTGTGGGGACATGCAGAACGTCCAGTGGCTTTTGGATCTCAGATGCTGTCTGCCGTAGAGCTGAAATTTGGATGGTGTGAGAGATTGATCTTAGCAGCATACTGGGCAATTAGAAGATTTAAATACCTATTTGGCACACAGACAATAATAATCTGTACACATCATACTCCATTGCAGATCCTCAGACAAGGCAGCCTGGCAATCAGCCACATCAACAATGCCCGCATTCAGAAATGGACTATGGCACTGCTCGCTGATAACATTTCAACTCATGCCTTAAGAGAACCAAAAGAATGGGTGGCTGGAATTTGCATAAAGGGAGAAGCTCATGAATGCCAGATCTATCCTGAATCAACATGCCACGCGGTGTTCAAAGATGCCACTCATCTTGTGATGACCTCAGATCCTGTATGGTATACTGATGGCAGCTGTCACTATGCACAAGGAAAAAGAATATCAGGAATGGCCGGAGTAAAAATGTTGGGTAAAGATATCATAAAAGAATTTGGATTTAGAATCAAAGCATATTCAGCACAATATGCAGAACTGGCTGCAGTCATTGAAGTACTTCAGCAAGAGTCTGGAAGAAGTGACATATTGACAATTGTTTTGGATAGTGACTGGGTGTTCCGAGGCACATGCCTTCTGCTAAAATGGTGGGATAGTAACCAATTCCTTGCCACAGATGGATCCCCTGTTAAGTTCCAAGATCTATGGCAGATGGTAGAAAAGTTATCACAAAATTTCAAAAGAATTAACATGATCAAAGTACGGGCACATAAAAAGACAGGGCCACACCGAGAGGGAAACTACCTTGCTGACCGGTATGCAAAAGAGGCAGCTGTCCAAGCGGAAGACTGGAAACCACCCACAAAAAACACATTACAAATAGCTTCTACTACAAGGAGCAAATCTACATTTATTTCAATTAAGATGAAGCAACTGCAGGAATTACAAGATCAAGATGAGGAACTAAAAGATATTCGGGAGAAATTACAAAAGGGAGAAGAAGTGATATACGGGGGCAAAAAAGTGATGGAGGAGCAAGGGCTAATATGTATATCAGAAACCGGGGAACCGATTTGGATTGTACCACAACAAGTGAGAAAAGACTTACTCCGATGGATACATGGATCACAAGCAGGAGGACATCCAAAGATCAGAGAAGCAAAAGAGAGGATTCGACATTTGGGATGGTGGATCGGGCAAAACAAGGATCTTGAAGAATTTGTGGATAGTTGTATTATATGTGCAAGATTTGACCAGTCCAACAGGAAAAGAAGGGGAGAATTAATGAGACAGACACTTGTAGGCCCATGGGAAAGAATTCAAATTGATTACACCGGACCATTGCCAACAACCACAAGAGGAAATAAATATATTCTCATGATAGTAGATAGCTTCTCAAGATGGATGATCGCAATCCCAACAAGAAACTGTACAGCACTAACCACAGCCAGGAAATTAGTAAGCGATGTACTGACAGTGTGGGGAATTCCAAAAGTCCTTGATTGCAACAATGGAGCGGCATTCATAGGAAATGTAATGAAGGAACTTTGTAGGATGGTGGGTATTGAACTGAAACACCATATCCCATACCATCCACAGGCAGCAGGTCAAGTTGAGCGAATGAATGGCACCATAAAAAGAAAGCTGAAAAAGCTGGTGGCAGAACATGGGCAAGCTTGGGACATATACATACCTTTAGTATGTGCCCGACTTAGATCAAGGCCCTGTAGATCAACAGGATTTTCACCGTATGAAATTTTAATGGGTAGACCAATGCCCTCCTGGAAAAACTGGATGACAATACCTCCACCTGTAGCTTTACAAACTGCTGCAATCACAGATCAATGGGTCTGGCCACACACTTGGAAATTGTTCATAAATCTGTGGCTGTGGAAGATGAAGAACCATACCAACATCGAAAGCGATGGTATGATGCAGCAGGGGATCTGACATCATATGAGGCAGGGGACAGAGTTATGGTGCAGAATCAAGATGAACACCTTCCTTGGGGAAGAGCAAAATGGAAGGGACCATATACTGTAGTAGATAAATTAGGGACCTCTGTATACTTGATTGATCACGCAGAGAAAGGAGAAGTCTGGCTGCATGCATCACAGCTTAAAAGATTTAGGAAGGACAAAATATGGAATAGAGGTTAAGTACAAATTGAATAAATACATACACATTGTTTTTTTTATTATTTTTTTTTTTTTTTTTCTTTTGTTTGTGTATGTATATGTCTCTAATGCTGTTTTTATTTTTTATGTATATGTTTCTAATGATGGAATCTAGTGTTCCCACAGAGCAAAGCTGTATAAGAATGAAGATGCGTGTCAACAGAAGATTGTGGTGGATCTTTGTTACAGGATGGATAAGTATAAGCTGTATCACAGTAGGAATGGGGAGACAGGCAATAAGGCCAGAAGATACCGCAAATAAGGGAAAGAGTTTGAAAAGATTGGAGTTACATTATGTTCAAGCAGATAGATTTATTTGGCCCAGGGAATTGGAAGTAAAAGAGGGTGGAGGGTTACAAGTAAACATTATTTTGCCACATAATAGTACCAGGGGATTAGCTCTTAGAGCTCCAATAAAAAGTATAGAGGGACATAACTGGGAATGGGTTATAAGATATGGACAGATAATGAATACAGGAAACTTTAAAGGAAGGACTAAAATAACAACAAAGGTACAAGGGAGGGTTACAAATATTACAGTAGTAGTGAGTAACTTAACATTAGAAGAAGGTGGAGAATGGGACGCTGCAGTTATAGCTGCCCAGCCTGATCTAGAGGAATTCTGCAATTTTGATACTGGAAAGGGGTGTGTTCTAACAATAGATGAAGTATTTGTCTCGGTAAAGGAGCTGCAACGTTGTAAAGATCAGAAGAAGGTACCATGGCCAATAAGCGGATTGGTGGTGGTACCAACACATGAAACAGTTGTGCAAGGGGTTGGGTGGACTTACTACCCAATAATTCTAAATTTTAATGATTTTTCTATTCCTCCAAAGTGCCCGGAATCACAGCGGCAGTGGTTTAAGCAAAGTATACAAGAGACCATCATTGAGTGGACCGGAGCAGGGAGTCGAGAAAAACGGGACACACCCACAGCCCTTTTAGGAGGAGTCGGAACTGGATTGGGAGTTTGGAATTCAGCAGACATCATTGGACTGAACAGCAGGATAAACTCCCTTACTGATGGCATGGGACATGCTATGAAAACAGGTGGAGTAGCTGACTCCCTTATAGTGAGTAGACTGACAGACAATGTTGATGACATACACACCATTGCCAACAACCTGCATCTAGTTGAGGAAAATATTGCTTCCATTGCTAACAGCATTAAGAATGAAATAGTGGGAACTGCCATTTTCTGTTCTATGATTGGAGGAAAGCTGTTGGCAGATTTAAAGGAAACTATTAAAGACATCCAGGAAAACAAGTGGGCAAGACAAATCAATGCAACAAGGATTATCACGTCATTGAAAAGAAAAGGAGTGGACATCACTGAGGACAATCTCAAATACAGCTATATTGAAGGCCCAGATCAATGGATGCCACATGGACTACAATCTGGGACAATAGGACTAATCCTGGCAATTCCCCGTTGGGAGGGGCAGGCAGAGCAACTGAACTTTATACATAGCATTGGCACGTTAAGTGATGGAATCTACAAGCAACACTTCCCATCAAAAAGATTGGCCACTATTACAGGATTGGAGATGGATGAAAGCTGTTGCAGGAAATCTCAACACCGATGGCTGTGCAGTTGTGTTTGGGACAAAGGAGCTGAGGAGGATGGCTGGGTGCAGTTGATAAAAGAAAACCTGGTGCAAGAGGTGATCCGCATAGGGGACATTGCATGCTTTATCGGCCACTCTGAATATAGGACAGTTGATAAAATATGTTTGGTGGAAGAAGGGTCTTGTATCATGGTAACCACTACTATACATGTAGGAACTCATACACTATTTCCATCAAGAAACCTTACCACTGAAATGATCAATTTTACTGCAAATGCAGATTGGACAAATTTGACAATGAAGCTTTTTCCCCCAATTCCAAAGCTTATCCTGGAACTTCATGAGTTAGTAAAACGTACCAAACAACAACTACACCCCATCAGCTTACTGCTGGAACAACAGAAAAAGGAAATAGAAATTACTACAAAAAACGTTGAGCATCCCTGGTGGGGAATTCTTACCAATGCAGAGACACATCCAGTCCTACGAACACTGTCGCTGGTACTCATGTTCATTCAAGTATTAACGACAAATATAATAATATACTTTTGTGTGGCAATGAAACAAATGAGGAAGAAACTTGCAAGGAGGATATATAATAATGAAATTTAAATGTTTTTATTTTTTATTTTGTGTCTTTTTTCTCTTCTTTCTCTCTCTCATCTATAAATTCTGTTTTTTGTGTAATATGTGGATTGACAGCCATAGGAAAGTACAGGAGAACTTATGTCGCTGAGGGAACTATTCCGGAGGGACGGTGGGTTGAATTTCTCCTGTATATCAGGTTTTTGCTCCCACTAGGTTCTCCTGTACTAGAGGGATAACTAGAAAACTGAGCAACATAGAAGAAGAAAAAGTGAGGGAATGTGGTAACTTGTCTTCCTTGAATGGTAATTCAGGACTTCCTCAAACAGGCCTTTGTAGGAGGGCTGAGAATCTTTACTTCCCTCCCACAATTGCTAAAGGAAGTCATGGACAGGATGTGATGTAAATTACATCATCTTAACTAAGGATATATCCAGGCAGGAAACTGGTGCTGTTTCCTGTTTGCTTGCTGGGTGGTGTTGGTGATGGTTGATGGTGGTGATGATGGAAATGGTCTAACCGTGGGTAAGATAAAGCGTTTGGGAAAGGGGATTATTATATAGGTAGATAGATTTAAAAAGGGTTGGTGCTCCGTGGGTCTGGCTGTGTGTTTATAATACATTTATAGTATTGTGTTGTTGCCTTTTAATAAATACCTTTTAATGTAGACGAACCTTGTGTAATATTTATATATATTAATTTGGTGATACACCACAGAAAGCAGGAGGTTATGGGGTGTCCATGGTCCCCTCACCCCTTGATCTTAACAAAAATATATTCCAATATAATAGCTGTGAGAATTAATAAAATAATATGATTAAGTACGATTCATACTGAAAAGTCCCACAAAAATATAAGCACTAATATGACTTTATCATAATATACTATCAATCACAATGTTCAATCCATCCTACTATAATTAGATGCCAAGAAAGCATTTGACTGTGTAAACTTGACTTTTTTATTTACCACTACAGCATACTAGCCCAAAATCATTAGAGCTATTTCAACTCTCTACCAAAAATCGATTGCACACATATGCACAATGGGCATTCGTACCTATCTAACATAAACGTACCAGACAAGGATGTCCCCTATACCCACTTATATATATTTTTTAGAAAAATATGAATATTTGAATATTACACTAAATATTGGATAAATGAGATTATCCAAACATATTTCTTCACAATATCCCCACTAAAGACATTTCTGTTCAAATTAGATTTGTTGCAAACTGTTTAAAGATAATAAGTATTGAATGTTATAATCCAAATACACTATTTCCTCACCAAGATCTTTGCTTATAACCTTTTTTATTTTTATTTTTTAGGCGTATTTTATATTCACTGCTATAATAATAATAAGATCATTCGTTAAATTCCTCACCTTACTTTATATATATATATATATATATATATATATATATATATATATATATATATATAATTATAAAAAAAAAACGTTCATGTGCAAATTTTTATTGTGAGCTGCCTACCCGGCTTGCTCTGTGTGGTTAAAAAGAAGTTAAAAATAAAAGTTTATAAATTATAAACCCTACTAGTTAGGGATAAGTATGAGGTTGCTACCATCTGGCTGGACTACCTATAAGTGAGTGATATGTGAATGGTATAGGGATGAGGATAGAGGCCTAATGGCCAGATATATGCCTAATAGGAAATTGTGACTGTAATGGCATATAATAGTGATGAATGCCAGAATCTAGTAATGGCATGTGCTGAATAATAAATGTATAAAGTACTATGTGCTACTAAGGTAGAGATATGTAGTGTTAAGAATTTAAAGGTACTGTGGAGTGACACTTAAAGTGACAAAAATAATGAAAAAAACCCTTGTGATAAGGGATAGCCAGAAAAAATATATGAATTATCCTCATATAAACAAAAAATTTTTGTAAATCATTGGATAAACAAAAAGTTTGCACAAGCTTACATTTGTGCTTGATAGATTAGTGGCGCTGATAGTGGCAATTCACACAATGTAGCCGTTCTTCAGCGGAGTAATGTGATGCAGGGAGGTCAGATGACAACAAGTGAGTTTCAGCATGGGAGCGTCCAATGAGACGCTCCCAAATCTTAGACCATGCATAGGCCAATCGATCCGAACGCAGACTCACGTCTGCTTAGTTTCTATTCCACATACGTATGACGAGACGCTCGCAGCGGCCGCATCCAATGACATTCTTTGGGGGCGTGGCCTCCGTTCAATAAAAAGCCCGCGAAGGGCAAACAAAAGAAGTGTCAGCCTTTGAGAAAGTTACCATATTGGTAACGAAACCGGTCAGGCAAAAGCCATATCACGTTTGTGAGCAACCAGTTAGCAGTTTGTGGACCTTGAGGCATTTTGCAATTGAGACACAGTAAGTAAGAGCCTTTATGGCCTTTCTCCCCTTTGTATATACAATCTGTCTTGACTATTTTGGAGATATATATTATTACTCTCCCTAACTAAGGCCCATATCTCTTGGTCACCCTATCAGGGTAATACCCCCATGAACAAATGTTCTGCACTATTTTTGGTGTAAATAAAGGGGTATATAAAGACCTTGTAGAGATTTAGTGGCTTTTTTCTATATATATAGAATTATATATGGTTCTATATATACACTGATATAACTGCAACTATAAGTCCTCATTACATTGGTTCAGTTCACATACTGCAAAGCCTTTATGGCACTGGTTGAAACTTTTTAACATAAAAGTTTTTAATATAAACCCAAGTTATCAATATGATTTTTCTATATTTTTTGTTTATCCAATGATTTACAAAAAATTTCGGTTATATGAGGATAATTCATATATTTTTTCTGGCTATCCCTTATCACAAGGGTTTTTTTCATTATTTTTGTCACTTTAAGTGTCACTCCACAGTACCTTTAAATTCTTAACACTACATATCTCTACCTTAGTAGCACATAGTACTTTATACATTTATTATTCAGCACATGCCATTACTAGATTCTGGCATTCATCACTATTATATGCCATTACAGTCACAATTTCCTATTAGGCATATATCTGGCCATTAGGCCTCTATCCTCATCCCTATACCATTCACATATCACTCACTTATAGGTAGTCCAGCCAGATGGTAGCAACCTCATACTTATCCCTAACTAGTAGGGTTTATAATTTATAAACTTTTATTTTTAACTTCTTTTTAACCACACAGAGCAAGCCGGGTAGGCAGCTCACAATAAAAATTTGCACATGAACGTTTTTTTTAAATAATTATATTAATATACCTATCAGGTGTTAAGCACCAACTTTGAATAAATTATATGATCTATATATAAATATATATACAGTATATAAATAAATATATATAAATATATATATATATATATATATATATATATATATATATATATATATATATATACTTGCATGGGCAAGTTCTAATAATGGGAGATTTTCACTACCCTGGAATAAACTGGATGAGTGAAACCAGCAGTACGGGTAAAGGGAGCAGGTTCTTAAATACACTCAGGGATCATTATCTGGCCCAGGTTATACAAGAGCCTACTAGAAATGAAGCTATCTTTGATTTAGTCATCACAAACAATATTAATATGGTATCAAATGTTGAAATAGGGCAACCTTTGGAATCACAAAACAGTCTCATTTGAGATTGAATTAAAAAACTAAACTGTGAGGGGCCAACAAAAATGTTTTAAAAGGGTAGATTTTAACGGGCAGCAATGGAAAGTATAGACTTGGACAAAGAACTGACAGATAACAATACTGAACATAAATGGACAACATTTAAATCCGTACTAAATATACATACATATCGGCATATTCCATGTGGGAATAAAAGTAAAAGAAGTAAATAAATCCAACATGACCTAACAATTATTTAAAGATTAAGATACAGAGTAAAAAAACTGGCATTTAAATTGTACAAACAATAGGGGACAGAATCTGCTTTACGTGAGTACAAGGAAATCAATAAGGCTTGCAAAAAGGGCTATTAGACTGGTTAAAATAGAAAATAAAAAAATTGTTGCAAAGGAGAGTAAGACTAACCCTAAAATATTTTTTAAGTATATAATTGGGGAGAAGGCCAGGACGGAAGCTATAGGAGTACCACAATGTGAAACAGGCCGTCTGACAATTAGTGACCAGGAAAATGCAGATGAGCTAAATAGGTTATTTTATTTGGTATATACAAGAGAGGTACCAGTGGTTGGGACACTGCAACATAATTTCGTTAGTCTACCATCACTAAATAATTGATTAATGCCGGAAGAAATCCAAAAGAGGTTGGAAAGAATAAATGTTAATAAAGCTTCAGTTACTGATGGAATACATCCAAGGGTACTGAGGGAACTGGGTTCTGTAATAGCCCAACCATTATATCTATTTTTTCAAGATTCACTCAACAAAGGGTCTCTACCAGATGACTAGAGAAAAGCAGAGGTGATACCTATATTTAAGAAGGGAGCAAGAGCAAATTATAGACCTGTAAGCCTCATTCTGTAGTGGGAAAGCTTTTAGAAGGGTTAATAAGGGATAATATACAAGTATATGTATATTCAAACAGGATTATAAGTAGGAGCCAACATGGATTTATGAGGGATAGGTCATGTCAAACAAAACAAATTAGTTTCTATGAGGAGGTAAGTAGGAACTTGGATCAAGGCAACTTAGTGAATGTAGTCTTTTAAGATTTTGGAAAGGCTTTTGATACAGTGCCACCTGGGAGACTATTGTGCAAACTAAGGGATACAGGAATTGCAGTAAATATATGCACATAGATTGAGAGCTGGCTAAAAGACAGGAAGCAAAGGGTCGTTGTAAATGGAACATACTCAGATTGGACTAATGTGGTAAATGGGGTTCCTCAGGGCTCAGTATTAGGTCCTCTCCTTGTTAACATATTTATTAACAACTTAGAATTAGGACTGGAAAGTATTGTCTGCATTTTTGCTGATGACACGAAGATGTGCAAGGTAATTAAATCAGAAAATTATGTACTTTCCCTCCAAAGGGATTTGCAAAAATTAGAGAAATTGACAACTAAATGGCAGATAAATGTAAGGTTATGCATCTGGGAAGGAAAAATAACCATGCAATTTATAAATTTGATTAAACAAATCTAGGGGTATCAGATATTGAAAGGGATTTGGAAGTGCTTGTGGACAACCACCTACGTAACAGTTCTCAATGCCAAGCAGCAGCTGCAAAGGCAAATAAACTATTAGCATGTATTAAGAAGGGTAAAGAAGCAAGGGAAGCAATATATAATTCTACCACTATACAAATCCCTCATTTGAAATATGGAGTACAGTTTTGGGCACCACTTCATAAAAAGGACATTTTAGAACTGGAAAAAGTACAGAGAAGGACAACAAAGTAATAAGGGGAGTGGAGGGGCTATGGTATGAAGAAAGACTAACCAAATTAACCTTTTTTTTCTCTAGAAAAAAAGCGTCTAAGAGGGCGTATGATTTGTCAAGGGAGCTTTTTGTGCCAAGAGGTTTTCAACTGACAGGAGGACATCCTTTGAGGTTAGAAGTAAAATGATTGCACCTTAAAGAAAGAAAAGGGTTCTTCACAGTAAGGTTAGTTAATCTGTTGAATTCTCTACCAAGGGAGGTGGTGACAGTGGATTCAATACATAACTTTAAAAAGGGATTGGATGTATTTTTTATTAAAAAGGCTATTCAGGGTTATCCTGGTGAATTAGAGAGGGAGTATTGATCCAGGGAGAAATCTGATCGCTAGTATCTGGTGTACCCCAAGAATCTGTCCTAGGCCCCCTCCTCTTCTCCATCTACACTTCCTTACTTGGTACCTCATAAACTCTTTTGGGCTTCATTATCATCTCTATGCAGATGACACACAAATCTACCTCTCCGCACCAAATCTATCCCCCTCTCTTCTAACACACGACTCCAACTGCCTCTCTAGTTTATCCTCTTGGATGTCCACCCACCATCTCAAACTCAACATGTCTAAAACTGAACTCCTAATCTTCCCTCCCTCTCCCACAGCGTCAATTCCTCACATCTCTCTTACTGTCAACAAAGACATCATCACCCCCTCCTCCCAAGCCCGTTGTCTTGGAGTTCTCCGGGACCCCGCTTTGTCTTTCATCCCTCACATTCAATCACTAACTAAATATTGTCTTCTCCATATAAAAAACATCTCCAGAATTTGTCACTATCTTACACAAGACAAAACTAAAATCCTTATACACGCTCTCATCATCTCTCGACTAGACTACTGCAACTCGCTTCTTGTTGGCCTACCCACCACCCGACTATCTCCACTTCAATCCATTATGAATGCCTCTGCTAGACTCATCTTCCGTACACAACGTTCAGTGGCGGCATCACCTCTCTGTCAATCACTCCACTGGCTTCCCATAGCCTCAAGAATCACATTTAAAATCATGACCCTAACTTACAAAGCCCTCAACAATAATGCTCCCCTTACATCTCTGCTCTCATCTCCAAATACTCCCCCACCCGCCCTCTTCGTTCTGCTAATGACCTTCTTCTTTCTACAACTCTTGTCACCTCCTCTCACTCCCGCCTCCAGGACTTTTCTCGTGCTGCCCCTAGTCTCTGGAACTCCTTGCCTTGCTCCCCCAGATTATCCTCTTGTCTCAAAACATTTAAAACCTCACTTAAAAGGCATCTCTTTAGAGAAGCGTATCACCTTCCACCCTAACACACTTATCACCTCTCTCTCCCTCTTTTACCACTCACTATACCTTAGATTGTAAGTCTGCGAGTTTCTATCCTAAGTACTTTGGGAATTCACCATGGACATTGGATTCCTAGCTCAAAGACAGGTCCCTCCTTCCTTAGCTATATGTTAATCTTTATTTATCTTTGTCGGAACTTAATTTATGTACAGCGCTACGGAACATGTCGGCTCGTTATAAATATACTATAATAATATTAATCTGGGGTCAGGAAGGAATAATTTTTTTCCCTTTTGAGACAATTGGCAAAGTTTCACTTAGGCTTTTTTCTGTTTGCCTTTCTCTGGATCAATTAACAACTAATTTGCATATTGCAGATCAGAGGAGAACTTAAAAGGTTGAACTTGATGGGCTAAAAGTCTTTTTCAACCACAATTACTATGTAACTATGTGACTATATATATATATATATATATATATATATTATATTATATTAGCAATTTAAAAGGTAGTACAATTAATATTTAACCTTTGTATATAATTATATATATATATATATATATATATACAGTATACCGTATTGGCCCGAATATAAGCCGCACCCGCATATAAGCCTCACCCGTAAAATGCAATGAGAATATAAGCCACAAAACGTTACAATCACAAAATGTTACAATCACTAAAATCGCAAATCGCTATTCAATCGATACAATTCCGCAGTCACTCACACCCGTAAACGGCAAATTTAAAAGAAAAGATTGATTTTTAACTTGCATTTACGGTGCTATATTTAACCTACTTGCGGGTTCTATGGTTTCCAAATAGGACTCTCAAGTAGGTTAAATGTTGTGCCGTAAATGCAAGTTAAAAATCAATACTGCACTGTAAAATACGGGGAAAGCGATGAATGACATGATAATTAACTAGCGACTTGCCCGTCAAAAAATGATGGTCAATAAAAGAAAGTGTTGAAATGCTGTTTGTCACACAATGTGAGTGTACTGTGTGCCTCACGTAACTAAATTCCTCAAAATGCAGAAATCTACATTACATAAAATAAGAAAAACTAAAATCACCACAAAAAAAAAAATTTCATTACAGAAAAAAAAAAAACCTAAGTCACAAAAAATAAAAAAAGGAACATTACAGAAAATAAAAAAATACATTACAACCCCCCCTCACGAAAATGTTTTTAAAAAATGACACCTGAAAATGAAATACATATAATACATACATATAATACAATACAATTAAATAAAATAAAATACAATTAAATAAAATAAAATACAATACAATGAAATTAAATACAATACAATGAAATAAAATACAATATAATTAAATGAAATACAATATAATTAAATAAAATACAATACACCACTATTTAATATACATGCCACTATGTAATATACGTGCCACTATGTAATATACATGCCACTATCTAATATACATGCCACTATATAATGTGATATACATCCCACTATCTAATATCCAATACTATGTAATAATACATCCCCCATCTATCTAATATACAATACATACTATCTATATATATATAGCTCCCCTAATTGTAAGCTACAATAAAATAATTAAGACCACTTACCTTTGAGATGTTTCTTGAGATCAGCAACCTACGGTAAAAAAGATTAAAAAAATTAATACAACACGTTTACATGAAATACCTAAACATTCTAAACATTCTAAATATTCTAAATATTATTCTCACCTTTCCAGCATGTCCCATTCCAGCATGTCACGTCCCAGCATGTCAAGTCCTCCATGTTCCGTCGTCCATCTTTGCGTCTTCTCCGGCAATACTCCTGTAAAAAAAAACATTACATTAGTAAACATGAACCAAATTTAAAAATACACAATCTACATTATACTTACCTTTCCGCGATGTCTCCGGTCTCCTCGCACGAAAAAAAAAAAAAAAAAAACGACACACATCCGCCCTGGCAGATATCTCCGACGCTAATGACCTTCCTATGGAGTGTTCCAGAATAAAATTGGCAATGGCGGCTTCTGATTGGCTGAAAAGGCTGTCTATCAAATTCAGCCAATGAGAAGACCCCATTTGTGAACCAATGAAAAAAGTATACACCCCAAAATACAACGCTGATTGGATAACACACCTATCCATCTTTATTTGAACCAATCCTAAGGCTTTATTGCCATCAGCCAATCACAATGGAATATACCCCTACGTACTGATTGGTGAAGACATCTGCGCCTTCCCATTGGCTGTAATATTGATTGATATTAACAAAAGACAATGAGAATGCGCAAATCCTTCACCAATCAGTACGTGAGGGTGTATTCCATTGTGATTGGCTATTGTCAGTGCAACCAATCAGAATGCGCAGAGGCTCCAACCAATCACCCTGTGGGGGTGTATTCCATTGTGATTGGCTGAAGGCATCTGCGCCTTGTGATTGGTTTAAATAAAGATTGATAGGTGCATTATCCAATCAGAGTGGGATTTTAAGGTGTATCTGTTTGTGATTGGTTCACACATTGGCACCTCCTGATTGGGTGAATTTGATAGACATCGTTTTCAACCAATCAGAAGGCACCATTGCTTGTTTTCTTCCGGAAAAGTCTCCTGGAGCCTCATTAGCGTCGGGGATGTCCGGAACTGCGGATGTAAGTATATATATAAAAAAATGTTTACAGGGCGTGGCAGAAGATGATCCGGAGGAGGCCGGAGACATCACGGGGAGGTAAGTAGAATGTAGATTATGTTTCTTTTATTTTGATGTATTTGTCAGGAATTGACTCTGCTGGGATTTGAACCCTGGTTTGCATGTTGCTGGACCTCTTCCCTATCGGTACGCCAGCCTGCTGCTTGCAGATTTGCCTGAGATCTGATACCTTGACTCTAAAAGCAATGAAATCAGTGACAACTCTCTTTAGCTGTGTCTGGTCAGCTGTCTGGTTCTTGGCCTATATAAGGCACTTCCTGTCTCTGTATCCTTGCCAGATTATTGTCGGTTCCTGATCCCTTCAATAAAGCTTGTTCCTGTTTCACCTACAAGTTGCTGAACTGGATTATGGCTGACCTTGGCTACTGGTCTCCACAACCTTGTGATTGCTATATCATTACAGAATAATCTGGCGCTTTCATGGAGACCGCCGGGTCAGATTCTGCATTGGCCCAGCGGGTTGCTTTATTTGCAAGAACTGTGCAGACCCAGGCACAGACCATTCAAGCGCTGCAGGACCAGGTAGCTGAACTGCAAAATAAATTTCAGTCAATGCACAGTGAGTATGCCAGGTACAGGGCACGTGATGTTGCGGCTGCTACTGTTACACCTGCACAAGATGCCCGCTTGCCCCTGCCAGAAAAGTTTGGAGGAGATCGCAAAAGATTTAGGGGTTTCCTAAATCAATGCCGTTTGCACTTCATGATGTTACCTCAACAATTTCCATCTGAAAGAGAGAAGGTGGGATTTATTTTTTCACTATTCAAAGATGAAGCCCTGGCTTGGGGCTCCCCTCTTCTGGAACAGGACAGTCCAGTCTTGGGTAATCTAAATGACTTTCTTGAGGCCATGTGCCTAGTTTTTGATGACCCCAATCGATGTGCTACAGCAGAAGCCACTCTCCTTCATTTGCATCAAGGGAGGCGCTCTGTGGCTGAATATGCTGCTGAATTCAGACAGTGGGTTGCTGATACTACCTGGAACCAATCAGCCCAGAGGTTCCACTTCAGAAAAGGTCTCTCAGAAGCTATAAAAGATGAGCTAGCTCGTGTTGATCTTCCTGCTGACTTTGATGCATTTGTGCGTTTGGCTATCCGTATTGCTCGGAGACTTTCTGAAAGAAGATTGGAAAGACAGGGCTCTTTTAGACCAAGTACTACTCCTATTTCCTATTCAAGAATTTCTACTCCAACCCTACAAACACCTACAGACTCTGAGCCTGAGGCTATGCAGGTAAATCTAATAAGAGGGCCATTATCCAATGAAGAAAAACAGTGGAGACGCACTCACAATTTATGCCTGTATTGTGGTAGTGCAGGGCACTATGCCATCAATTGCCCTAGCAAATCCAAAAGAACAATAGCTATGGCTGCTGAGGGCCCACAGATTCGACACCAATCCCAGATTGCAGATCAACTGGATTCTGTCACACAACCCTTGTTTTCTCTGGCTCATGGTGAAGAGGGTATGTTGACTCAACATCCTCATTTTGTGGTGCCTATCACGTTGCAATGTGGTGATCGTAAAATTTCAACTACAGCTATGATAGATTCTGGAGCAGGCGGAAACTTTATTGACATTAAATTTGCAGCAGGAAATAGAATTCAGTCTATCCCTAATTCTTCACCTGTGTTAATGGAGACAGTGGACGGTTCTCCACTTACGTCAGGCCCGGTTACACATGAGACTGTGTCCTTAAAGTTCACTCTGGAAGTGAATCACCATGAGACTATATCTTTCCACCTAATTTCCTCAACACAGTTTCCAGTGATTTTGGGGGTACCTTGGCTTGCTCTGCATAACCCACAAAATTGATTGGAATATCAGAACTTTGTCCTTTCCTTCAGAACACTGCTTAATGAATTGTCAACCCACTAAGGTAACACCTGTTGCCACAACAATTAATGAAATGGTTGCTACAAACTTGACTAAGCTTCCTCTACAATATCGGGATTTTGCAGATGTCTGTGATAAGAAGAATGCTGATCAGCTTCCACCCCACAGGCCTTATGATTGCCCAATAGAGCTGTTGCCTGGGGCTGCTATCCCATTTGGCTGTATATATTCCCTTTCTGAGCCTGAATTGAAAGCTCTTCGTGAATACATACAAGAAAATCTTGCCAAAGGTTTTATTCGACCATCTACTTCCCCAGCAGGAGCTCCTATATTCTTTGTAGAGAAGAAAGATGGCAGCCTTCGGCCATGCCTTGATTACAGGGACATTAATAACATCACTGTTAAAAACCGCTACCCCTTGCCTCTCATTCCTGAACTTTTGGAGAGACTTCGCTCAGCTAAAATATTTACGAAGCTTGACCTTCGGGGGGCATATAATCTGGTCATCTTACATATAAATGGTGAACTACTCTGTATATAAGAACTGTAAATTAGATCAGACACAAATATTGTAGCCCACATATAGAAGGGCATGATAAGCTACCAGATTCATATATGGACTAGGAATTTGTAGGACTTACTGTTTTGGATATAAATTAAGTAAAACCTCTTTTGAGATACACATATATATACACCAGGAAGCCAGCTTTACAATTGTAAAAGCACCTTATAAGACATAATAGAAGAGATTATAACACTGAATTTATCTCTCAGTAACTGGTCTAGGGTGCAATATAAAGGGAGTCAATATTAATTGTTTTTAAGGAATTATTTCCTATTCCCTTGATTTTAAACAAGTTTTTAATCGACGTTGTCTTCAAGTAATTAAATAAAGATTTATTGTTTTGATTTCTCTGTTCCTTTAATATTATATATGAATAGGTGTTATGCACCGAGAGAAATAATAACTATTATTTCCCAACACTACAAAGAATATATATAAGTGGTTCAATCCACAATTTTGGGTATAAATTGAATTCAGGATCTAAGGCTATCCTCCCTTAAAACTGTGTATTCCAAATAAGATGGCGAGTCTAAATATAGATAGTTGGAAATTCACCAACTTACATAATGAAGCAGCAGAAAGTTTCAACTTTAGAGCCATAGAAAAGGAAGATGAGGATATTAACATCAAAATTGCATTTAGAGACCTGAATAAAAATTTGAAAAAGCAAGTGAAAATAGTATGGGAAATGACAAGCCTTGAAAATTACATAAAACAAAAGATTATTCCGAGAGGCCTGAGGATTAAAATAATGCCAGCAACAAGTTTAATCAATGATGATTTTTTAAAAAAATGGACAGACATTCTATCACAATGTTCATTAGATTTAATGGACTTAATAGTGCAAACAGAAAAAAAGCACTTAGAAATGTTCAGCAATGACCTAGACAAAAGCCAGAAATTGGTTGAATCCTTTAAAGAAAAACCAGAATATGAAACGAATTGCCAGAAACTGACTAAAAATCTGGAGAGATTTAAAAATGAAATAAAATCTAGAAAGCAGAAGAAATTCATGAGAGATCAGGGTGATTATAAAAATAACAGTGTATATAAACCCACCCAGAGGCAAAATAGAACTAAGATATCCTCTGACATAAGCTCATCAGAATATGAAACCTCAGATATTGAAGACCCAAACATGAGATTGGGAACTGGTACAAGTACAGATGGAATACAAAGAGGTTTAAGGACTAGGTCAATGCAGGAACATGAACAGAGACAAGAGAAAGCTTTTTTAGACAGAGGCCAATATATCCTAAGAGGAAAAAGGAAAGCAACCAATACACAGATAAGACCAAATCGATATCAAGGACCACCACATTAAGTCCGAATGCCTCTGATTTAGAAGATTCCCTACAAATAATAAATCTATCAACTTTTGCACTAAATGAAACACATAAAGCTGTCCTAAAAAGAGGCCTCTCTTTTGTTCCGTCATCCAAAGTAGAACTTTTTACAAACATAAAAGATTTAAATCTCTTTGGAAGGAAATTGGCACTTCATAAATTCTATAAAAATAAAAACATGAAAGAGTATGCCTATTTAAACATTGATAAGGAAGATCAAGACACATTTATGGATATGATGGCCCTAATAGAGGAAAATGAGAATGCATCCATATCAGAATCAGGAACACCAAAAATATGGAAAAAAAAGAGTAAATTCACTCCTCAAATTAAGGACTATCCAAATATTAGTGTCTTTATACAACAAGTTACAAGAGAATTGGAAAATCTATATACATCTAAGCAGAAAACCACATACAATCTAAGTAGAAAGGAAAATGCAGCATTAAAGGAGCTCCAAGATTGTAAAAATATACAAATAAAACCAGCGGATAAAGGGGGAAATATTGTAGTAATGGCAAACGAAGACTACAAAAGAATGTGTGAGAAGATTCTAAAAGATAAATCAACTTATGAAACACTGAGTGCAGACCCTACAAACATATATAGAGAAGAACTTGAATCAGTGCTTGATAAAGCATTGCTAGAAGGAATAATAAATAAAAATACATATGACTATCTACTACCAAATAACCCCACAATCCCTACTTTCTATGCACTTCCAAAAGTGCATAAAAAGATGTCACCAATACCTGGTAGACCAATTGTATCAGGGAACAATAATTTATCCAAAAATATCAGTAGATTCCTGGACTACCATCTGAAAGATCTAGTCACAGGTCTTCCCTCATATATCAAGGATACAACAGACATATTGAAGCAATTGGAAGATATAATAGTACCAACTAAAACATGGCTCGTGAGCATAGATGTAGAAGCACTATATAGCTCTATACCACATATACAAGGCATTGAAGCTGTGGGCTTCTTCTTAAGAACCAAAGGAACGAAAATGGAACAATTCAATAAGTTCCTATTAAATCTTCTTGAATATATACTAACTAGAAATTACTTCATCTTTGCTGATAAATGGATACATCAAATTAAGGGCACAGCAATGGGGACATCATGTGCCCCGAATTATGCAAATTTATTTCTAGGGTGGTGGGAAGAAAGATGGGTATTTGAGGAAACCAAGAAAGATATGACAGATCATATACTAATGTGGAGACGATTTATAGATGACATAATTATCTTTTGGACCGGAACAAAGGAGGAACTATCTCTCTTCATAGATACCCTTAATAACAACACCTTAGGCCTAAAATTTACATATGAAATAAACTCAACTGAGTTGGCCTTTTTGGACTTAAAAATAATGAAGGATCACCTGGGAAATATCAGTACGACCACATACAGGAAAGATACAGCATCCAATAGTTTACTAGAGTGGTCAAGTCAACATTATGAACCCCAAAAAAGAGGTATACCAAAAGGCCAATATCTACGTATCCGAAGAA
Organism: Discoglossus pictus; assembly: GCA_027410445.1. Classification (NCBI taxonomy): domain Eukaryota; kingdom Metazoa; phylum Chordata; class Amphibia; order Anura; family Alytidae; genus Discoglossus; species Discoglossus pictus. The sequence continues at coordinate 271,716,737 of CM050167.1, forward strand.
ATTGCAGTGATGACATCTCTTTCAAGTTAGAGGCTGACAAACTTAGGAAACGTTTCAAAAGTAGGGGATATTCAAACAAATGCCTTAAAAAAGCATATCAATATGCCCTGAATGTTAAAAGAACAGATCTCCTAAATATTCAAGGAAAATATACACGAAAGACAAAAATGGAAGAATCACAAATAGAGAAAGAGGAAAATTCCAGTGAAGAAGAAGACCTAATACGATGTATACTCACATATGGATATAATGCAAGAGAAATTAAAGACATCTTCTCTAGATTTTGGTATCTATTAACGGCTGATGAGGACCTAAAAACCAAGGTCTCCACGAAAAGTTCAATAACATATAGACGGAGCCCAAATCTGAGAGATCTGCTTGTACATAGCCACTTCTCAGAACATAAACAAAATGAACAAACATGGCTTAAACCTTTGATTGGATGTTATAGATGTGGACGGTGTAAATATTGTAAATTTATAAAACCTTGCAAGGAATTTATCCACCCAACATCAGGTAAAAAATATCCTATAAAAGAGTTCTATAACTGCAAAACCAAAGGAGTTATTTATGTGATACAATGCATTTGCCTGAAAATCTACGTCGGGAAAACGAGCAGAGAATTCAGACGTAGGATGGGAGAACACATCTGCTCAATTACGAATGGATATGATACACCAATTGCACGCCATGTAAAATTAAAACACCAGAAAGACACATCTGTCTTAAAATTTCTGATAATAGATGGAGTAAAATTGGGCCCAAGAAAAGGGAACCTGGATGACATACTACTTAGGAGGGAATCTAAATGGATTTATGAATTACAGGCCCAAACACCTAAAGGTCTCAATGAAGGATTCTCCTTTAAGGCATTTTTATAGGCAAGAAGTGACACACTTTATCAAACAGTACACCCTCTGAGAAGGGAACAAGATAATCCCAAATCAAGACAGAAGCTTTTCTGGATTTCCTCATATCACACCAAGATATAGATATACCATAACCTCTAACCTCTCCAATTAGAGGAGGAATTGTATATAGATCTTTTTATTATTAAATTCACCGTAACACATACATCATACACAGTCTGTATATAATTTCTGATTATGGGTATCCTCATAGTATATGAGGACATTAGCACCAATACATGTTATATAATTAGGACACAGTTCAACGTTTATTGATTCACTAAGAATTAGATTTTAGTTTAAATACACACATACAGGAATATTGTTTTTTGGTTTTTGGTTTCGGAATATATCCTTTTAATAGATTAGTTATATAACCAAGCACGATAGGAGTTATACTAGTCACACCTTACACTATATATTTTATATGATCTATATAATACAATTAAAACTATAGTATGGATAACCATAAAAGAGGAATTATATGGGAGATATATCTTTGTTATAATGACAACGGAGGAATAATCATTTAATAAAGATCTTATTAATCTAGTGGAAGAGATAGGGATATACCTCAGTGGAGTATAAAAGAGTTATAATGTAAATAGTACCCAAGTTTTCTGCTGTGACTCTGCATGAAAACTATAGATATCCCTCTGGTATAATGGGGAATAGGAGATTGACCCCATATATGGAAGTTAGACATAACATACTGGATATCAGAATATGTGGAACTATGGATGGATATATAGTGAACTATATCTAAAGATATATCATCAGCCCAGATTAAACTGGCTAAATAGCATACAAATATTATAAATATATGCAACTCAGACATAAATAAGTAAAGTAATCGGAATTTGCTTCTGTTTTTAAATTTGTGGGATCTGTCATACCAGACCTATACATACTGCCCCTTCACTTGCTAATAAAGGCAAAGTGTAACCATGACTACTGTCCTATTATAAATAGGAGGCATCGTTGAGGAGATCGCCTTCCCCTTTGAGAAAGTCACTCCCACGTGACGAAACGTACGTCAGGGCAGCGTCTGACGTCAGACGCTAACGTTGTAACAAGCAAGTGCTTCCCATGTAGCTGAACGCAGCTCCGTGATCTCTAAGTCCTTACCAGTCCTAAAACTGGTGCTTTAGCCCTAGCACACGGTAGTGTCCGGTGCTAAGTTAAAAACAAACAGCGCAGACCGATATATCACAGGACGTTGCAAATTAGACCTTTAAGTCCTTGTTAGTAATATATCTGGCGCTTGAAGTGCAGTGCACAGGTATTGCCCGGTGCTGAGCTGTAACAAGCAGCATAGGCTGTGTCAAATAACAGGACGCTGCAAACTAGATCCACATTGAGCCCTAACAAGCAGCATAGACTGTTTTAAACCACAGAACGCTGCAAATTAGATCAATGCAGACAATAATGTGGATATAAAGATAAATGTCATCTTACATATAAATGGTGAACTACTCTGTATATAAGAACTGTAAATTAGATCAGACACAAATATTGTAGCCCACATATAGAAGGGCATGATAAGCTACCAGATTCATATATGGACTAGGAATTTGTAGGACTTACTGTTTTGGATATAAATTAAGTAAAACCTCTTTTGAGATACACATATATATACACCAGGAAGCCAGCTTTACAATTGTAAAAGCACCTTATAAGACATAATAGAAGAGATTATAACACTGAATTTATCTCTCAGTAACTGGTCTAGGGTGCAATATAAAGGGAGTCAATATTAATTGTTTTTAAGGAATTATTTCCTATTCCCTTGATTTTAAACAAGTTTTTAATCGACGTTGTCTTCAAGTAATTAAATAAAGATTTATTGTTTTGATTTCTCTGTTCCTTTAATATTATAATCTGGTTCGCATAAGACCAAATGATGAATGGAAAACAGCTTTCAGAACCAGGTACGGGCATTACGAATATCTAGTAATGCCATTTGGGCTTTGTAATGCCCCTGCAACTTTACAGCATCTTATCAATGATGTACTACGAGATCTCCTGGATCAGTTTGTTGTGGCATATTTGGATGATATCCTAATATTCTTTGATAATCTTGAAAACCACAGAAAACAGGTCCGTATAGTTCTGGAGCGCCTTCGTACCCACCACCTATACATTAAACTAGAAAAATGTGAGTTTGAACAAACAGAAATTCAATTCCTGGGGTATGTAATAACTCCTAAAGGTTTAACTATGGACGCAAGTAAAATTAAAGCTGTGCTGGACTGGCCCATCCCCAAGAATGAAAAAGATGTCCAGAGAGTTGTGGGGTTTGCCAATTTTTACAGGTGTTTCATTAAGAATTTCTCTGCCGTTATTACACCGATCACTGAACTCCCACGTAAAGGGACTCCTTTTCAGTGGTCGAATAAGGCTGATACCGCATTTTCCCGAATAAAGACTCTGTTTACATCTGCCCCCGTCCTGGTACATCCTGAGCCGGAATTACCATTTATTGTGGAAGTTGATGCTTCTGATTCAGCTGTTGGTGTTATACTGTCTCAAAGGGCTGGACCTAAGATGCTGTTACATCCGTGTGCCTTCTATTCCCGCCAGATGGTGCCAGCAGAAAGAAACTATGACATAGGGAATAAAGAACTATTGGCTATAAAAGCTGCCTTCACTGAATGGAGACATCTCTTGGAGGGAGCTACCCATCCATTTACTGTCCTCACAGATCACAAAAATCTGGAATGTATTCGATCAGCTAAGAGACTCTTCTCGAGGTTAATTGTTTTGGTTACATACAGTCCTGGCTCCAAGAATGGTAGAGCGGATGCCTTGTCTAGAATAGCTGACCCCCTCCATACTACTGTAACCAAGACCACCATCTTGCCGGAGGATATATTTATAGGAGTTACATTTCATTCTGATCTGATGTCTCGCATTAAAAAGGGCTACTCTGAAGACCCAGTTCTTCGTGATCCTCCTCCTGATCTCCATATGACGATGCTTAATGGGTTTTGGATTTTTCAACAACGTCTGTTTGCTCCGGAGTCAGTGCGACTGGACCTTTTACGTCTCTACCATGACTCAAAACCAGCAGGTCATCCAGGAATCCGAAAGACACAAGAGCTACTTGCCCGATCCTTTTGGTTGCCGAAGTATCATGAGGATGTTAAGAAGTATGTGTCCTCTTGTGATGTATGTGCCAGACATAAGACTCCTCGCTAATCCCCTGTTGGCTTGCTTCAGCCTCTTCCGATTCCTCATCGTCCCTGGGGATCTATATCCATGGACTTTATTGTGGAACTACCTCCCTCTAAGGAACACACTACCATTCTTTTTGGTGTGGACAGGTTAACTAAGATCGGTCATTTCATACTAGCTCGTGGTCTCCCTTCAGCTAAACAGACGGCTGACCTGGTTATTCTGGAAATATTTTGCTTGCATGGAGTGCCCGATGAATTAGTTTCTGACAGGGGAGTGCAGTTTACATCTCGTTTTTGGAAACATTGTTGTTCTAATCTAGTTATTAATGTAAATCTGTCGTCAGCTTTTCATCCGCAAAATAATGGACAGACTGAGCGAACCAACCAGACTTTGGAGCAATATCTGCGGTGCTATATTAGTTACCTGCAGGAGGACTGGCTGGATTTTTTTTCCCACGGCGGAGTTTGCCTATAACAATGCCCAACACTGCTCCACTTCTCTGAGCCCATTTTTTGCCAATTATGGTTACCATCCAACCTTTCTAGTGAGTCTCCCGATTACTACTCCCGTTCCTGCAGTCACTGACCGGCTAACCGCCTTACGTGATTCCCAAGCACTGTTGAAAGAGACTCTTTTGGAGGCTCAGGAATGTTACAAAAGAGCTGCTGATAGGCATAGAAAGGAGGCCCCAGTCTATCATGTTGGTGACAAGGTGTGGCTGTCAACAAAGAATCTTAAGCTTCGGATTCCTTCTCATAAATTGGGTCAAAGGTTCATGGGACCTTTTGAGATCATTGCTCAGATCAATGCTGTCACTTTCCGTTTGCAACTTCCAAATTCTATGAAAATACATCCAGTGTTTCACGTTGCACTGCTTAAACCTTTTCATGAAAATACTTTACCTGGCCGAGCCCTACCTGCCCCAACTCCAGTCCTCGTGGATGGTGAAGATGAATACGAAGTGGAAAAAATTCTTGACTCCAGGATCTTCCGTAACAAGCTTCAATATTTGGTTCGGTGGAAAGGCTATGGTGAGGAGGATAGATCGTGGGAACCAGTGGACAATATTCACGCTCCTGATCTTCTTCGGTCTTTCCATGCACAGTACCCTGCTAAACCGGGTAATAGGGCATCCAGAGGCTGCACCTATAGAGGTGGGGGTAATGTGAGGAATTGACTCTGCTGGGATTCGAACCCTGGTTTGCATGTTGCTGGACCTCTTCCCTACCGGTACGCCAGCCTGCCTCTTGCAGATTTGCCTGAGATCTGATACCTTGACTCTAAAAGCAATGAAATCAGTGACAACTCTCTTTAGCTGTGTCTGGTCAGCTGTCTGGTTCTTGGCCTATATAAGGCACTTCCTGTCTCTGTATCCTTGCCAGATTATTGTCGGTTCCTGATCCCTTCAATAAAGCTTGTTCCTGTTTCACCTACAAGTTGCTGAACTGGATTATTGCTGACCTTGGCTACTGGTCTCCACAACCTTGTGATTCCTATATCATTACAGTATGTCTATTAATGTTGTGTTTTTTTTTAACAGGTGCCGCGCCGGAGAAGGATTTAAAGAATGCCGGACGGGACATGCCGGAAAGGTGAGTAGAATATTTAGAATGTATAGAATGTATAGAATGTTTATTTTAGACCTGTAAACGTGTTGCACTAATTTTTTTTTATTTTTTTTTCGTAGGTGGCTGATCCCAATGGACATCTGCAAAGGTAAGTGGTCTTAATTATTTTATTTTAGCTTAGACTTAGATTAGTTAATATATAGATAGCATTTATTGTATGTTAGCTATGGGTATGCGTTTTATATAGATAGCATAGGATGTATTGTATATTAAATGGTGTTATTTATTTAGATAGATTGGGAATGTATTATTATATAGATAGCATGTATATTAGATTATGCTATTTAATTAAATAGATTGGGAATGTATTATTAGATAGATAGCATGTATGTTAGATTATGCTATTTATTTAGATAGATTGTGGGATGTATATTAGATAGGGGTGTATTGTATTGTATTTGTATTATATGTATTTCCTTTTCAGGTGTGTATTTTTTTTTTGTAGTGAGGGGGGGGGGGGGTTGTAATGTTTTTTATTTTTTGTGACAGGGTTTTTTATTTCATGTAATGTAGATATTTTTTTTTTGTGTGACTTTAGGCTTTTTTATTTTCTGTAAGTAGAGTGGTGGGGGTTAATAGGGGGTAGGTAGTGTAGATGTTAATAGGTTAGTGTAGAGGCTGTTTAGTTGATATTTAATGTTTAATTGGAGGGGGGGTATAGTGCAGTATAGTGTTTATACTTAGTGTCATGATGGTCCTTGAGGACCATAATGGCACTTATGTGGTTAATGTAGTGTTGTAACAGGCCCATAATGGTGTTAATATACCCTTATGGGACTGATGGGGTTAAATAGAGGCTTATGGGGGTCTGTATTGACCCCCATGAGTGACAAGGTTGATGAAGGGCTTATGGGGGTCTGTATTGACCCCCATGAGTGACAGGGTTAATGAAGGGCTTATGGGGGTCTACATTGACCCCCATGAGTGACAGGGTTTATGAGGGGGTCTGTATTGACCCCCACGATTGACAGGGAGACAGTGTATATATTTTTTCTTTTACAACCGGTTCTTTAAGGACCTTTACGGTCCTTTAAGGATCTGTAACGCAGGAATTTTGATTGCAGCGAGGGTCACCGATCGCGTGCAATCGGGACCCCCACTGCGATGGTTAATGCAGGGCTCGGAGCTTATCTAGGATCCCCTGCAGTTAATCCGGGTTTCCGAGCTTATCTCGGATCCCTTCTTGGGTAAGTTGTAGGTGGCTGAGCGGTCCTGGGTCTTTGAGCCTCATTCATTTTTTTGGGCGGCCATTTTTTCTCTCGCTTAGGGGATTTTCATGTATGTGAACTCAGGAATTTGGACTTCAATGGAGGTGTAATTTCACTTTCAGAGGTCGTGGGTGCCCCCCCCCCTTGCTATGGGTAAGCTCTGTCTAAAATGTTGTCTTAATTAAGATTTATGCTTATCAGAGGTATGTCATGGTTATCTACTACTCTTTCTGTAAAACAGTACCTTTTCACATTACCCCTAAATCTTCCAATTTCTTGTACTTGTGTTCTTTTTTGTAGACACTTCCCTCTTAAATTTTATTAAATTATTATCCTTATTTTAAGGTCTCAATCATATCACCCAGCTGCCTTCTATCTTCTAGTCTATATGTTTCCAGGTCATGAAATCTTTCCTTTTAATTTTGGTACTTCAAGTTTACATATTAAATTATTATCAAATAACACATAACAAATTAATATTAATCAACTGTATACATTTATATATATTTAAATTATTACAATCATCTATATTTTAGATATTTATCAATTTATTATAGTGCAAATAATGGGCAGTTTTAATTGCGCATACATTTTTTATTTCATAATAAACATTCTCACTGTTTAAAAAAGGGTTGTAAGAGCAGATACACATAATTTAACTTACCAAGCTAGCAGCGTATAGCCATGAACAGAAAAGCAACTGCAGTTTTCATGATGAAAAAGAGTGGAAATAAATGCAAGTTAAATGCAATCAAGATGTAAATATATGATATGAAACATCCATCCAGAACTAAGTTGTTTCTATTGCATAATGGTGTTTGTATCATTACCATTACTTTTTACAAAAACATACACCTTTGCTGTTCTAATTTTGCTCCTCACACTACAATTTGAAAGAAAAGGTTTGGATCAAATGATACCCATTTTTGTTTGCTGTTCCTGACAAGAAAAAATAATATTAATATATAACCACTTATTATTTATGGATGTATTTATTCCATTTTATCTACTATGATAAGTGAAAAGAGCATCTGTTACTTGACATTTAGAAGAGTGTTGATTTTCAAGACTCTTAATGAAATAATGTTCGATGACGTCAGATCATTTCTTGTATTTCCAATCACAGCAGATTACAGAGTACATTGTATTTGTTTTTTTAGTTCAAACACTAATTTATACGAAAACAGTTGAAGCTAGGTTAAGGCATTATATGATGACGTATATTTGACACCCAGAAAACATTCAAATTTAGCTTATATGAGAGAAAAAATCTCTCAAAATTAAAACAGTCACACCATTGTTCTACATCCCACCAAACAATAAGTGGATGAACCTATATGTCAACTTGGTGATACTCACACATATAAGGTAATATGAAATAATCTCACTGAACAATGCAAGCTACAACTTACTTCTTCAGTTGACGTAGCGCATGACAGATGTATTAAAGATCTAACCAGTGGCGGCCCGTCCATTGGGGCGTCGGGGCAAACGCCCCCCAAAATATTTTCGTGACCCTGCAATAAAAAAACACAATAATTTATTACTAATAACCCAAAAACAATTAAATATAATGTGTACATCAACATTCAAGTGTTATTACATTAATAAATGAAGCAAACTATTCCCTGGGACACTGTCATTTTAAGATAACCCCTTGCCCTTGTGTGTATATATTAACTGCTGTGTATCCATTGTAGCTTTCCCTGCATCCCTGTGTGATCATATTACACTACACTACACTAACCTTTAGACTCTATGAATCAATGAGGCCTGGCCCTGACCGTTAATGCATTCCGCCCACCAGCACAATGACGCTATGCATGGGCAGTGATAATGTACCCATTTCAATGACTGACAGTCTTCCATCATTGACCATTCAATGATGGAAGGCTGTACAGTTGTCAGGAGAACCACCTAAACCCACCCAGACCGTTAGCTCCGAGCGCCCGCCAGCTATTAGGGCCTCAAGTTTACTTTTTGATTGACAGCCACAGTTAATAAAACCACCATAAGCTAGTCCCATCCCTCTTTCTGTTTCCTGACCTGCTCCAGCTGAGTCAGACTGAGAGAGACCTCCCTGGCTGAAAATACTCACATCTGCCCAACCTAACATTAAGTAAGTCTACCTGCCCTGGCCAAACCCCTAGTCCCCCTAAAAAAAAGGAAGGGTCCCCCCAGTTATTCCACTATGCCTGCCTGGCCTGCCACCCACCCACCCAACCAACTTACCTACCACCTAGGCCTGCAATGCCTCGGCAACCCCCAATCACCCCCGCCCGCAGTGCCAGTAGCCCCAAAAGACCTGACCTGTGCCACCCCCATCACCCCCATGTGTCCTGTGCTATGCCACCGCCCGATTACCCCGATCACGGTGATCGGGGTAAACGGGCGGTGATCGGGGTGGCACAGGCCACATGGGGGTGATCGGATAACCCCCATGGGGCCTGTGCTACCCATATGGGGCCTATGCCAACCCCCGATCACCCCCCCTGTAGGCACATCGGGGCCTGGCCAACACCCACCCCAACCAACCTAACTACCAACCCACCTACCTACCCCCCTGACCCAGTGACCACACCCTGACCCAACTACCTACTACCAACCCACCCACCTACCCCCCTGACCCAAAGACCACACCCAGACCCAACTACCTAATACCAACCCACCCACCCCCCTGACCCGGTGACCACACCTGACCCCACCCTGACCCAACTACCAACCCACCTAACTACCCCACTGACCCAGTGACCACACCTGACCCCACCCTGATCCAACTACCAACCCACCTACATACCCCCTGACCCAGTGACCACCCTGACCCAACTACCAACCCACCTACCTAACCCCCTGACCCAGTGACCACACCTGACCCCACCCTGACCCAACTACCAACCCACCTACCTACCCCCCTGACCCAGTGACCACACCTGACTCAACTACCAACCCACCTACCTACCCCCCTGACCCAGTGACCACACCTGACCCCACCCTGACCCAACTACCTACCCCCCTGACCCAGTGACCACACCTGACCCCACCCTGACCCAACTACCAACACACCTACCTACCCCCCTGACCCAGTGACCACACCTGACCCCACCCTGACTTAACTACCAACCTACCTGCCTATGTTAACACTACAGTTAAACACAAAACACCCCCACTATTTTTATTCCATTTTTAGAAGTAATAGGCAATGTATCTTTAACATTGCTTGCAGTTAAAAAATAATAATAAATTGCCTGTCACTTTTAAAGATATAATAAAAATAAGGGAAGGGAAAAAAAAAAACAATAATAAAGTAAACAGCACATACTTATCTGTCAAATTGACCCCTCCAGCGGTGGCCTTCTATCCTGGATAGTCGGGCATTCCAATCAATTTTGATTGAAGCCCATGTCATTCCATAATAGAAGCCCTTGTCTCATCTTGATTGAAGCCATTGTCCATCCATTCTGGCCCATTGCAAGAGGCCTCCACCTAAAAAAAAACGACGTTCTAAAAAAAAAACACAACAAACTAACGGAGCTCTTCCTACAAGGAGCTCCCCCCGCGACTAATTGTTTTTTTTTTCACGCTCCGCCTTTTATTCTATTTTTTTGAAGGATTCTGATTGGCTGAAATGTTTTGATTGACATTGATTTCAACCAATCAGAGTCTTTAAAAAATTAGCAAATTAGCAAAGCAGGTATGGAAGCCTGTAAGGGCAAAAAAGGTTAGTGTGAACCTGTGTGACCCTGTATGTATTATACATATTACAGGGCTATTTATGTGATATACATGTTACAGGATAATATCCTGTAACATGTATAGCAAATAAATAGCACTGTAATATGTATAATAAATAATGTCTAATACAAATACATGAGCAATATAATCAAATAATTAATAAAGTACATCAATTAATCAATTAATAAATATCAATTAATATATTTTTTTTTTTATGTATATTGCTTTGTGTGTGTGATGTTGAGATATATATATATATATATATATATATATATATATATATATATATATATAGATTGATTGATATATATATATTACTATTATTATTATTATTATATATATATTTTTTTTTTAATGTACAGTTTGCGCCTATATGGTCATAATTGGTTATTTAATGTTTTTAAGGTGCGGTTGGGGCCTATATGGTCACACTTGGTTATTTAGGGCTTTTAAGGTGCGGTTGGGGCCTATATGGTCACACTTGGTTATTTAGGTCTTTTAAGGTGCGGTTGGGGCCTATATGGTCACACTTGGTTATTTAGGTCTTTTAAGGTGCGGTTGGGGCCTATATGGTCACACTTGGTTATTTAGGGCTTTTAAGGTGCGGTTGGGGCCTATATGGTCACACTTGGTCATTTAGGGTTTTTAAGGTGCGGTTGGGGCTTATATGGTCACACTTGGTCTTTTAAGGTTTTTAAGGTGCGATTGGGGCCTATATGGTCACACTTGGCCTTTTAAGGTTGTAAAAGTTACCGTTTGGGTCTTGAACGTTCTAACTTTTTGTTGTTGTTGTTTTCTATCACCCCCAGGTGCAAACTCTCTGTGGAAGCAGATTTGTTTGGACTCGTTGGTTGACTTACTGAACGTGAATACCCCGAGAAGGAGAGTCAACTGTTGGTGAGTATCATTGCTTTGAATTTTCTGTCCATGCGTATAAATGCAAATTTGATGTTGATGTAGTCTTGTCACATGAGGGTTTGCAATCTGTAATGTATACCAATGAATTCAACACACTGTTATTTTAAAGTAATTTTGTGACATAATATAAATTAATATACTGTGATCTATTTCTTCTATTGGTATCAGAAATTAATACTATTGAATCTCTACTTGTGAAGCCTTTCGGCACCCTAACCTATGAGGAGAAGGTGGAAGTAAAATGGTTAGGACCTGACCAACAAGAGATAAATCTGCAGCAAATCGCATGAGATAAAGGGAAGCAATATATCCGTACTTTCAATATAGAGTGGTACAAGAAGAACTGGCTTTGTGGAAGCATTTCTAGGAAGTCCTTATATTGTTTACCATGCATCCTATTTGGTGGTGACGCTGCTTGGACCAAAACTGGAGTGACTGACGTCAAACATCTAGCAGATAAAATGGCGAAACACAAAACTTCTAAATCTCACTTGGATAACAGGATCAAGTTTGAGATGCTTGGACAGGCGAACATTGCAGTTCAACTGGACCAAGGATACCAAGTCAATTAACTGGCATTAAGAGGACACGACGAAAGTGAAACATCGCTAAATCCAGGAGTGTTTCGAGGCCTGGTGGATTTGGTTGGCAGTATCGATAGTGCAATGGAACAGCATTTGAAGACTGCAACTGTGTTTAAGGGCACGTCCAAAACCGTGCAGAATGAGCTACTGGACTGCATGCTGGAAGTTATTAAGGAAGTTATTTATCAGCAGCTTAAGGAAGCCCAGTTTCTGGCAATCCAAGCGGATGAAACAACCGATATTTCCGCTAGGACACAGTGCGTTGTAGTCTATCGCTACATTGACAAGAAGCATCAAGTAATGGAAAGATTTGATGGCTTCACGGAACTGAAAGCAACGGATGCAGACCCGATTGCTGCTGTTGTGCTGGAAAGTCTGAATACTGTTCTCCCAGAGCCAGAAGACCAAGATGAAACTCATAGCTCAAAGCTACGATGGTGCCACTGTGATGCGTGGAGATCAAGGAGGAGATCAAAGAAAAATAAAAGACGTGTACCCTAACACACACTACGTCCATTGCTATGCTCACCAACTGAACCTAATAATGGAGCAAGCAGTTTCAAGGATTGGAAGAGTTCGAGTTTTTTTCCAACATAGGCGGCATACCATCTTTTTTTTCACGCTCTCCAAAAAGGACTGCAGTTCTGGATGAGGTAGTTGGTAGAAGACTTCCAAGAGGTGCACCGACATGATGGACCTTCAACGTTAGGACCGTGAACGTCATCTACGAGAACAGAGATGCGCTACTTGAGTGTTTCCAGACAATTGAAGCATGTCTAAACTTTGATCAAACATCTATACGTGAAGCCGCAGGTTTCGTTGGATTGCTGGAAGACAGGGAGTTCCTTTACTTCCTTAAATTATTTCATTTAATAATGCCACATGTTGACATCCTCTATAGTCAGCTTCAGAAGCGAGACACGGATACTGTTTATATCCACAAAGTCACAGTGACTTTGTCTGCAGCATCCAGAAAATCTGTATTTCTGTTGACGAGATAGAAGCAAGTTTGCTTAGCGATGTAACATTCCGCAGACTGAGTACGGAGATCTCAACCTTGAGACAACTTTCAAGAGAGGTATGTGACATAGTGGTGGTTCATGCAAAAGAACGTTTTTCCTTTTCAAATCCCCTAGTCAGTGCCAAACTTGTTCAAAGTGACTTGTATACAACCCATGACACTTGCTTTCCAACCCAAGCTCTGGAAGACACCGTGCAAGTATATCCAATACTGAAGAAGGAACAATTACGCACTGAGCTGTCACTTCTGTATGGGAAGACAGATTTTCATGCTTGTACAAGTGCTATTGCTCTGCACAAACTTTTACATCAATTTAATCTGCAGAATTATTTCACAGAGACAGTGAAATTATTAAGAATCCTGATTACAACACCGATGACCACTGCAGAATCAGAAAGATGCTTCTCCACATTGAAGAAGATAAAAACCTTTTTAAGAAGCACCATGTCCCTGGAGCGGTTGAATGCATTGGCGATGCTCTCAATGGAAAAGCAACTGATTTCCGAGATCCCAGACTTCAATGAAAAAACCATTGAGAAGTTTTGTTCTTTGAAAGATCGCCGTGCAAAATTTAAATACAAGTGATTGAAGCAAAGAAGAATGCATACCCCCAGGGTGTGCAAAGATAAACTGCGTTAAGCAGCATCACCTCACTACCAAACATAACTAATGGTAAGTAAAGTATGAACGGTGTGTGGGTGTGCATATGGAAGGAGCTATGAAAGGTGTGTGCATGGTCTGTAACAATTGTTGAAGCCTTGGCGTGGTTTGAAGGAATTGGTGGCACTTCCAAGGGTAGCTGTCACTTCTGTACGGGAAGCCAGAATTTCATGTCTGTACGAGTGCTGTTGCTATGCACCAACTTTACCATCAATTTAATATGCATAATGATTTCACAGAGACAGTGAAGTTATAAGGAATCCTGCTCACAACACCGAAGACTACTGCAGAATCAGAAAGATGCTTCTCCACATTGAAGAGGATAAAAAGGTATTTAAGAAGCACCATGGCCCTGGAGCGGTTGAATGCATTGGTTTGAAAGAATTGGAGGCACCTTCAAGGGTAAGTAAAGTTCTCAGAAATGGCACCACCGAACTACCAAAAATAACTAGTGGTAAGTAAAGTATGAATGGTGTGTGGGTGTGCATATGGAAGGAGCTATGAAAGGTGTGTGAATGGTCAGTAACAATTGTTGAAGCCTTGGCGTGGCGTTACTGTTCATATGGTTATCCATATGCTAATTCAACGTGTTTGTTTGACATTGAGTATTGTGTTGTCTAAACAGAAGTGAAATGTTGTTGTTTTCTTGAATCCCAAGATCCACTGGTTTGGGCCTATACAGTCCTGATTGGTCTTTTAAGGTATGTTTGGGGTCTATATGGTCACACTTGGTCTTCTAAGGTATGTTTGGGGCCTATATGGTTCCGCTTGGTCTTTTAAGGTTTTTAAGGTATGGTTTTGTTCTTGAATGGTCTGATTGATTTGCTTGTTTTCTTTCAACCCCAGGTGCAAACCCTATGTGGCAGCAGATTTGTTTGTACTCGTTGGTCAACTTACTGAACGTGAATACCCTGAGAAGAAGAGCCGACTAATGGTAAGTGTCACTGCTTTAATTTTTCTGTTAATGCGTATAGGTGCAATTATGATATTGCTGTAGTCTTGTCACATGGATTTTTTCAATCTATATTGTATACCAATGAATTTAACACATTGTTACTTTACTTCTTGACATTGCTGCATTGCTGATCATGTATTTCAATGGGCTTTACAAGCATAAGGTCATTGGGCGGGGCTTATAAAGGTCATTACGAAGTCAGGGGGAGGAGTTATAAAAATGGGTGTGGTTTAACAAAGGGGAGGGGCTACATTTCGCCGTGGCGCCCCTCCAACTTGAAAGTTCACCAGCCGCCACTGGATCTAACTGTGTTTTTTGTTTGTTGATTTTGCCATCACATCTATTTTTCATTTGTTTGAAAAGATAAATACTACAGCATACAGCCTCACCATACCTTCCTCTCTCTGCCCCTCATCACGCTTAGCCACCAGAACCCACAGAAATTTGCATGCACTTGACCCACAATATCTTTCCTCTGTGCTACAACCCCTTCTTTGTCCACTCATCACCCTCACTTGCCTTGACATTGCCATCAAACATTACAATTTGACTCTAACTTCAACCCTTTATTCTCTTGCTTCAATAACCATAAGTAGATACCCTTGCTCTTGCTTACTACCATGGCACACTACGCAAAGGCGCTACATCCAGAGATGCTCCCGCACTACTGAACGACTATGGAGGAAGTCTTGCACTTCACCAGACTTCCTCCACTACAAATTCATTTTACGCTCCTATAACTATGCCCTCAATCTTGCCAAACAATGCTTTGTCTCATCTCTTCTAATCTTTACACCCTCTTCCACAGATTCCACTCCTCAAACATCTCTCACGTTGACAAAGCCATCATCACGCCCACCTCTCAGGCCCGCTGTCTTATGGTTCTACTGGACCTCTTTCATTCCTCACATACAATACATCACTAAATCTTGTCATTTTCACCTAAAAAAACATTTCCAAAATACATCACTTTCTCTCACAATATACAACCAAAATTCTAATGCACTCTCTTGTCATATCTCGCCTCGACTACTGCAATTCTCTCTTTGCTTGCCTCTTGTAACGGAACCCATCACTGTTTTACCCTGTTTTATGGTCATTTAATTATTATGGTTAAAATATGATCACATTGCTGTACTGTAGATATGTTGTTTTATGTTCTACAGAATATATTGGCTCAGAATATTACAGCTACTAGGCTAATAGATAATCCTATTACAGAGACTCCTCATAAGATAAGGAAGTCTATTGTGTAAAGTGTTTTATTATGAGACATAGAACAAAGAGTATAATCTGATCAATGTCTGATTGTATCAAAGTAGCCAGGTAGCCTCAGGGAGGTGTAACCACACCTATTGTCTCTCTATATGTATTGTGTGGCCAAATATGGGCATGTGTATTGCCTGTGGAAAGAGGTGTATATATATTTCTGCATATAACAAAATAAACACAGTATTCTTTGACTCCCAAGAAAGTGTCGTCCAATATGTGTGGTCTGGGCTTCTGAGACTGCGCAGTGCTTCTATATGGATATTTAATGCTGAACCTGACTCTCCCTCTGGAACTCTTGGATGGGATTATACCAACTTCACTTTTACACAGCAGCTTGCCAGGGAAAAGGACGTCTCCAACGGCTGATACCCTCTCACTACCGGGGTAGCCGTTACATTGGCTGGCAGCGGTGGGATGGTCCTTTTATCCAGAGAGCAAGTGCTGAATGGAGTCTCAGTACGCCAAGCTGAAAAGACCCACACTAAAAGATTTATTGGAGAGTAGAGATGTCGCGAATAGTTCGCCGGCGGACTGTTCCCGGCCAACATAGCATGTTCGCGTTCGCGGCGAACTGCGAACATATGCGATATTCGACCCGCCCCCAATACTTTATCATTGAGCAAACTTTGACCCTGCATGTCACAGTCAGCAGACACATTCCAGCCAATCAGCAGCATACACTCCCTTCCAGACCCTTTAACCTCATGGACAGCAGCCATTTTGGAATCAAAACTAACTTGCAGTCTTACTGAGAGGAGGCTGAGTGTAGGTGATACTGCATCAATAGGGAAAACCATAGCTAGGCAAGTTTATTCAGTGTCCAGTGCAGTGCTGAAGGACTCTTGTGCCTTAATATTATTATTAATATTACTACTGTATAATGTGTAGATGTACCAGCTGGGCATGCTCTTGTGCATTACTATTATTATTATTATTATTATTATTATTATTAGTAAAATACTACTACTAATAATAATAATGCACAAGAGCATGCCCAGCCAGTACATCTACACATTATATAGTAATAATAATAATAATACACAAGAGCATGCCCAGCCAGTACATCTACACATTATATAGTAATAATAATAATAATGCACAAGAGCATGCCCAGCCAGTACATATACACATTATATACTAATAATAATAATAATGCACAAGAGCATGCCCAGCCGGTACATATACACATTATATAGTAATAATAATAATGCACAAGAGCATGCCCAGCCGGTACATATAAACATTATATACTAATAATAATAATAATAATAATAATGCACAAGAGCACGCCCAGCCGGTACATCTACACATTATATAGTAATAATAAGAAGAAGAATAATAAAGCACAAGACCTCCCCTGTGTCTCCCCCCCACTCCCCCCCATGTGTCTCTCCCCCCCCCCCCTCTCCACTGTGTCTCCCCCCCACTCCCTCCCATGTGTCTCTCTCCCCCCCTCTCCCCTGTGTCTCTCCCACCCTTCCCTGTGTCTCTACCCCCTCTCCCTTCTCCAGTGTTTCTTTCCCCCCTCTCCTGTGTCTTGTCCCCCTTCCCTCTTCCCTGTGTCACTCCCCCCTCCCCTGTGTCTCTACCCCCTCTCCCTTCCCGTGTTTCTTTCCCCCCTCCCATGTGTCTTTCCCCCCTTCCCTCTCCCCTGTGTCTCTCCCCCCTCCTCTGTGTCTCTTCCCCCTTCTCCCCTGTGTCTCACCCCCTCTCCCCTGTGTCTCTACCCCCTCTCCCTTTTCCTGTGTTTCTTTCCCCCTCCTCTGTGTCTTTACCCCCTTTCCTCTCCCCGGTGTCTCCTCACCACTCCCTCCCATTAGTCTCTTCCCCCCTCTCCCCTGTGTCTCTACCCCCCACTCTCTCCTGTGTCTCTCCCCCCTCCCATGTGTCTCTTCCCCTCACCTCTCCCCTACCCTGTTTCTCTTCCGCCCTCTGCCCTGTGTCTTCCTCCCCCTCTCCACTGTGTCTTCCTCCCCCTCTCCCCTCTCCTGTGTCTTCCTCTCCCTCTCCCCTGTGTTTCCTCCCCCTCTCCCCTCCCCTGTTAGCTTCTATACGCATACATACATACGATAAGAAATCTGGGGGGGGGGGGTTACCCCTTACCCCCCCCACCCAGTTCCAACACCCATATGTAATGTATAATATTGTATTGCATTATGTTATATTATATCACTAGTGACTTGCCTGGCACAAATGACGGGGCAATAAAGTTTGAAGCCATGGCAATGCTGTTTGCCACACAATTTGATGCTTTTGTACTCTGAGGACCTTCGGCACTCATTGTGAGCCTCTTCCCTCGTGTCCTTCATGTTTCGTGCTTTGCAACGATCAATCTTCGGCGCTCATCGCAAAGACAGAACAGTACAGTGTTAAATATATAATTTTTTTTGTGCAGTGTAAATTAAAAAATGTATTCAGGTCTCAGAGCATAATAAAGTGATTTAGATTTGTAACTGCTTTGAGAGTGCTATCGCTGGCAGCCAATGAGCAGTAATCCAAATATATAACTGCAGAGTAAAAAGTAAAACATTTTATTGTAGTGTAAAGTCTACATTTTTATTTTCCATTACTAATTAATACTTATTAAATGAATGCACGATAATAACTATTGTGAATGAACAAATGTATGAGGAAGTGCGAAGCGTTAATGTATGTAAAGTAACGGCAGTGTAAAATATGCTATTAAGCGTATTTTTTTATAGATATTTTTTTTAATAATAATGAATTAATTAATTACTTAAATACTTTACCTATTTGTAATTAATATATCCAGTGATCAATATCCTGAAGAGCTAACAATCAGCTTTGATTTTCCTGCAGCTTACAGTGTACATTTGGACTGTTGGTGACCTGAGGTGTAAGTGTCAGCAATGTGCGCAGTGCACGAGGGGAAACCGCTTGTATAGTCGTGTAACGCGCCATTTTAGATTTGTAATGTTATTAGTTGCAAGTTAGTGTTGTAAAATGGCGGCGATTGTGTATGTATTACGCGGCTCGCCAGCAGTTTCCATTATTTCTAATAGTGTATTTTGTACCTCGTCTGTTCCTAGGTAAAAGGCTGGCGATGTTTTGCGCGATTTGGGGTCGTGTAGCCTCGTTTTCATTTTTTCCTGGCACCATTTTTTTTGTCGCTTAGCCGATTTACAAGTGCCAACTGGGGAAGACGTTGCAGATATCACATATATAGTTGTGAGCAGGTGGGTTGTTGCTTACGCTGCGGGCTTGCAAAGCCAGGGCCAGAGTTGCTGGCAAGGAGCGCCGAAGGCTCCCACGTCGGCTGCAATGAGCCGCAGGCGGGACTTACACCATCAAATTTACGGACTTACCATCCAAAAATACGGGACTTAGAAAAAAAAACATTACGAGCTCACAAAAATACGACCTTAACGCCCGAACCGCGCGCACTTAAAAACATTAAAAACACAATAGATACACACAACAAACACATAAAAAGCTTACCCACAGCAAGGAGGGCACCGAGGACCTCTGCAAGTGAAGTTACACCTCCATTTAAGTCCAAATTCATGAGTTTAGACACCCGAAAATCACCTAAGTGAGAGAAAAAATGGCCGTTGAAAAAAAGAAAACGAGACTACAGGACCCTAAACACGCGAAACACATACGGATTTTCCTAAAAAGCCGTACGAGGTAAAGATACACTATTAACAAGGACGCTAAATCATCCACACCCGCGTACCACATACACTTTCCCCGCCATTTTACAACACTAACTTACACAATGCAGAAGTACCCAGCTACCCTAACGGCTTCCCCTCGCGCACGCAGCCTATTTACACTACACACTGCGCACATTGCTGACACTTACACAGCAGCTCCACAGCACTGAAAACCTACATTGTATGCTGCAGGAACATGAAAACAGATTGTCAGCTCTTCAGCACAATGCTTCCTGCATATATTACTTACAAATAGGTAAAGTATATTCATTTAGTAATTATTTCATTAGCATACAAAAATACATATACACAAAAAAACATTATCACATTAAACATAAAAGCCATTCACTGCGCGCCTCACAACGAGCGCCAACGCTGCTCATAGCACACAAAGCCTTGCAATAAGCGCAAAAAACACATCACCGCCGACCAAAGAATAACAGCAAAAGCGCCTATCAGAAAAAAAATACAACCAACAGCCTCGCAATGAGAACCGAAGGATCTCCGACCACCAACAAAATGAATGTCTCGTCCAAACCATTACCTGCCTTACAATCTTATTGCCGCCATTTTTTGACGGGCAAGTCGCTAGTAAATATATAAAGATCAAGATAATAAAAGTATCAGGAAATGTAACACAAAGATGCACGCGCGTCTGAATAATACGACAAATACGGATTTTTGTCATAAATCATATGATCGCAGTATTGGGTCATAAACCCTAAACACTGGAATCTGTTACATACAATTTACTGATGATGTCATTAATGGGCTTCAAGGGGGGGGGATCTCTTTTCAAACTTTTTGAGCGGTGCAAATCCAACATACGCAGAGTGGAAACGCCACATCTGTGGGACACACACAAATGGGTTCACTTTGGGAGAAAAAACAAACAAATATGAAATATTTAATAATATTAATATTTTGATGTTACCAACAGATAAGGAAACGAAACTGAGGTTATTAGATCTAATAGTAGCAAGCCTGGGAGTACTGGGAGTAATAATACTGCAGCAGGAGGTCAGGACTAATGTCACCTATAGACCCCCAGACAGATAAAGGTCAGTACTATTGTCCCTCTATAGACCCCCAGTCAGATAAAGGTCATTACTAATGTCCCTCTATAGACACCCAGTCAGATAAAGGTCAGTACTAATGTCACCTATAGACCCCCAGTCATATAAAGGTCATTACTAATGTCCCTCTATAGACACCCAGTCAGATAAAGGTCAGTACTAATGGCCCTCTATAGACCCCCAGTCAGATAAAGGTCAGTACTAATGTCACTCTATAGACCCCCAGTCAGATAAAGGTCATTACTAATGTCCCTCTATAGACACCCAGTCAGATAAAGGTCAGTACTAATGTCCATCTATAGACCCCCAGTCAGATAAAGGTCAGTACTAATGTCACTCTATAGACCCCCAGTCAGATAAAGGTCATTACTAATGTCCCTCTATAGACACCCAGTCATATAAAGGTCAGTACTAATGTCCCTCTATAGACCCCCAGTCATATAAAGGTCAGTACTAATGTCACTCTATAGACCTCCAGTCAGATAAAGTTTTGAAATGTTTCTTGGATAGCATTGGGGCTAAAGGAGGTTTGGCCATCAGGTAGTCTAAAGATACCGTATATTATGTCCTCTCTTGGGGGGTAAAGACACTAATAATTCCTCCAATAATAATAATAACCTCCTGGTTACCCCATTGGGTTATCTGTTAAAAAGAGTGGTGCAGAGACTGTGGGGGCTGTTAGCCTCCTTGTCCCTGTGTGGCCGTTTAGAATCCCTGCTGCTGCATGTTTCAGCTTTATTAAGGTGCAATTGTACAGCGTTTGACTCAAGTAGCTGCCTGTGCTGGGTCAGTTTGGCTTAATTGCTGGGCCCTTTTCCTGCCAAGATGGCGACCGTCAGTCCATGGGCCTCTATGTCCCCTTCACTACCTTTGTCCCCGCTTGTGTGCTTATTTGGGATGGCCCCCCTTTATATCTCCGGCCCGTGGCCTTGTAAGGGTCGCCCCCTCAATCTCTGAGTGTGGATATGCAGGGATGGGGCGTTGAATCAGGCCTACCTTCTTCTCTGCTCGCTGCAAGATCAACAATACCTAATTTTTCAGGCATGTGTACATGCCTAATTTTTCTGGCCTCTGGTGCTGCACTGTGGCTTCAACAACCAAACCCCCCAAAAAGGCACATAACAGGGATTAAACTGATAGGAGTAGTACTACTTAACACACCACTCATATGTGGTGTAACAGTAGTGAACATTTAAAAAAAAAAAAATTGTACTGTAATAGATTGCATAGCAGTTAGTTGTCTGCAAGCGTGTGTGTCAGACCTACAGCGTCTACTCTACCAACTTCTGCAAGTGCACAGTGCCACTCATATCTATTGTCACAGTAGCTTGCACGCATAGTACCGATCTGTCAAAACCTGTAATGATGAATGAGGTCTAGAGTAGCCTGGTTCCCTTATCCTCTACAGGTTGAGACCTAATGTTTGGGTGACTCCAGACCAACACATGAGTACAAGCAGCACACAAACTCAAAGCCACCATCCTCCTCCTGGAGCAGCATCATAAGCCACATCAACCACTGCTCATCTGCCCATAGTCAGGTGCCTGTAAAGGACATGTTTGAGCGTAAGAAGCTAATGTCACAAAGTGCCCCAAAATTGAAGTGATACGACCAACAAAGCATCTTTTTCCAACTCCTGGTTCTAAAAATCCAGGCCTTATACACGCCCCCTGATAGGTGACGTAACAAGTATTAAACTGATAAGAGTAGTACTTACAAACACGTCACTCCTATCTGGTGGCACCTTTGCCTGCACGTGCCGTGCCCCAAAATTGAAGTGATACGACCAACAAAGCATCTTTTTCCATCTCCTGGTTCTAAAAATCCAGGCCTTATACACGCCCCCTGCTTTGTGCTGTAACAGGTTTTAAACTGATAAGAGTAGTACTACTTAACACACCTTATAATAATGCAGAGAGAGGCAATGCAGTGAGAGGAGTCTGAAGAAGAGGAGTCAGAGGAGGAAGGTGGCTTTGAGGAGGTGGAAGACCAAACACAGCAGGCGTCCCAGGGGGCTTGTTGTCACCTGTCGGGGACCCTTGGTGTTGTACGTGGCTGGGTGGAGGAAGAGACCTTCAATGACATCAGTGAGGACAAGGATCGGGACACGGCTAGCTTGGTATCCAACCTTGTGCAAATGGGGAGTTTGCGGTTGTGCAAATGGACTGTTTGTGGTTGTTTGCGGTGCGTTAAACGGGGAGTTTGGTCTGTCACTGTGAAGCGGGCCTAACCCTTACACTACCTGATCGATACAACATCATACCTGATGTTTTAAAGCACGTTATTCCAAACAATTTAGGAATGTTAGGTAATTTATGCCCTTTATGGCTTAAAACCAGACTCTGCATCAACTATGTAATTTTCCATGGGAGTTTTGCCATGGATCCCCCTCCGGCATGCCACAGTCCAGGTGTTAGTCCCGTTGAAACAACTTTCCCATCACTATTGTGGCCAGAAAGAGTCCCTGTGGGTTTTTAAAATTTGCCTTCCGATTGAAGTCTATGGCGGTTCGCCGATGTTCGCGAACATTTGTGGCGGTTCGCGTTCGCGGTTCGCGAACCGAAAATTTTAGGTTCGCAACATCACTATTGGAGAGTCGTGGTAGGAGTGCCAGTAAAAGGCCACGGAGGGAGCTGATAACTGACCTGCCGGTGCTGGACGAAATGGATAGATCCATGGAATGTAACGGCTACCCCGGTAGTGAGGATTATCTATTAGCCTAGTAGCTGTAATATTCTGAGCCAATATATTCTGTAGAACATAAAACAACATATCTACAGTACAGCAATGTGATCATATTTTAACCATAATAATTAAATATCCATAAAACAGGGTAAAACAGTGATGGGTTCCGTTACACCTCTCATCAAAACTCTCTCTACACTTCAGTTAATAATGAATGCCTCCTCAAGACTTATCTACCATACTCATCGATCAATGTCTGCAGCTCCTCTCTGTCAGTCACTCCACTGGCTTCTCATAGCCTTCAGAATAAAATAAAAAATCCTGACCCTAACATATAAAGCCCTAAATAATAATGCATCCTCTTACAACTCTGCTCTTGCCTCTCAATACACCTCACAACCATCCTCTTTGCTCTGCTAATGACATTCTTATTTCCTCCTCTCTTATCACATTCCTGTCTTCAGAATTTTTCTTGTGCTGCCCCTACTCTACGGAACTCCTTGCCTCTCTCCGCTAGACTATCCTCCTCCCTCAAATCCTTTAAAACCTTGCTGAAAACTAATCTATTTAAAAAATCTTTGCGAGATGAGACCCAAAAATGGCAAAGAATAGGCTCCGGAGAGCTATGTAGTAATACGCACATATAAATCTATAAGGGGAACTTCGCACCTCGGAAGAATGTCTACGAGCACAAAAAAGTGCTTGCAAGGGATACTAAAGCCTATACGTGCTGCCTTGGAGCAGCCTGAGACCGCCGTCTGATGTTCCCCTGCTCCCTAAAGATATCCTCATGCTGAAGGGGTCCCTATGAAGACTCCTGAAACCTCCCCACAGTAACCCCTTGCAGTGGTGGTCCCCAATTGGCATCGATCAGGCCCCCGCTGCATTTAAAAGTTTTAAATTTCCCGCAAGGGGCCTTAAAGGGCGCACGGCACAACACTAGACAATCCTGGCTGCGGGGGTACTGTAAGTATCCCCGCGGCACCTAACATTATCCCTCCCCTATGCTGGAGGACCCAATCGGGCCCCCCAAAGTCTCCCCATATTAACCCTTTGCTGCAGGAATTCACAGAGCCCCCAGCAGCCCCCCAAATTAACCCCTTGCAGCGGGGGTCCCCGATCGCCATCGATCAGGCCCCCGCTGCATTTAAAGGGCCTGCGCTAAAGAAATGTTAACCCCTGCTGTGGGGGGTACTATAAGTACCCCCCAGGCACCTAAAATTAATCCCATCACTATGCAGAGCCCCATGAGCACTTAATTAACTCTATAACTCATGGGGCTCTACACAGCCACATGAGACTATAATTAACCCCCTCAGTCTAATAGGGGTCTATATTGACCCCTATAGGATACTATTAACCCCTGGGTTAATCCTAAAAGTGCCATGAGGGTGCTCCAGGACCCTCATGACAAAGTCTAAGCACTACACTACATTATTAACCCTAACTATACCCCATCAACCCCTTAACCCTAACCATTCCCCATTAACCCATACTAGACCCTATATAACCCTAACTGGGCCTATCTAACCCTAACCGGGCTTATTTAAACCTATCTGGACCTAATAACCCTAACTGGGCCTATTTATCCACATCTAGCCCTATTTAATCCCATCACTTATGTGGGTTATTAATAGGCTTCTCATTGTCGTATGAGGGTCTTCATAGACTCTTATGAGACTGATTGGGTTAAATAGAGGCTTATGGGGGTCTGTATAGGCCCCCATAAGGGATAAGGTTAAATGGAGGTATATGGGGGTCTGTAAAATAGGCCCAATTAGGTTTAGATTGGCCCATTAAGGATTAGATAGTCCCAGTTAGGGTTAGATAGGGTTTAGTATGGGTTAATGGGGTATAGTCAGGGTAAAGGGTTTATTGGGTTATAGTTTAGGTTAATAGTGTAGTGTTTAGACTTTGTCATGAGGGTCCTGAAGCACCCTCATTGCACTTGTAGTGTTAACCTAGGGGTTAATAGTGTCCTATAGGGGTCTATATAGACCCCTATTGGACTGAGGGGGTTCATTTTAGTCTCATGGAGCTCTATATAGAGCCACATGAGTTATAGGGTTAATTAAGTGCTAATGTGGCTCTCTTTAAAGCCCCCT
Organism: Discoglossus pictus; assembly: GCA_027410445.1. NCBI lineage: Eukaryota > Metazoa > Chordata > Amphibia > Anura > Alytidae > Discoglossus > Discoglossus pictus. The sequence continues at coordinate 271,742,346 of CM050167.1, forward strand.
GCGTGATTGGGTTAATTTTAGGTGCCTTGGGGTACTTATAGTACCCCCACAGCAGGGGTTAATATTTTTAAGCGCAAATCTTTTCAGGAACTTAATGGTCCTTTAAGGACCTGCGAGGCAGGACATATCAATTTTTAAATGCAGCGGGGTCACGATCGAAGCCGATCGGGGACCCCCGCAGCAAGGGGTTAATGCAGTGGCACTCCCTATGGACCCCTGCAGCAACTTTTTAATGTGGGGTCACTTTGGGGGTCTTGATGGGGACCTCCAGCATAGAGGGGGGTTCATTTTAGGTGCCGGGGGGGTACTTGGAGTACCCCCCATGGCAGGGCTTGTATGTAGGACTGCTGTGGAGGTCCCATTCAGGAATTCAGGACCCCTGTAGCAAGTGATGAGGTGGAGGAGCCTGCGAGATCATCTCACAGGCTGTCACTTTGCATGCACAGTTTCTCTGTGTTTGACACGGACGCACTTGCTGCGTAGCTCTCATACGAAGCTCGCCGCAGGGCTAATTTAATAACATTTGAATTTGATGCACTTAGGGCTTAAGTACAAACCTCGTATCTACGAGACTGGAATTTAATGGGGCTGTTGGTATTTATTTTTGCAGCCAGTGAGTCACTATAACAGTTTAGCCACAGTTCATATATGTACAATTAGTTTTTGTCCATCTATCACTAAATCTTCCACAGACCTGTTTAGTAGCATTATCACTGGTTCTAGCTTTATTTCATAAGCCAACATATTTTTTCTATCATTCTTTGAAGTGTTCTCCAGAATGTTTGAATGTTAGGGCATTCTCGATATATAAATGGATGTGCCTAATTATTTATAACCTCTAAAACATATTGGTGGTATGTATAGCTTGCACTTATTTATTATTAGTGGCATTCTGCACCAAAGGATAATATCTTTAGTCTGAAGAGTCCGAATATTTCTTGATGCTTTGGCATTCTGGTCCCACATTTTTTGTTATGTTCTGTTATATATTTCTTTACTTAGAATAAAGTTGCATTTGTGTTTAGATGTTAATGCACCATTTGCATTTAGACAGTTAAACATTTTATAAAGTTGTGATATAGTGGCAGGACTATCTCTAAAATGAAAGAATTAGCTTTAAAAACAGTATGGTTGTAGATATGTTTTAGATTTGTTTGGATATAATGTTTTAATTGAAACGTTCTGACTTCTTGAAAAGGTATTATTTCACCACTTTGTATTTGAAATAAGCATAAAATACCATTTTCTTGCCATTTAATAAAGGGGTTAATTCCCATCCCTTGACTGAAATATTGACTTTGAGCTATGGGTATTAAGGCAGATTGTGGTCATGTCAGTTTCTATGTATTTTATATTCATCCAATAAAAATAGGTTATTATTGATTGTGATATATTTTTATATTGTTTGCTGTTTTAGACACACTTAACCATGCAATGTTCTAAGAAAACCGCTTAGAGTCCCTTAGACTGCAAGAAGATCTAATCAATACTACAGGAAATAAAGCTAATCTGTTCACTTGAAGGTATGATCATGAGGCTAAATCTCAAATATTTTGGCCATATCATGAAAAGACAGAATTCTCTAGAGAAAACTCTGATACTGTGAAAGATTGAGGAAACACAAAAAGGGGATGGCAGAGAAGGAGATGGATAAATGACGTCTTTGAAGCAATGAACATGAGCTTGATGGATCTATGAGATTCAGCGGCTGACAGATGTGCCTACTGTGGTCCACAAAGTCTTGAAGAATCAGACACGACTTAGCAACTAAACAAAAAGGAAAATGTTAATTATAAAGGTAGTATGGGATGGCTGGATTTTTGCACCTTGTTAAGAAAATTATTTATTAAACAATTGAAATGGAAATGTTTTATGTAATATTGTCAAGTTTTATTAATTAATACATTTTATACCTGACAAAGTGCTAAATTGGTTGTGTAAAGTGCAAATGTGAAATAATATTTCAAAATCTTAATGCCACTTATATCATTGTGTTTTCTAATTGCTATAGGTAAGAGTTCAATATATAGGACATATAAAAGTGGGAATAGGGGACATCCTTTTCTTGTAATTTCATATTATAATAACAGGATGGCTTGAACATTGTGATTGATTTCATGTTGTTTAAAATTAAAAAACCTGCTTAAATTTTCTACGATTTCTAAGTATGAAGCCTGCATGATCTCAATGTATAATAGATCATATTATTTTAATAATTTTCACAGGTATTATACTGTAGTGTATATTTGTCATGACCCAAGGGGGAGGGGACCATGTACATCCTAAAATCTCATGCTTTCAGCTTAGAGGGGCACCCCTTGGATTGTTATGGATTTGGATACCTCAGCACCAGGGGTGTAGGAGCCAGAATATTTCTGGGGGGATAAAGCTCATTGTATACACAGGCCACAAAATAGCTTATATATATATGTACATACAAACACCCCCCACCACCAGTTCCTACACTCATGCTCAGCGCCTAGCCTGCTTATTCACCTGAGGAACACTAGTCATCAGTATACAGGAACACAAAATCAGGTGATGGTCTCTTTAAGATAGGACCCAGCGGGGATACCAACAATTTATTAGCTCAGTAAAATAACCAAAAGTCTAGAATGAACCATACACCATGTTTTTGTAGAGTCAAACAGAGCATAATTATTATTTGGTGAACATTACAGTATATTTATGGAAAACAGGAACCAATCACAACCCTAGATAAACAAAAGCTGAACAAATTCCCACAATCTATACCCAGGGCCACGAGGATGAGCTGTCCGTCAAATTATGTAATTCTCCTTGATTATCCCATGCTGGTCAGGAGCCATGCTGACTACTAGCCTAATCCCTTTTTTGATGCCAGTCTTCCCAGGGGTCATCAGTCAAAACCAAGGTGGAGACACATTGTGTGCGTGCCCTTTTTCTAACTAACACTTTTTCACAACCAGGTTAATAATGTCTAATCTCCTCTCACCAACCCTTTCTTAACCCATTGTTCCCTACCATCTGCCAGTCTCCCTTGTGCATCATACCCCTTAACTGAGTACCCCTTATCTTGTGGCCCCCTTCCCTAGGTGACCCACATATATGCTTTACAATATATTCTTCATAACAACAAAGGAAAATCTCACGTGGCAATAATGTACATGAACATACAGTATACAAAGTTATTGACAATTACAATTGCCGCAAATGGGCGAGCATGCACAGTTCGCGGCGTAAGCCGCGCATGTACAACAGGGCTTGCATGTGCATTTCGCGGCATAAGACGTGCATGCGCATTGTGGCTGGACGCGCAGACGCAATGCGCTGCGACCTGCGAGGGCACATTGCGTGGTGTAAGCTGCGCATGCACATTGCTGCGCGCCGGAGAGAGAGAGGAGGTGGAGGGGGAAGACCAAGGTCCTTAGCAGATTCCCATGGTAAAATTAACTATACCTATGTGGGTCCTCATAGACCTTCATACCAACTAAATTACCTTCTACTCTATGGCGGTTCTCATGAAATCTAACATTAACACCTGTGCCATGGTAGTCCTCAAGGACCCCATGACACCCTTTCTGCCATTACCATATTGTACCCGTATGTAACTTAACTCCCCCATAGTCCCTAACACTGAATGTTACATACAGCAAAAATACTAAAAAAATATACTTTAATTATCCTTGAATGCCCTCCAGTGACGATCATCGAAGCCCATCGTCCTCACTCTTCTGTCCTGGCTAAGCTAGCCATCCATGTTGATTGAAGATTGGGACCTCTTCATTCTTGATTGAAGATTTTGATCATTTTCTACTTTTGAAAATGGGCCTCCGCATAAAAAAAACTACTTCAGATGAGGAGCTCCTGTGATGACAAATGGTTTTGTTGAGCTTTATTGCATTAAATAGGCATTTTAAGGATTCTAATTGAATGAAATATGTGTAAATCATATTTTATCCAATCAGAATTTAGCATTTGACATAAGAACCAGTTAAGGACATCCATGGTATGGGGATTAAGTTTAGATGATACAGGGGTCAGTTAAAGACTCTCCTTAGAATGAGAGTTAAGTTTAGGTACATGGGGGTCCATACTACTTCCATGGCTATAGTGAAATATAATATAAGGTCTGTGGAAAGACCCATGGTATAGGGGTTAATAAAAGGTCCAATGGGGGATTATAGGGGCTTCAAAGGTTATACTTATATGGGAAATACCCAGAATCATATGATCTAGGGCGAAGGAATGGGGAATCACAGCTGATTCCCTAGCTGTTAGTGGTTAAAAAAGGAAAATCCTAGGGGATCCCCAAGCTCATAGGGGTGGTGGGATCATAAAACTCCTGCATTATTTGTATTATTATTTACCCCTTCCCTGCCATGGGAAGGGATTTATATAGATATATAGGGATATGGGAAAATGCTATGGCTATTATAGTGTGCTTATATAGTAGATGCCATTCCACAGCATTGCTATAGAGACTAATGAGCTTCAGGCTACAAGCACACATTAGCCCTAAAGAGTTAATTGTAGGTTCTTTTTTGTACAATCTGTGAATTTTGATTTGCTAGACAATATTAGTTTATAAATGAGCAAGATAACATCTACTACTTGATTCTTATTGACTAAAATATTATTATAATTATTATTTTCTTTATTTGTTAAAGCTGCAACATATTCCATATGGTTTGTCTTCTCACAGACCCCCTCATTTATCATCCCATGATCTATGCTTTGATTCCTATATTATAACTTTATCACAAATAAGTACTTTATTATTATTATTTTAGTGTTTTACATATAGTATAGTATTACATATAGTAATTTAAGCTCAGTCGATGATGGAATAAGATCTGAGGCTCATTTTAGAATTCTCATAAAGAATTCCATATCATAGATGTCCATCACATTTTAAATAAAGCTCCTTTGTAAGTGTAATTAAATGACATGTTGTGCTTTCTAACATCACTTCCTGAGAGCCATAGGATGAGGTGTGTTTTTAATCTATCAGTAAATGGAGATATGGGGAGAAGGGATAAAGGTGAGGCTTTGTTATGTAATTGGATAAGATTGATACTGACACCACACCCCTTCCCCCTGGCCCAGAAGCAGACTGCTTGCATCAGGAAGGCAAGCAATTCTTTCCAAAAATGTAAATACTCATTTCACACACAGTATTTACTTCCATTTTACAATGGTGCTTTAATGTCTTTGGGGCCTGCTATTAAATAAAAATTCTATAAACCAGGAAATTACATTACATTTATATTTCAAATGCATTTCTAAAAATCAAAGTCATTTGCATTTATACATTTATGAATGTGTTGACATCAAGGTATAACATCAATCAGTCTTTCAAATATGAAATTCTAAAATATCAAAGTCTTGTATTACTTTTAAAATTAATGGATTAGGAATCTAAATCTACCCCAAAGGAACTTGGTAAAAGGAATACTATAAGTACTATAATAAACACATTTGTGAAGATTGATGTTGATATCCTGGAAGGAACAGCAAACAAAATACAATTGGGACATTTATTATTTGTGCTCTTATCCTTCTGAAATGTAACATGAGGAGCGAAGTAAGAACAAAGGTTTGTCATCTATGCTAAGTTTGCATTTGTTCATAATTAAAAATGTCATGTTTAATGTCATTTGATTTCACAATCCTCTTCCTACAATATAAATATGTTAGATCTAGATGTAGGTTTCACATCAGATCTTCAGATCAGAATTTGGTTTGAGTTAAAGACTCCTCATCTATTTCAACATGAAAGCTGCTGTTGTCTTTCTGTTTTTGGCCATAAATTGCTGCTTTGGTAAGCACATTTCCAGTTGCTAGAATCTAGAAAACGTAATACTGAAAAATGTATTTTTAGAATGTCGGCCAACTTAAATTGAAAAAATGCATTCAATTGAGATATTATAAATATTTGGGTAGCAAATAGTTGGATTGGTATATAAATATTGGTCCTTAAAATGAACATGAATATAATATGTGACCTGTCTGGCTCAAATTAACAGCCTTATTAAATTGCGATTTGGCCAATTGAATAGGGCTCTATATAAGCACAGAGCATATTTTTTTACAGAAGTTTTTAGTTAGTGAAGACCTTGCTTTGGGATAGAAGTTCACTAACTAAAAACTTCTGTAAAAAAAATATGCTCTGTGCTCATACAGAGCCCAATTCAATTGGCCGAATCGCAGTTTAATTTCACAGCAAATGAAACATTGTTTCAAGGAAACTTGTTTTAACAGAAATGTAGTCTATAAATTTTAATTAATAACTTTTCATACTGTAAGGTATGTAAATGTGTATGGCGGAGTAAAATATTTATATAAGAAAGTCTTAGTAAACATGTTAGATTAGTAAACTAATTGTATATTTGTCTGAAATATATGTTGTTAAAACTTTTGTTTTTGAGTTACAGGATGTTCCGATGCGGTTCTTAAGCTCAATACGCAATGTCTTGAAAAGCTACTGAAAGTAAGTGCAGTATATTATACTGTAAGAATAAAGATGCATTGCCCTGTTTTCTAAGTTTGTTTACTTTGACTGATGTCAATGATGATTTCCTCAGGTAAACTGTTAATGCCACCCTGGTAAAGCTTTGTATTGCCTACATTTTTTACTTTACATATTTAAACACATTTTTTAAACACATTGCAATTTACTAAGTAGTTACGAAAAGCAAATAATACTTACACTGAGATCAAAAATATATCAAAGTTTGAATGTTTTGCCATTACAACTCACTTTGGCACAAATTTAAAATCTATTAAATATTTTAATACATTTGCTTCTGTGTTATTAGTTAGAAGACCTTTTACAACTGCTAAGGAATCCTACTGTGGGTGAGGATTGCAGTGGTAGGAGAGGAATAGACATTATTTAGATGGGTAGCAACGTGATTATTCCAATAATGATATTAAGATATTTTAGTTTATATGCATAAGTTTATATGCTATTTGATCAATTACTTTACTACTGTTGAATCCAAGAATTAACGTAATAAATATTTGTATTTCTTTAAAGTTAGCTCTCATTTTCCATTAGAAACAATTGGGTGCAAACTTTTTGAACCTAGAATGCACATTTTCCTATTATTGTTTTTACATTAAATTGCTTTAAAATGAGTTTTGGATTATTGTAAAAGAAATGTTTTTGAAGCTTTAACATTTTTAACCTTTGTGGAAATTTACTAAGCATACAAGTATCTCATGCCATCTCCTGATTTACTATGCGCAATTACCTATAGAAAAAAAACGTCCCTGCTTACCTCAAATATGAAAGTGCTTGGTAAATTCCCCCTAATTTGCATTGTACCTAGCTGGTCAGCAGTAGCACTAAATTCTTAGTAAAATTATTAAGCAATTTAAAATGTTGTCATTCTCAACGGTAGATTAGCGGCTGTGTTTGGACAACAGTTTTATATGTATACATTGTAAGTCATACAATAACCTTTGCATATTCTTTCTCTTATCATTCTTATTTTATAGCAAAATGTTCCTGAACTTCTCGTGAAACTCCAAAATATGCTATGCATGTATATCCAAGGAAAGGTAAAAAATATATTCTTGATAATTTTTCAAGAGTTAAAATATGCTGTGTCACTATACAAAGAACTTCAATGAGTGCCTAATATATACAAAATTAAATTTATATGTATATTCTTAGAAAAGAAGAAAAAATAGAAATAATTTTTAAATGTAGGTGCATGTCCCTTCAGTTTATGTACTGAATAGTAGATAAACTATGCTGAATAATGAACTTCTGGTTACTAGATAGCCATAGCATATAAGAATGTCCACAACAGAAAATGTGTTTAGGCTGATGTAAATTTGACACCCTCTATAAAAAGCAAACTCGAAATTAGATGGCCACAAAATTTCTCTTGCATGAGAAAGTTGATAAAAATGTATAAAAGTAAGTGAGGGGCAGAATAATAGGAATAATGTAAAGCTAGTTTAAAAATAATAAGGTATTAAAAAAGAAGGGCCAGCTCCCAGGAAAGAATTATACTGTAAGTGTAATCATTTTATATATTGTAATAGCTTTATTTCAACATCCCACACTCTAAAAAACTTTCTCTTACTGGATCTATTTGATCTGAACCAAATGGGGCAGGAGCTCAAACAACACTTCTGTATTTGGAAGCCTCCCAGTCCAAGTCTCTGCAATTATATACATTTTCCACATACCTCTGGTACTCTGGCCACTTGTTCCCGGTTAAGGATTTCTCTTGTGTGCAGCACCTTGTTTGAGATAGATGATGAAATAGGCTCTTGCTGACCAGATCATACATTTATGCACACTTAAAATCTATTAATTACTCGCATCTTGATTATGGGTTACCTGCTCACAATCACTACAGGTCAGCCAAACACACAACTTAGGGCTTACATCTCCATTGATTTTTGCACAGCTCGAACATTACGAGTGCTATATAATTAAAGTTACACAAAATCAATATTCTATTAAAACCGTAGACTTAGCCTGCAAATTAAGCCTGACCCGCAAATATAAAAAGTATCAAGTTTCTGTCAAAACTATTACAAGTACTAAATCGGACTCGCAAAGGCTTTTTCGAACACTTATTAAAGCTGTAGCAGCAATTAAACACACACTACTGTACATTAATAAAATGGGAAGGCATGGAAATACATTAGAATTAATTGCAGAACTGTCTCAACCCAACAAATATGCAATTCAAAAATATTCATCCTCATTAAATTCTTTAATGCATTATTCTATGTGCGTCCTCACGTGGGGCGTATGTATACTTCCCAGTACCCGATAGTACAGTGCTTGATGTGCCATTGAACCTCCTAGCTTTATTGAGTCATGTTATGGTGCAATAGTGTCAGATCCCAATTTTAATGAATAGAGGAGTGTATGTTATTAGTAGTCAGAGCGTTTGACTTTACCTTTCATCCTATATGGGACATAGGGGAGGAAGAGGGAAAAAGAGACACAGGGTAGGGAGAGGGGGAAAGAGACACAGTGGAGGGAGGTGGGGCAGAAGACACAGGGGAGGGAGAGAGGGGGCAAGGAGATACAGGGAAGGGAGAGGGGGAGGGATGGGGTGAAGAGACACAGGGGAGGGAGAGGGGGGAAAGAAACACAGGGAGGGAGGTTGAAAGAGACACAGGGAAGGGAGAGAAGGGGAAAGGAGACACAGGGGAGAGAGATGGGGTAAGGAATCATAGGGGAGGGAGAGGGGGAAGAGACATAGGGGAGGAAGAGGGGGAAAGAGACACAGGGAAGGGAGAGGGGAAAAGAGACATAGTAGAGGGAGATGGGGAAGGAGACACAGAGGAGGGAGAGAGTCGGGAAGGAGATACAGGGGAGGGAGATGGGGGAGGAGACACAGGGGAGGGAGAGGGGGAAAAGACACATGGGAGTGAGGGGGACAGAGAAATGGGAGGGATGGGGGAAAGAGACACAGGAAAGGGAGATAGGGAAAATAGACACAGGGGAGGGCAGGGGGAAGAGACACAGGGAAGGGAGGGGGTGGGGAAAGAGACAAGGGGAGAGATATGGGAGTGAAGGAGACACAGGGGAGGGAGAGGGGGGAAGATACACAGGGGAGTGAGGGAGAAGGAGGGAGTAACACAGGTGAGGGAAAGGGGTGAAAGAGACAAAAGAGAGGGGGAGGAAGAGACACAGGGTAGGGAGAGGGGGGGAAAGAGACGGAGGGGGGAAACAGAAAATATTATCCTGTCATTTGTGACTGGCAAGTTACTAGTGTTAAAATAAACTGCTTTATACTGGTTTGGGGTATTGCTAGATTTCATGTATTAATTATTTTGACAGACGAATGTATGTAAAATGTACGTAAACATTCCTATTCTATGAAATACACTTTTTACATCAATATCATATTTTCCAGAAAACTGTGGGCTGCTCCATTGATGATCTTCTGGGAACAAAAAATGCATTGGTAAAATCTATTTTTACTTCTATTCTACCTGTTTTGAACACATAGTATGTCCGAGCAAAATTTGCTTGTTGAGAAAAATATAAACAATGGACTGGATTGTTAGCGCCAATAAAGTTCATAATCAAAAGATTCACAAAATTAATGAGATTCAAAGTATATTGTCACTGATCACTTCTGACTTCAGAAATAATTTTGTATTACTGTGAAACTACAACCTAAATAGATATTGTAATGTTATGAATTATGTTTTGGAACTGCTTACACCATATTCCTTACATCTTCCAAACTTTACACTTATCTTATAGAATAATTTCATGACAACACTTCATGACTGTACTTGTTAAATTTATAGGACGACATTGTGAGATATATAATGATCAAATTTAAATGATATGTCCTGCAAAGATATGAAATGCATAAAATGTTGCAACATATTCTAAAAAAATGAATAAACACAAGTCACATTCTTTATTTATATATGTTTTTCTTTTTCAGGAAACAGTTGGGACAATGTCGGGAAAATTGTTGATCCAATTGCCTATGAAATTCTTAGAATAGCGGTAAAATATTTCATTCCATAACTGGAATTTTAAGCATGTATAGAACATTTTTAGAAAATACATAATTACTACATATCAATAGAAACAACTGAATGCTTCTATACAATACATTCATAGTCCACTCCCAGGTACCCAGGTTTATGGTATATTGTAATTATACATTTATATTAAAACCACTGGCAGTGATAGTCTTATTGTTTGATTAAATTACCAACTGAAATAATAATAATAATAATAATAATAATGTGTAAAACTCTTTTAGTAGGTTTAATGATTTTGTGTAATTGTAATGCCCTGATTTTAATATTCTTTCACTTTCTAGGATGACATGAAAATAGTGAAAGAGTTGCTTAATTTCTTCTGTAAAGCTTTGGTAAGACATGCTTATTAACTGAAATGGAGCCCATACATTTTATGCACTGCATAATACAATTGAATGCAACTGTCTTTAAAGTATGTTTCTCTAAAAAGAGCAGCCGCAGTTTTGCTTATTCTATTATTTTGGAATAAACACACACTTATATATATATATATATATATATATATATATATATATATATATACCTGTATAACTGTAACATTTTAGTCGTATACTGAACCAATAGAGAAATGTATCTTTTGTGCATGTACATAACAAGAGTAATACCACCTTTACTCTAAACAGCGATACAAACAGGCTGATTATATATAACGTATATACTCGAGTATAAGCTGACCCGAGTATAAGCCGAGGCACCCATTTTACCACAAAATACTGGGTAAAATGAGTGACTCGAGTATAAGCCGAGGATGGGAAATGTGCTGTCCCCTGTGTCCCTCTTGTGCCCTCTGTGTCCCCCTCTCTCTCCGTGTCTCTTCTCCCCTCTCCCTTCCCTGTGTCTCTTCTCCCCTCTCCCTTCCCTGTGTCTCTTCCAACCTCTCCCTTCCCTGTGTCTCTTCCCCACTCCCTTATCACCCTCCTCAACCCGACTCCTCAACCTCCCTCCTCATCCTCATCCTCCCTCCTCATCCTCAACCTCCCTCCTCATCCTCCCTCTCATCCTCAACCTCCCTCCTCATCCTCATCCTCCCTCCTCATCCTCAACCTCCCTCCTCATCCTCAACCTCCCTCCTCATCCTCAACCTCCCTCCTCATCCTCAACCTCCCTCCTCAACCTCTCTCCTCAACCCCCCCTTCCTCAACCACACTCCTCATCCCCCCATCCTCATCCTCTCTCCTCAACCCCCCCATCCTCAACCCCCCTACTCAACCCCTCATCCTCAACCTCCCCCCGGATCCTCAACCCCCCTTCCTCAACCTCCCTCCTCAACCCCCCCATCTTCAACCCCCCCATCCTCATCCTCTCTCCTCAACCCCCTATCCTCAACCCCCTATCCTCAACCCCCTCCTCAACCCCCCCTCCTCAACCTCCCCTCCTCAACCCCCCCATCCTCAACCCCCTCCTCAACCTTCCTCCTCAACCCCCCCTCCTCCACCCCCCCATCCTCATCCTCAACCCCCCATCCTCAACCTCCCTCCTCATCCTCAACATCCCTCCTTATCCTCAACCTCCCTCCAACCCCCTATCCTCAACCCCCCTCCTCAACCCCTCCTCCTCATCCTCAACCTCCCTCCTCATCCTCAACCTCCCTTCTCATCCTCAACTTCCCTCCTCAACCCCCTCATCAACCGCCCTCCTCAATCCCCCCCATCCTCAACCCCCTCCTCAACCTTCCTCAACCCCCCCTCCTCAACCTTCCTCAACCCCCCATCCTCAACCCTTCTCAACCCCCCATCCTCATCCTCAACCTCCCTCCTCAACTTCCCTCCTCAACCTCAACCCCCCTCCTCAACCTCAAACCCCCTCAAACCCAACCCACCTCCTCAACCTCCCCCCTCAATCCCCCTCAACCCCAACCCCCCTCCTCAACCCACCATCCTCAACCCCCCTCCTCAACCCCTCCTCCTCAACCTCCCTCCTCATCCTCAACCTCCCTCCTCATCCTCCCTCCTCATCCTCAACCTCCCTCCTCAACCCCCCCATCCTCAACCCCCTCCTAAACCTTCCTCCTCAACCCCCCCATCCTCAACCCCCCATCCTCAACCTCCCTCCTCAACCTCAACCCCCCTGTTCAACCTCAACCCCGCCTCAACCCCAACCCACCTCCTCAACCTCCTCCCTCAATCCCCAACCCCCCTCCTCAACCCCCCTCCTTAACCCCCCCACCTAAACCAGCCTAAATACCTCCCCCCTCTCCCCTCACTTACCTGCTTGTGCTCCGGCCTCCGCTCCTTGACCCGGCGACGGCGCGCATGTGAGTGAGGGGAGAGGGGGGAGGTGTTTAGGTGGAGGAGGGGGGTTGAGGGGGGTTTAGGTTAAGGAGGGGGGAGGGAAAGAGACACGGGGGTAGAGAGACACACGGGGGGCTATAGACACATGGGGGGGCTATAGACACAGGGGGGGGGGAGGGTAGAGTATAAGCCGAAGGGGCTCTTTTTAGCCTTAAAAAAGGGCTGAAAAACTTGGCTTATACTCGAGTATATATGGTATATGTATATATATATATATATATATATATATATATATATATATTGATTCAATGGTAATTTGCTTTCTTATGTTACATTTACTAACCTAATTCTTTAGCAAAAGCCTTGTCACAAAAATTGATATTGTAAATTCAACTGGACAGCAGTTACAAAGGACAGTATATATATAATTAGATATGCATCAGTTTTTTTTATCATCATTTACATACCTTTGAGCTGAATCACACTTTTCAAATTTACTTATTTTTTCAGTAACTAATGCTACTTATTTTATAGGGAGACACCCTCCTTAGTTTGGCTAAATCATTGGTAAGTGTTTTTATTATTTTACTTTATGAAAAAAGTTATTGTTAAACAATGTCAAATTAAAGGAAACAATCTTTTTGTGATTAATTTAAAGAGATACTGAATTCACCATATGGGCTCTGCACCATGAATTAGAGGGTGGAAAAGCATGTAGAAAAGTTATTTATTTATTTTTTATCTAGGATTGTCTTAGATGACATCATTTGTCATATATTTAATTTGAAATAATCACTTTTATAGTCCCTAAATTCCTCCCAGGAGAAACAACATAGATAATAAGGTTCAGGCTCTGATTGTCATACTGATTATATTTTAGCTTTTAATGTGTAGATGTGGTGTAGTGGGTAAAATCATCTATTTTAACACTATCAGTTATAAGATTGAATCTTCTTCCACATCTTTTTCTATTTTTACATTAATATTTATTCCTCAGTTTAAATAAGCGTATTAAACCATGACCCTGGCAAGATCCATTGGGCTTTAGAATAAATAAACACACTGAAACAGCGTTTCTTGGGAAAAATAAGGGCCACAGCTTTGTTAAAGCAACCAAAAACCAATAACCAATTAACATAATTAACATTGTTAAATCACAGCTCAAATAACATCCCGGAGGAGGAGCCCGGCCCGGTCAGTAACCTCACCCCCTGGGCCCGCGCCCAGAGCCTCCCAGTGCTTTCCTAAGCACGCCCATGAGGCAGGGCAACACCCACTTAAGCTCGTGGGCCAGGTGCCTCACCTCCCGCAAACCAAAGACATTCCTATTTGCATCCTAACTTAGAATTCACAGAATCCTAACCCTTCAACTCTTTTCCACCCACATTTTTTTTTGTTTTAAAGATAGCTTAAGCTTCCTGAACTTTACTCAACCAGCCTCGCCCTCTAGGCACACCTTACATCCTTATCTGCTACTTTCCTATGTGACCACCATTTTAGGGGAGGGAATCAGCTCAATGGCAGGCGCGGAGTGAGGAGGAAGCCTGTGAAACGGTCTTAAGTCCCTCCTCCTCCCAGCCAATCTGCATCGCCCAGGCTCCGCCGGGTCACGCAGCATTGCGTCAGACCCGGCGTGCCTGGGCTGCCTCCGCGCCGGCCATGACCCTGGCAAGATCCATTGGGCTTTAGAATAAATAAACACACTGAAACAGTGTTTTTTGGGGAAAATACGGGCCACAGCTTTATTAAAGCAACCATAAACCAAAAACAAATTAACATAATTAACATTGTTAAATCACAGCTCAAATAACATCCCGGAGGAGGAGCTCGGCGCGGTCAGAGACTCCTAGTGCTTTCCTAAGCACGCCCATGAGGCAGGCCAATGCCCACTTAAGCCCGTGGGCCGGGTGCCTCACCTCCCGCCACAGAGCAGGCGATGTATGCCTCCTGAGGCTGTGATCCCCCCTCTTGCTCTCTTAATAAAGCCAAGGCCCGCCTAGCCCCATCCTTAAGCTCCAGGAAAAACAGCTCTAATCCTATCTCCGTTAGATGGACCTTATCTGTGCGAAAGAAGTCATCTGCGTCTACGCCTTCAAATTCTTGGTGTCTAATGGTAATAAAACCAAAATTCCTTACAAAACTAGCCATCTGTTTGTTTATCTTTTGCCTTGCTCCATCCACTGAAACCGGATCCCTTGCGTTCCGCCAAGATCTCCTTTTGATCATTTCGGACCACACTATGAACAAGCCTGGAAACTGTTCTAGCCAACACTTCACATCCCTCTTCATCTGTTTCAACATTTTCCTCATAGGTATTACTCCCAAATCGTTGCCCCCAGCGTGTATAATTAAAATGTGTGGGCTACCGTGATGCTGAGCGTTGCTCTCCAACAGGCCATTCACCTGTGTCCATCTCAAGCCGTGGAACCCAAACCATCTTACTTGCATGCTCGTCTCCAGAAAGCCCAGTTGGACCTTGTCGCCAGTGACTGCGGCTAACCGGTGAGCCTAATACATGTAGGAATGGCCGACGATCCACAGCTGTTTAGTTTCTGCAACACATAAAACAAATTCCAAATTAGACAACCCTTTCTGGCCGTATGTATGACCTAAAACGATGCAACTCCCATCTCCCAATCCTTTTAACCACACTCTCGGGGAGACCTAGCTTTGCCGCCTCCATAGCGGCTCTGATCCGAAACAAGTGTGTGCCGAAGTCCGCCAGGTCCAAGCCTAACTGCCGTAAGGACTTCTTCAGCATCCTTTCGAATTGAAACCGTGACAAGGCCTGGCCATTGGCATGCAATAGCAGTGTGCCTGGCCCCGTTGGCCTTTTTTCCAAGTACAACCTCATACTTGTCTGTGGCAACACTCCAATCCAGTTTTGTATATGACCACTTCCCTTCCTTTTCCGGCCTGATCCGTTTTTGACCTCCTCAGCCATACCACCAATCTGTCACCTTCCAGACAGATGTCCTCCGCCAGTAGCCCCCTGGAACCGTGCCTGTTTTCCGAGACCAGTTCCCGATCCCGAAAGCACCAAAGAACGCTAAGGAAAAGGCCGTACGGAAAAGCAGGGATTTGAATGACTCCCTGCATAACACACCCAACGCCTCCCCCAAGCGTATTAACAGAGAGAAAGTGATCGGGCGCCTCCTGTCCGTCCGGTGCTTCCCTGTGAACACGCCTTTTACCAGCCGGCAAACCACAAACTCCTTTGTTAGGTCCTTCCGTTCTGCCAACCTGAACATAAATGCTAGAGCCGTCAACTGCCGAGCCACCGTTGCTCTGGAAGCACCTCTCTCTGCACTCCGAAGCAAAAACCACAGCAGAATTCCTATGGCTTTCTCTTCTGAACCCTCGAAAACCGGCCTCCTTAACCATATCGCTCCACATGTTCCACACCTTCCTGTAGGCCACCCACATCTTTGGCACTACCGACTGTCTGATGTAACCAGCTACCGTACCACTCCAAGCTCCCAGAGTTCTGAAGTTATGTCCTCTCCTTGATCCTTCGCCGCCGGTGCCAGTGTGCGGAACCGGGTTCCCTGTAACCGAGAAAGGGCATCAACCACTCCTACGGTAAGGCCGGGAATACACTCCGCCCTCACCCAGATATTTGCCCGCAGGCAACAAAGAACCAAGTGCCGTATCACCCGTATCAACGGCCCAGATGCAGCCATCAAACTATTGACTACCCGGACTGTTTTCGGGCTGCCTGATTGAAAAAGGACCTGCCGGTTCCTGAAGCCCCTGCCCCACAGATGAACTGCCGTGGTGATGGCGAACGTCTCCAGAACCGTAGGATCTTCTGTAAGCCTTCCTTTGACCCATGATTTGGGTCATGGTGCTGCGCACCATGCGCCTCGAAAATAGGATCACATTCCGAACGCACTAGAACCCGCATAGAGGTCTAGCTGCCCATTCGTCACCCTGCTCGGCTGTATCAAGGTGCTCCCGTTGAAGTTCCGTAGAAATGCTGTCCACACTCGTGTAACTTCCCTCATGGCCCCGGACATCTTTACAAAATGATGCAGCTGAGATATCCCGGCTGTAGCCAACGACATCCTTCTGCTGAATATACGGCCCATGGGAACGGTCCTGCACGAGAAATACAGCTTTCCAAAGATGGATTGCAGCCGTCGCAGTGACACATTCGCCTTGCGCCTTCCAGGGCCTCAAGTTCTGCAGACAACACCTTCTCCATCGGCAAGCTGCATTCCATCTTGTCCGAATTGATCTGAATCCCCGGGAAAGTCAGATCCATGGTTGGTCCTTCTGTCTTCTTTTCTGCCAGTGGAACCCCGAAATCTTGACATATCCTTGAGAAGGTCCGCAGTATGAAGTCGCATGTGGCTAACCCTGCCGGTCCCTCAAAAAGGAAATCATCGATGTAATGGGTAATCACTTGGTAGCCCGACTCGGTGTGTGCTACCCATTGCAAGAACGTACTGAAGGCTTCAAAGTAGGAACAAGAAATAGAACATCCCATGGGGAGACACAGATCCACAAAGTACTGTCCGTCTACGAAGCAACCAAGGAACCGATGACTCTGAAGATGCACCGGGAGCAAACGAAACGCAGATTCGATATCCACCTGAGCCATCTTAGCCCCGACGCCTGCCCGCCTGACCAGGTCCGTGGCCCGATCGAAAGGGGCATACGACACTGACGAGTACTGTTTGTCAATCCTGTCGTTGACGGAACCACCTGGAGGATAGGATAAATGTTGGATGAGGCGGAATTTTTCTGCTTCCTTCTTCGGCACTACGCCCAGAGGGGAAATTACAAGACCCTGGAAGGGGATGGAGGGAAAAGGCCCCGCCATCCTACCCAGTTCTACCTCAGTCTGGATTTTTTCCGCCGCTACCCCAAGAAACTCCTTTACCGACTTCAGGTTTCTTAGACGTGACTCGAGCGGGGAGAGCATGGAATCTTGAACCCTTCCTGGAAACCCTCGCGTTGTAGGGCGGCCGCCCCGGCTTTTGTTGCCAACCTACCGTAGCGTTCTAGCCACGGCAGCATTGCGCCCAGCTGTATGGGGGTCAGTCCCTTTTTGAGCGGGGTCTCCAGCCCTGGATCCGTTCTTTTGTCTGGTGTATCTTGAGGCCGCGTGATCCCCTCCACAACTCACACAGACGTGCTTGAAACGGCAGTTTGGTGCCCACTTGCATTTGCCCTGGTTGAATGAGTGACAGTCACCTCGAGGCCTGTCCACCTGGCCTAGGCTAGCGGTCACTGCAGGCCGGGCCTTTGCCTCAGTGGCGTCAGTCTCCCCCCCTAGACGGCCTGAGTCCATTCTGTCCTGGACTCATCTAACCCCATGGCTCAATGCCCGAGTTCTGACCATGGTCAGTAAGGCCTCTAACTCCCCAGGGTCCATATTAAGCTGCCACCCCACTTGTAACAAATGTGACACCCTCCCCAGGAACCTACAAAGCAGGGAATGATGCTATGGGGGCTATAGGGCTAATGATGATAGCCTGGGGCCCTATTGCCAGGACCAAGGGGGTCTCTACTAGTGAGCTGAATCAAGAAACTATAAGGGATCGATGGTATGAGGTATCAGCGTTCACTTTATTATCCTAGTGCCCTTTATTACTTGCTTTTTTGCAGAGAATGCAGCGTGCAGACCTCAGATCAGCTCAATGGCCGTCAAGGAGTGAGGAGGAAGCCCGCGAAACGGGCTTAAGTCCCTCCTCCTCCTCCAAGCCAATCTGCATCGCCCAGGCTCCGCCGGGTCACGCAGCGATGTGTCAGACCCGGCGTGACTGGGCTGCCTCCGCGCCAGAAATTAAAGACACTAGGTTATGCAATGTAGGTGTTTTGCATTTGGTGAAAAGAGAGCTTATATGGGAAATAACAGTAACTTCCACATGTTTACAACTGTTTCTCAGTATATATTCCTGTAATGCATGTTAGAAGCAGCTGAATACCAAACTCTTCAATTAAATTGTCAGCAATTTTAAAAAGTAATACTATTTAAGTGTTGCTTTAGTATTATAAATTGAAAAATAATGATTCTAGATTGGCTTTCTATTTTGATTGAATGATTTTCCATTATATGTTATTACGTGTGTTGATATTTAAAATAACAGAAATAACCTTTTGAGCAAATATTTGGTTAACCAGTCATATTTTTTCAAATTATATAGTGGCTTAAATGTGTATATCACATACAAACTAAAGTATAATAAGCCACAGTCATAGTCACATAATAAGAGGTCATAAATAATGCTAATCTCTATTGAATTCTGACTTTTTTAGATGAATAATGTGAGGCCTATTTAGATTTTGAGTTACAAGTGTTTTAAACTGTTTTTTTTTAATCTACACTTTCTTAGAAAGGGTTGAATTTAGATTTGAATGGTATCATTGGAGGTCTTACTGGAGGTCTTACTGGAGGTCTAACTGGAGGTCTGACTGGAGGTCTTACTGGAGGTCTTCTAGGCTGAGGAATGGAAATTTCAATGTGAGTTCATTTTGATGAGAACACTATTTTCTTTTTAGTGATAACAATGAAATTGTTTGCAACCAATTTGACCTGCTTACCATTGCATTTTCCCACTTTCTTTTTACAAATTGTCTAATGATTACTATTTAGGAAATATATATATATTTTTAATAAATCATTTTATCAAATATTTTTTTTTCTTATTGCATTTGATTTTTGCACACCATTTACATTTGTCAAAATTATTACACAATGTATTATCTTGTTTTCAAAAGATATGTAGTTATGTACTTACTGTAGTTATTTCTGTTCTGTTTCAGGAATCACTAGATTGAAAGAAAATACAGTGATATGAATATATATATACAAAATACAGTTTCTTATTGAGTCTTGGTGTAAATGGTGATTTATTTATTTCTATCATGTTAAGTGTCTAAAAAATGACAATTTATGCACATGTAATCCTGTGATTAAGTACTTTAATAAATTTAATCTATATCAAAACATCTTGACTTTCCAAATTATTTCTAACATTTTTTTTTTTTAAATGAAAAAGTCCATCATTTAACATGACATTATATTATGCAGTTTTTTTTTTATTTAACTCTGTCATATGAGACATACTGTGTGGTTGATGAAACACAACTTTAAAAAAAATAACTATTGACTGAAAAAATATAAAAAATAATCTTCCTTCAAGTGATGCTATTTGACACCTTTCTTTTGTTTCAATATTTTTTATGATCACATGTTTATATAATAACATACAATGTCTTGTATAATCAGACTAAATTTAATAACAATGAGGTAGAGCTTGTCTTAGATGTTCATACATTAAAGTGTGATTCACAATTTTACATTTTACATTTTTAATAAAGAAAAGGAATGAGATGGTACTGGTTATTAGACTAGCGCAGAGGGTCGAGTAGCAGAAGGTTGTTTAAGTTATAATTAGGCTGTATCTCTAGAAATTAATACTTGAGAATTGAGAAATCTGCTTGTTTACTTTGTCCATTTTATTTTTTTATTTTAAGAACGAAGAAATATTAAGCCATATTTAATACCTTTTAAGACAAATTGTGAACTTTTATGCAAAGTTTTAGCTTTATCACTTGTAGGATTAGTGGAGGCCACAGTAATGTGATTGTTGAAACAACTAAGGGGTAGTTACTTAATACTGTTAAATGTTTATTGGCATGACCAATCCCTCATACATCTTGACCCTTACTAGTTATCTTGTTCATATGGTAATATTCCTGTATACTATCCCTGTGCATTTCTCCTTCCCACTAAAGTGAGACTCTCGATCATTTCTTAAATATATGTGTTGCATCTGGCTTTCTACAGAACATATTTCCCTCAGTACCCTTTGATGTTTACCATTAGGACCTTGGGCTTTATTAAAAAATGTTGTGGTTTTGTTGATGATCAATTAAGCAAACCTGTAGTTAGGGGTTTAGATGGAGCCAATGGAAAAAGAGATCAATATCATTACGTCAGTGAAAAATGGAGGTTGGATTTCAAAGTCCTACGTGCATCAATTAAGAGTTACGATCGGACCCATATTACAGTTATGATGCAGTATTAATAAAGTCATAAATATGATATTCTATTACATGCAAGTTCAATTATATGTATTAACCCATTGATTGCCGGGATTGTTATAACACAAAAAATATACATGAAATAAAGTATTTTATTGGGCCGATTTGCTCGCTTGAGAATGTTGTGCTATTAATTGTAAGACTTAACATCACTTTCACTTTCCATATACCGTATATACTCGAGTATAAGCCGAGTTTTCCAGCCCTTTTTTTAAGGCAAAAAAAGTGCCCCTCTCGGCTTATACTCGAGTCACTCTCCCCCCGTGTCTCTCTAACCCCCCGTGTGTCTCTCTACCCCCCCCCCCCCGTGTGTCTCTCTACCCCCCCAGTGTCTCTTTCCCTCCCCCCTCCTCAACCCCCTCCTCAGCATAAACCCCCGTCAACCCCCCTCCTCCTCCACCTAAACCCCCCCTCAAGCCCCCTCCTCCACCTAAACCCCCCTAAATACATCCCCCCTCTCCCCTCACTTACTTGCTTGTGCTCCGTCCTCCGCTCCTTGACCCGGCTCCGGCATGCATGTGACATCACATGCGCGCTGCGTCATTAGCATATACCTAATATGAGAGAGGATGAGGATGTGGGGGTTGAGGAGGGGGATTGAAGATGGGGGGTTGAGGAGAGAGGATGAGGAAGGGGTTGAGGAGGGAGGTTGAGGATGAGGAGGGAGGTTGAGGATGAGGAGGGAGGTTGAGGATGAGGAGGGAGGTTGAGGATGAGGGGTTGAGGAGGTGGGTTGAGGAGGGAGGTTGAGGATGGGGGGTTGAAGAGAGAG
This sequence comes from Discoglossus pictus, assembly GCA_027410445.1. NCBI lineage: Eukaryota > Metazoa > Chordata > Amphibia > Anura > Alytidae > Discoglossus > Discoglossus pictus. Next base: position 271,763,937 of record CM050167.1, read on the forward strand.
GATGAGGATGGGGGTTGAGGAGGGGGATTGAGGAGGGGGATTGAGGATGGGGGGTTGAGGATGGGGGTTGAGGAGAGAGGATGAGGATGGGGGGGTTGAGGAGGGGGATTGAGGATGGGGATTGAGGAGGGGGATTAAGGATGGGGGGTTGAGGAGAGAGGATGAGGATGGGGGTTTGAGGATGGGGATTGAGGATGGGGGGTTGAGGAGGGAGGTTGAGGAGGGAGGTTGAGGATGAGGAGGGAGGTTCAGGATGAGGAGGGGTTGAGGAGGGGGGTTGAGGTTGAGGAGGTGGGTTGCTGCTGAGGAGGGGGGTTGAGGAGAGAGGATGAGGATCGGGGGTTGAGGAGGGGGATTGAGGATGGGGTTTGAGGAGAGAGTATGAGGATGGGGGGGTTGAGGAGGGGGATTTAGGATGGGGGGTTGAGGAGGGAGGTTGAGGAGGGGGTTGAGGATGAGAAGGGAGGTTGAGGAGGGGGTTGAGGATGAGGAGGGAGGTTGAGGATGAGGAGGGAGGTTGAGGAGGGAGGATGAGGAGGGAGGATGAGGGGGGAGGTTGAGGATGAGGAGCGAGGTTGAGGATGAGGAGGGAGGTTGAGGAGTGGGGTTGAGGAGGTTGATAAGGGAGGGGGGAAGAGACACATGGAAGGGAGAGGGGAGAAGAGACACAGGGAAGGGAGAGGGGAGAAGAGACACGGAGAGAGAGGAGGACACAGAGAGCACAAGAGGGACACAGGGGGCAGCAAATTTCCCACCCTCGGCTTATACTCAAGTCACTCATTTTACCCAGTATTTTGTGGTAAAATGGGTGCCTCGGCTTATACTAGGGTCGGCTTATACTCGAGTATATACGGTAAGTACAGTAGTGTGATTTTATTTAAAGTGCTACTTATTGGACTTAACCCCCTTGCAAGTCTTCCCCAGCACTCGTAGGGCTTTGGGCTCCATTTGGGTGTTATGAGCTTGCTTGCGAGTGACTTTGTTGCAATTTAATAGCATGATTGCAATTGTAGGCTTCACAGATCAAAGGATTTGATCAAAGGAGTTCGGCAGCGGCCTGCTTTACTGGGCTAATTTAATAGCAGTAAGGCAGTGCATAATTTTGTAAATATTTTTTTTTATTTGTTACAATGTACTTTAGAGGAGGAACCTTTCCGCATTTTATTAGATGAAGGTAAGTTTGTCAGCTACTCAACATTCTAATATTTCTAATATTTAATTGTATATCTTTCTTGGTATATAGTGTATAAGTTAGACCAACTTGCCCAACAAAATAACGGCAAAATTGTAAGCTTGGCAATGCTTCAGCGCTCATCGTGTGGCTCGCGATGAGCACCTTCGGCGCTCATTGCGAGCCTCTCCCCCCGTCTACTTTACCAGCCTCGCGATGAGCATTTCAAAAATGATGGCAATAAAATTTGAAGCCTGGCAATGCTGTTTGCCACACTATGCAAGGTCCCCCCCTCACTACTTTACGGGACACATAAGCAGCTGTGAGCATCTGCGCCTCTCATTGCAGGCCTCCGCAAATCCGCCACTTTCGGGCCTCTTGATGAGCGCCTTCAGCGCTCATCGTGAGCCCCGCAATGAGCACCTCCCCCAGTTGTATACATATAATAATATTATACTATCCTCCAGGCCCATACATATAATAATATTATACTACCACCCCAGTCCCATACATATAATAATAGTATACTACCCCAGTTACATACACATAATAATATTATGCTACCCTCCAGTCACATACATATAATAATATCATATTACCCCCCCAGTCACATACATATACTATTATTATACTACCCCCAGTCCCATACATATAATAATATTATGCTACCCTCCAGTCACATACATATAATAATATAATACTACCCCCAGTCACATACATATACTATTATTATACTACCCCCCAGTCCCATACATTAAATAACATTATACTATCCCCACAGTCCCATACATATAATATTATACTACTTTCCCCAGTCCCATACATATAATATTATTATACTACCCTCCAGTCACTACATCTAATAATATTATACTACCCCCACAGTCCCATACATCTAATATTAATATTATACTACCCCAGTCCCATACATCTAATAATATTATTATACTACCAGTCCCATAAATATAATAATATTATACCCTCCCCAGTCCCATACATATATTATTGTATTATGGCCTCCTCTCAAGTCCATACTCACCCAGACCTCTAGGCTGTCAGACACCAAATGCTCCCCCATCGCAAGGGTCAACTCCCCGAGCTCTCCTGGGAGCAGTCCAGAGCTCTCCTCTCCAGTGCTCTCCCCTCTCAGGGTCCGGTAGGTGCTGATCAGGCTGAGGGCCAGTAGGAGGCCACTCAGCCCGGTGTATGTCTGAGGGCTGGGCAAAGGGAAGCGCTTCAGGATCAGCATCGGCATGTCTGAGCCTGTAACCAGGACACTCCCCGGCCTGTTAGAGAGATCATAGCCCTGTCAATAGGATACCCCTGGACCTTGCACACCTTTCCGAGACTGCGGGGGACACACTCGCCTGTTCACCTGTGCCTATCCTCTCCCCTCCTCTATATTGCGGTCCTCGCGACTTCGCGGGCACAGAGCCTGCCACATGTGCCAGCCGCTTCTTCATCCTGGTCTGTGGCAGAGCTCATCACCCCCTGTAACGGCTGAAGTTGTGCAACGCTCGCTATGCCATTCTCATCGCGAGGCCTGCAAAAAGGTGCCAGCGCTCATTGCAGTCCTACAGGCCTAGCGTTGAGCAACTGCGGCGCTCATCACGAGGCCTGAAACTGCAGGCCGCAACGTGACCAACGTCCTTGAACCAATAACTATATATGTGATCAATAGAACGGTTTAGTGAGCATATATTTTCTTTATCAATCATCATTCACTCCTGACAAATAGGGAGCCTGCCCTCTTAAGGTCTGTATCGGTGTTACCATCAACGTGTAGAGAATCAGCCCTTCCCAGCAAGGCCAAAAACAAAAAGCTTACCAATTAATCTAATCCCAGCAATTACAGATCTAAACCAATCATCAAGAGAAAAAAAAATAACAAAATCCATTAACCCTTTGCAATTGCAGCAAGAAGTCTCCAAAAACATGGTAATACATCTATTGAGTGCTATTTTAACATAGTAACAAATATCTATGTTGGAAAATGGTCTTACATTTGTACCACTTTCAAATTCTGATTTATTCAAAAATATAAAGGATTTGAATGTATTTGCTTGCCAGCTTGCTTTAAACATTTGTTTTAAGATAAAGAAGAATAAATAACTGTTACAAATGGGTCTTGATGTTGAAGACACTGATACAATAGATGATGGGGGGTTGAGGAGAGAGGATGAGGATGGGGTTTGAGGATGGGGGGGTTGAGGAGGGAGGTTGAGGAGGGGGGGTTGGGGTTGAGGGGGGGTTAAGGTTGAGGAAGGTTGAGGCTGAGGAGGGTGTTGAGGAAGGGGGGGTTGAGGAGGGAGGTTACGGAAGGGGTTGAAGAGGGAGGTTCCTATCCACAATGTATCTATTAATAAAAAAGTATATGCAGGGGGTTTATGAACCTTCTGCCTGTGACACCCTACCCTCTTTGTAGGACCTCCATAGAGGGGGTTAATGTGAGATGCTACGAGGGTCGTTATAGTACCTCAGAAGCACAGAGGTTAATTGTAAGTGCCACGTCGGTCCATGGGAGGAGGAAATCCCTGGGGTTCCTCTCACTGATTGGGAGGAAGGAATCCATGGGTTTTCCTGTTTAGGGTGGGTTTTGGTCTAGAATCCCAGTGATCCATGGACTCATAGGGATATTGGGGCAAATGATCCAGGGGATTCCCTGGGCTATTGATTGTATTTGGTGTTTGGTGGTCTCATGGGGAATGGTATTAACCATTTAATTGAGCAGGATATTAGAAATTAAGACTCATATTTAACAACATTAAGGTGTTAGGCTGATAACAGCTTCAGATTTGATGCTTGTCTGCTTCTCAAAAGCATTTTTATGCCTCTATGGGAAGGTCTTAGTACTCTAGGGATTTTGTGCAATCTGAAGACTTGCGTGCCGCCAGAGGGTAATGTGGTTCACTTACATTTTTTAATAGGATTTTTGGAATTTGAATGGAACAGCTACAGGTAGATTTTAATGTTTGGCTTTTTACACTATTTAGCATGATCTTCTGGTAGGGCTGGTGTTTTTGTGTCATGTACTTTCTAGAAAGTGGTTTTTGAGTCAACTTTACTCGCAAATATTTCAAGATGGGAAATGTAATGGAGCTCTTTTATTTGTGTTCTGTTAGGTGATTTTGTTAAACTGGTGATCCGTAAAAGAGAGAACCGAAAGGCACATGGAACTTATAACATCAAATATACAAGTCAATATCTACAGGGACATGACCCATTATAGAACTTTCATTATAAAGGCTCACCCGTAACATAGTCATAACAAGTATTCTGTACAAATATAAAAATAGATAGCATCCATTGGCAGACAATTTTTGTTGAAGTATGATAATAATAATAACAATCATATTATTCTTCAGACCACCACAGGGGATTTTGTTAAACTGGTGATCCCTAAAAGAGAGAAATGAAAGGCACATGGAGCTTCTAAACTTACTATACTACACAAATGACGGCAAGAAAATTGTAAGGCTGGTGAATGCTGTTTGCCACACAATATGAGTCTCTGACACTCTTAACCTTTTTGTTATCTACAAAGAAGTACAACAATTATAATAAATGTGTTTATTTTTTTTAACATGCAACTTGTATTTCAACAACTGGTAAACCATCAGTTTTTAACAATATTAACCTTTTTAATTGTCATGTATGCAAGAATAATATAACATGGGATGAAGTTTGTATGAATTTGTATTGTAAAACATGACACAATGCTATATAAAATGCAACTTATATTTCAAAAACACTAAAATGTTCAATTCTGAGCTATGCAGGAGTAATATATCAGTAGGCCAACTTTCTATGAATGAGTATTGTAAACTATTACATAATGCTTTGTAACATGCAGCTTGTAGTTCAACTACTGGTAAAACACATAGATATTGAATCCAGAGGAAGGCAAACAGTAAAACCCCCCATTGAAACCTAGCCAATTGTATCAAATGGGGAAAAAATGAATTCCTTCCTGACCCCAGTGGTCCTCTAAAAAGAGTCTGAGTGACATCAGAGTTCGTCCTCGAAATAAAACCAATGTTCTCTATGGTTGTTGTGGTTTTTTTTATTGTCAATTTGTCATTGAGATAAAAGCTTTTTTTTAATGTAAGTTAGATGACCTGATAGTACACAATGTTTTTTGTAAAAATGCGTCCGTCCTCTAATAAATTACCATATTTTTTGATGTTAATATCACTTTGTTTGCAATGTCTGAGTAATCCTCATTATTGATAGTATTTATAAAGATTGCCGATATGGAATTTCTATGGTATCTTCAGGTGGATTATGTATTTTTGGATGTGTCCCTTCTCCAATTTGAATTACCCAATCATTGAATTCATTTTGGCCTTCAGATCTCATGTTTAATTTTAATTTCAGATGTATAGATATTTTCCACAGTTTACTTGTCTTTATAAATGTTTGGACAATGTCAGTCTTATTTCCATGTGGCACAACAGGTAATGTTTGCCTAAAATCTCCTCCTAACAACATCACCTTTCCACCAAATGGCAAATCATTATCCATCACTTATTTTAATAATCTATCAATACATCGCAAGGCATGACATGACATCATTATTGCATCATCTATGATAATTAATATACTATTTAAAAAAATGTTTTGCTTGTAAAGAATAAATTGGAATATCCTACACGGTTGTTTCTAAAATGGGAACTGGCATTTTAAAGCCACTATACACAGGTCTGCCACCTTCTAACAAAAGTGCGTCAATTCCAGTTGTTGCATATTGCAGTGCTATTTGACCCTGTGCTCGAATGTAACTCATCAAACAATTATACAGACACGTTTTTCCTGATCCACCAGGGCCATCTAGATAGAAATAACGGTCTTTGACTATTTCAGCACCTGTTGCATTTGTGATGGCGTAAAATGCTTACAATTGTAATGTATTTAACATTGCTATTTTTTCTTGTGTTTTTTGGTTTTGAAGCTCAGTGTCATAGTCTTCAGAGTTTATTTCATCTATAAGTTCTGGATCAGTCAGATTAAAACTTCCACAATTTAACCCATGACAAAGAAAGATTTCTTGAATTTCCATTAATGCTTTTAATAGCGCAATGGTCTCATTGTAAAGTTTCAAAAAGTCTTCACACATATTTAATTTAAATGTTTCCCACAAAGCTAATGCATCAGGTACATTGCAAATTAATGCAAACTGTTCTCTCATTTGCTTTGGCATTTGACATAGTGCTGCTTCTTACAGACACCTCTCCCATTCCATATCATCTGCTATGAAGTTTTGATGTCTTGCAGCCAATGGGAAAGTATCATAAACTATGTCATCTATGTCATGTGCGTAAATGTTCATAACTTTATGCACGGGAACATGTAAAAGAAGTAATCGTAAACTGAAACGTTCACTGTCTCTTGGACTGGCGATATAAATTCTTGGGATAATTTTATTAGTATCTTTTTTTCATTGCCATTGGCCATTTACGAATACATAGTGATATGGAATCTCAATGTATAAAAATGGTCTGGCCTCAGTGTCCTCACAATTTAATTGAAATCAAGCAGTAAGTTTTGTTGCTCTATGTTCATTTTGTGCTAGAGCATTTCTTTCATTCCCTGCAGTAAAGCAAAAAAATTGACTTTGTGGCAAGTGTACAGCTAACCTATACACAGCATGTGATTGATCATGCATCTCAAATTTGAGAAGACGCCACATCTTAGCGGGCATCTAAATAACAATAAAGCTCATCATTAAAAGTTGGATTGTCTTGTTCTTTGTCTGCACCTTTCACAACAACAGTTGCTGCATCATATCCTTTGTATATATATATTTATACACATATTTTATGAATTTGATAGAAGTGCAAGCTTCAACATTTATGTGTGCATTCTACTTCATCAGCAAATGGGGATTGTATGGAACTATATATCTATTATCAACCTTTTGGCCATGAATGATAGCCGTCTGTCCTTCTCTTCTTTTATACAAAGGGTATCCATCACAATTAGCATAATTTTGCATTTTAAATTGTTTTGGAAACTCTTTTGTCCATTTTTTATTTTCCACACATAGTGAATTTGGATTTATATCTCCACATGGACCATGAATCATTCGGTGTGTAACAATGTCAAAAAGTTTGGAATATTTTTCTGGATGTGTCAGTTCAGCACTAATCACTGAATCCCCTCTGCAGTATTCAATTGATCTTTTCTTGTAGGATTAAAAGTAGATGTGCATGTGGCAGGCCTCTGTTTTCAAATTCAATGGTATAAATGAAAGCCACACATTTCCTAAATAACTGTACTTAAGTTATATCATGTATTAATGAATTTAGTTTTATTTTGAATACTCTAGCCACTAAATCTGGTTAATCTAAAGTATTTTGGCCAAGTTTTACATTTTCCTTGATCTCTGGCCATTGTGGATTACACGTGAATGTAATGAATAAATCTGGTTTTCAAAATTTAGTCACAATAGCCATGGCATCATTGTATCTTTCTCGCATATTGCGAGGAGATCCTTGGAAAGAGGATGGCGAAATGATTGCTCTTCAAGCTGGAATGTCTCTGTTAGTAGCCAATTCAGCAACATAATCCATCAATCCACAATATTGTTCTATGCGAAGCTTGTTTTGTTGAAATTTTATAAAATTTAGATTATTAGCTTCGACTTGTAGATATGAATCAATAATCCATTGTTGTGGGAGTTTCCCCCCCACATAAAATAGGAATAAAATGATCCTGAATAGCAGTTTGTGCCACTTTATATTCCAGCATAGAAATATTGTTTCTAACACGAAATTTACTGTTGGGATAACTTTGTAATTGTTATTTTTGTTCCCACCCTGGCTCACCATTTGGAAACAAAATGGGATATGTAATTGGATCTAAATTACAACTAAATATATTGATGTTTATAAAAGATTGCTCTTCATTGCGTGGATATATTCTTAAATCCCACTGAAATTGTGGTTCACCATCATCACTTTTAAAGATCGTGGCAACCTCATTTACTGTTGGTAAATTATAACATCTTTGATCAGTATTTCGATCTCTTTTCAGAAACATATTTAATCTTGGCATTGGCAATTGATGTATTTGAGCATGTTCCTGATGTTCTTTTTCAACCTCTGCAAATTTTTTGTATGCTTGACTATATGAGTTTTGGGCCATAATTTTATCCAGCTGTTCAAAGACTATGCGTAAAGATTGTTTATTTTCAGGAAACGCCATCCGTTGTTCAACAGCTTCCAATGTATCTAGGACATATAACTGTGCAAACTTCCTTTGCTCTCCTGCTTTTGGGTTTAAATGTGAAGTCTGGTGGTAAATTTGTCCTTGTACTCTAAAACAGTACGGGCCATGTCCTGGCACATTTTCTGCTAATGTAGCACCCATTGAAGCAAATTAAATGGCACTGTTATAAGACCTGATGTTTTTTTAAATTACTATAATTTGGAATTGTTGGATCACTCATTGTACTTTCTAAATATTCTGGAAATGTGTGTCTTTCTGGAAGTCTTACCTTTCCTTTCTGATAGCAACTAATAAACTGTCCATCAGTTGGTCTTTCCTTAAGAAAATGATAGGCCCCACAAAACTGCCAAACCACATTGAGTAATCCACTATAATGACTGTCTACTGGTAGTGCTGTAAATAAGGGACTATCCTGAGCTTCCTCAACACAGATATCACTACTACTTTGTATAACAATATTGGTGTCATGTATATCAATGTACATGGTGGCATTAATTAATATTTGGTCATTAGACAATGTGTCACAGACATTATGTTTTCTACTTTTTATTTTCTTTGTAGCTCTGTCACACACAGTTTGTACTTTTTGAGTCATTTTCTTTTATTGGCAAGTCTCTGTCGGTCTTCTCTTAATCTTTGTGTAGTGTCAGGGGACTGTGCATCTCTCCATCTTTGCTTCCGTCCCCTTGCCATTCTTATTTTGCGTTCTTTCTTGTCTTCTGCATTATCCGCCATTGTAATCTGTAATTGTAGATAGACATTTTAGTTTGAATTGTATTTTTTTCTTATATATGAAACAATGGCAATCATAACGATAGTAACTTACCGGAAGTCTTAATGGAAGAAGTTATTTTTCACTTTCTGATGGTTTTGTGGTAGTGGACCTTTATTTCTTCCAATCTGTAAGATATAATGTGTTTGTTTATTGTACATAGTGTAATTTATTAATTAAATTAATTAATCAATCAATCAATGTCTTATTTTTAATTGGCATACATGAAAACCTAAAGAGCTAAGTATATATATATATATATATATATATATATATATATATATATATATATATTTATTTAGAAATAAGGTCAGTGTAAAAAGAGCTATTCATGTTTTTATAAAGAAGGGCATCATTGAAATGTTAATTGCATATCCAAACACAAAGAGCTATGAGCAAACTATAGATTGTCCTGAAAAGGATTTTTAATGTTTTGATTCAATTAATTAATTAATTAACGAAGTTATGATGTTTAATTGGCATCCATTGAAACGTAAATCGCTAAGCATGTATGTATTTATAAATAAGGTTCATTTTTTTCTTTTTTTGATTATGAATTAGTAATTAATTAATTAATATACATGAATTAATTAATCAATAAACGTCATCAATGCAAAACAAAAAGACGTAATGCTTTTTTCCCAAAGAAGGGCATAATTAAATAATATATACCTCTAATGTTGATGTTATTGCAGACGAAATGCTGCAGAGCCCACACTCAGAGATGATCAGACTGTTGTTAAATGACATGAAAAGCATTTTTAATGTTTGTATTCAATTCATTCATTAATCATTTAAAGTATCATGATGCATTGGCATACATACAAAACATAAATACCTAAGCATCAATATATTCCTAAACAAATGCAGTATAAAATATTCAATTTAGTAGGCGTCAGAGCCTAAGAAACTGATTTAAATATTTAACTGCTTTGAGGGTCCTATCTCTGTCAGGCAATGAGCAGTAATACCGATATATAAATGGAGTGTTAAATCTACATTTTTGTTGTGCATTGTAAAATATATAAATATTGTTTGGTAATTATTAATAATTAATAAATTAATGTACATTAATGAGCAGTAATCCAGATATATAATTGCAGTGTAAAATATACAGTTTTTTTAGTGCATTGTAAAATACATGTTTTTTTGTTTTTTTTAATTGATTACTAATTAATAAATTAATGTATGTTAATAATTAATTCATCAATGAATAAATATAATAAAAAGAGCTAAGCATTTATGTCTTCATAAAGTAACAGCAGTGTAAAAGATTTTGCTTATTTTTTTTAATTTATTAATAAAACATTTTAATAATAATTTATTCATTTTTTTACTAATAATTAATTTATTAATAAATGAATATACTTTACCTATTTGTAGTTAATATCCAGCAATAAATATCCTGAAGATCTAACAATCTCTTTGGATTTTCCAACAGCAGAAAATGTCGAGTCACACCGTCCATCACCCGAGGAGAATATACCCGTAATGTTATTATTTGCAAGTTAGTGTTGTAAAATGGTGGCGATTTTCTATGTCTTACTTGACTCGCAAGCATTTTCCCTTGGTCCTAATGGTATATTTTGAAACTCGTATGTCCCTGGCTAACTCGTACGTGCCTGGCAGTGATTTGCACGCTTCGGTCTCCTTTAGCCTCATTTTAATTTTTTGGTCCCCCATTTTTTTTCTCGCTTAGCCGAATTTCGGTTACCGAAACTGAGCAAATTTGTCTTAAATTCGAATGCAACCTCACTGCCAGGCATTCTTGCGTTCCCCCCGTGCTGCGTATGAGTGTGTTCTTACTTTATTTTTTTATTTTTTCTTGTTTTTCGTGTTTTTTTATTTCGGCCTTTAAATTCGTATTTGTGCGAGCTCGGGATTTTTTGCCCCCGAGATTCCGAGGTCGGAATTATTTTTTCTAGGTCTCGCATTCTTGAAATGCTTGCAGGCTAAGTCCTGCGTGCTTCAATGCCTCTACTGCTCGACTCTCAAGGCTCGCAGGAGTGCCTTCGACGCTCATTTTGACTAAGTCCCGCGTGTTTTTATGCCTCAATGGCTCACCTCGCTTTACAAGGCTTGCAGGAGCGCCTTCGGCGCTCATTTCAGTCTAAGTCCCGCATGTTTTATCGCCTAAGTGCTCCGAGCTCGGAAGGCTTCTATGGCTCAACGGCTCACCTCGCTTCGCGAGGCTTGCAGTTTAAAAATTATATTATGTAATACTAGGTCCAGTTATAGAAAATCTGTTTTTACTTACCCCCCCACCAGGCATAATATTTTATGTTTTGTTGTGTAATCTGTAAAATGGAAATATGTATTACCCCATCAAATTTGCAATAATGAGCAGCCACTTAATGGAGCTCTAAATCCATACTAAATTTATGGTACTTCTTTATTTATTCTTGGCCTCACCATCTATCTCTTCTCTCTATAAGTAGCTTTAAGAAATTGTTTTTATTGTTCATTAACCTATGGTCCACTACAAGCCAGGCACATCTGTCAGCCACTGCCCCTCTGAGCTTCACCAAGCTTATTTTTGTTGCTTTAATTATCTCATATATCAATGTTTCCCAGCATCAGAATCATGATATAACCAAAACATTTGAGCTTCAGTCTCATAATCAAACATCTCAGTGAACAGTTTGGCTTGATAGTATTGACTTATTGGAACTTCTTACAGTTTAAGGCAGTTTTCTCCAACACCACAATTCAAAGGCCTCAATTCTACGGTGCTCATCCTTCTTTTACTCATACCTACAACTGAATGGCAGGGACCACATGAAGTAATATAGGCTGTAGGAGAGGTGAACTATAAGATCAAGCAGCATGATAGATGCAAACAGAAACAGATCTATCATGTGAATATGTTAAAAGATTGGTGTGAGAAAGAGGCTGAGGTAGCAGTAGTATTCAATGTTTACCCACTGGAAGTGACACTACCTGAGGTTCAAATATCATCAGAATTATTAACAAAGCAGAGAAAGAAGTATTGTAAATTACTCAAAATAATAGACATATTTTCTCTGAAAACTCAAGTTGGGCAAATGTGGTCTACCATGTCATTGTCACTAAACCTGGAGCAATTTTAAGAAACATACCATACTGCATACCTGAATCAAAAAGGTAGGAAACAAGAAGAATTATTTAAGAGTCCAGTTGTGAATGATACAGCATTGCACAAGTGTCCTAATTCCCAAACCTGATAGCACACCTCTCTTTTGCAGCGATTTCTCAAAGCTGACTGAAGTGCATATCCCATCCCAGTAGTGGGTGAATTGATAGACAGGTTGGGGACTGCAAGATTCACATCTACTTTAGATCTGAGCCATGGATATTGGCAGATTCATCTGACAAAGTAAGCAAGAGAAAAAACGCCTTCTGTATATCTGATGGCCTGTTTTGACATGGCCTACATGGTGCCCTGGCAATGTTTCAAATACTTATGGACCCACTTTAATGACCTCTAAATATTCAGCTGCATTTTTGGATGACATTGTGATTCATACTACAGATTGGGACTCTCACTTAAATAAAGTTGAAAAGCATTTTTGGGGAGAGTTGGGTACTATCAAATATTCATACCCAGTTTCGCCACAGTCACAGCCCCTTTATGGATCTAACCAAGCAAAGGGTCCCAGACACAGTGAAATGGAATCACCATGTTGAAATGGATTTTTAAATGTACAGTTGGTGATGCATCAGGAGCCAATATTAGTAGCTCCACATTTTCAGAAACTCTTTATATTACAAGCTGACGCTATTGAGGTTAGATTAGGATCTGTACTGTCACAAGAAGTAGACGGAGAAGAGCATCCAGTGATGTACCCCGGTGGTTGAGCAGAAGTGTCTGGCTATAATTTTGGCCACAGATACTCTAAAGTATTATCTACTGGGGAGGTCAATCAAGATTGTTAAAGATCGTGCAGTGAATGCATCAAAATAGAGAAAAGAATGGCTAAGATGATGATTAGAATGTTTCTTTTATTACAGCAAGACACATTTACAGTGGAACATCCAGCTGGAAAGAAACATAAAAATGCTGATGCCCTATCCAAGGTATGCTGCCTCTGGACTCAATTTGCTTAATCCCATGATGTTGAGCTGAGGGAGAAGATGTATGGCAAAGTCAAACAATGAGTTTATGTGAGCCGGAGGCTAAGTAGAACTGTATATCCAGTTCATAGTAGATATGCTTAACAGCCAGAATGAGTTTTTTTTTCTTGATCTTTAAAACTGGAAATTCTCAGAGAGAGACAAAGTGTTTTTATCTTCTGGAATCAAGAAGTCTTGAAAGAGAAGTTTTGTGTATAAAGACTACAGCACTCACTAAAAAGTGTGCTAAGGATCTATGGGGTGGGGCATTTGGAGAGAAGGTCAGGCCAGTGTCCACCCGTCATCATGTGAAGAAATACACTTAATGCCTATATTGTAGACATCAAGCTTGCTGGTATGTGAAATGAGTGCAGTTGTTTGATAATTGGAGTGCTCTTTGGCACTGCCGTTTTTGGTATCGGGTTGTAGGCTGACCTGATATCTCAAAGACAAATAAATAAAATGTATTAATTTCATTTATACGTTGTTAAACTTTAACGTTATTCATAAATTAGCATTGGAAAATCTTTAATAACAATGGAAAATAGCATTACTATTATATGTTCTAGATCATATATAAATGCTCAAAACAATTTAATGCAAGTTATATATTACATTGATCATTGCAGGATAACCATCGGTGGGATATTTATGCTGTTTTAACAGCATGTAGAATTATATATTTATGTTGCAATTGTTTGCACGCTGATATATATTAGTAAACGTTTGTTATATGGAAGTCTGGCTTGGATATTTTATTGCCTGTGTCTACAAGTCATGCAATATAAACTTATAACATAGCTAAAATACAATTAGTATATCTGGCTATATTTCTAACAACATAATTAGTCAGTGAATAAATAAAATAACACCTACACAAATACCCCTGAAAACTCATAAGTTCATTTATGTGATTTATTAAAGTTTCTAATAGTGTTATTGTTCACCATACATGTTAAGTTTTGTTAACTATATGTCCTGTATGGATATAGAAAACTAAGAATAAACAGTTTGGTAAATTGATTTCTGTATCAGGATAAAATTTGTATTTTTTTGAAGTTGCAGAATATATATATATCCAGTTACTACATTGCATTTTGGGAGCCTGGGCAAGGACATGCAAATAAGTTCACAAATATGTACCAAAATATTGTCCTGTGGATCCTATTTAGGAATCCTTGAACAACCAACCAAGATTGTACAGAAACACCATTTATGCAGCCTTTATTTTAATTATTATTGCCACATACCAATTTTAAAAAATTCAATCTTTATTTGTACATTTAAAATGTTGTTAAAAATGCAACGATTTAAAAAATCATGTTAAACCCAAGGGGCCTCATTCTATTATCGGCCGCAGCCGCTGCGGGGCCGCAACGACCGGCCGCAAGCTTTCCGGCTATTCTATTCCCCTCCGGCCGGGGACTCCGGCAGGCTTGCGGCCGGCGCCTTGCTATCTCTTGCGGCCGCTCGCGCCGGAGGAAAGCCTTTGATCTAAAACGGCAGCAAGAAAATCCTATTTGCAATTCAATTGCTCCGGGAACCCTCTCTGCAAGGCTAAAAGCGAGCCGCAGCTTACTTGCAGGAAAGAAGTCCCGCTAGCACCAATTAAGCACGAAATATAGCCCAAATAAAGCCATCCTGCACTTTGATAAGACTATAAAGTGATTTTCGGTGTTAGCAAAAATAGCACAAAATTCCCCTATACTCAAATCCGTAAAATATATATTTTTTAATATACGTCAAATATCCATGTAAAAAGTCCATAGGGCTTGGAGCACCTCAGACCCGCCCACGCCGCAGCCGGAAAATAAACAGTTAATTTAAACTCGGGTTTGGGCTGATGTACAAGCTTGAGAGTGGGTTACTTTTAATCCACATGTCCCCCAATATGATCCCTAGCATTTACAGAGCTTTACAGAGCTGTCTTGAATTTAATTTTGACTTTTTAGATTTCAGAGCTTACGGCCGGTTGCAAGATTTACGGCCGGCCGTAAGAGGAGATACTTGCGGGGCCGTATAATAGAATCGCGAGTTAACAGAACCCCCGCAAGGAATCGCAGCCTTGCGGCCAATTTACGGCCGATAATAGAATGAGGCCCAAGGTGTTTAATCCTTTGGTTTTTTTTGACGTCCAGCAAATTATTAGAGGTTTATTTAAGTTTTATTTTTGTTGTTATTATATTTTTTGCTTTGATCACAGATTTTTTATTTAATTACTTTATTATGCTCAAGTCAATAAAAGATTTGGTTTTTCAATTCAATTGTATTTGTGTATTTTTGGTTATGTTTCCTAACTCAAATCCTTATCAGGTACCCTGGATTTTATTTACATAAGATTAATTTTTTTTACATAAGATTAAGATAAGGTTTTATAATCCTTTTGTCTGTTGTATAGTTTTGTTTATTCATACAGCACTTCACTGGAGTATATGTTTTAAGTGCCTTTGCATTTCTTTTGTGTTCATCTTTTATCCTGTTTATTTATGTTAATTCGGAATTCTATTTCTTAAAGTGCATTATAATTCAAGTTTTGTTATTCAAAAATTCTTATCTTAAAGTGCTTGTGCTATTTGACTTAGTGCTTATTTCTTCTTATATTACCCTTTTACCTCGTGACTGTTAGTCTGTCACAGTCACTACTTTACCTTATTCATTTATAGTGCTAATACTGTGCTATTTTTAAAAAAAATGTATACACTCCTGATTATGCTGTTTCTTAAACTATATATTTCCTAAATGCTTCTGTCTATTGTTTTTTAGAAGGAGGTTGTGTCCTCCTTTTTCTTCAGTTTTTTTGCTTTAATTATGCTTTTACTCCTTTTTCCTTTTTCTTGCTTTTCTATTTCCTTATTCTTGTATATTACTCTATTGTTACTATATTGAGACTTTATGGTGAAGGAATTGGCTTTCTATCTTTCTTTTAAGTTAGTAGTGGACCTGGAGCTTTAGAGATGTATCTATCATGCTCCACACTATATTGGCGTGGTCTGCGCTGCGATCGCGATTACTGATGACGTCACAATCTCCAGACGCGCGTTTCGTGAGGCTCTATCAGTCTCTCACTCATCAGGGGCACAGTGCTGCCTTCTCTGTGGAGCTATTTATAGTTTCTATGGCAATTAGTTAACTCTTTGTGTTCCATAGTTTCTATGGCAGTTAGTTAACTCTTTGTGTTCCTGAATGTTTTTGTGCATGCTTTATTTTCATATGTTGCTTTTAACTTTCTTTTTTACTATATTATCTTTATATTATTTAAATAAGTATAATGATTTTGAATAAGGAAATTACTTTCAAAGTAATACTTTTAACTTGCTAGCATTAGTATGCCTTTGTATTATTTTATTAAAACTTTGTTTGCTAAACATATTATTTGATTTTAAATTATAATTATTTTGCATACCATGTTAATTTATTTTTTATCTAATCTGGATACTTATTTTTATTTTTTATTTTGCTATATTCTTTATTGTTTATTTATATTTCATTATTTGTTTGTATGTTATTTATTTATATGTATTTATTTTATTTATGTTTTATATTTATTATTTTTATATTAATGACTTTTATAGATAAAGATGGTATTCTAATTACTTCTTTTAATTTTTCTTATCTTTGATCAAAAGTTGTTTTTTTTTTTAAATTTTGTATTTTGTTTTATTAGTAATTCTTTCAAATAAATACTATATATATACATTCTTCTGTTAAACGTTTGTATCCTATTCATATATTAAATCTAGGTATTTTTCATAAGAGTTTTTTTTCAAATGAATGCTGTATATGTAAAAATTTTTGTATCCAATTGAAATATCCATTTTGCCTCTTGACACAGTAGGTGTTTATCCCAATCTCCTCTTCTTGCTGTTTTTGGTATGTGGTCAATACCTATGAATTTCAAACAGTATGGATTATTGTTGTGATGATGACGTACATGTTTTGCTATTGGGGTATCTTTTAAATTTAAAACATCATTGACATGTTCTAATACACAGCGTCTTAACTGTCTTTTGGTTTTGGCTGTGTATTTTTTATTACTTGAGCAAATTATTTGGTAGATAACACCTTCAGTTAGACAATTTATGTTGTGTCTTATCTTATAATTCTTTAATCCTGTTGCATCTTGAAATTCTGTGGTTTTTAATAAAAATGGACATGCTTTACTTTTGCCGCATGCTTTACATCCTTTTTGGCCTTCTTTTAGCCAGTTACTCTTATTTTTCTTTTCTTCATAGTGGCTATGTACCAGGAGATCTTTTAGGTTTTTTGCTCTTCTGTATGTAATTGTACTTTGTTCTGTAAGTACTTCATCCAGATCTCTGTCTAATTTCAAGATGTTCCAGTGTTTTTGCAATATAGATCTTATTGGTTGGGATTGACTGGAGAAGTTTGTGATGAATCGTATAGGTTGTTGTTTTTTGTCTCTTTTATTTTCAACCAATAGTTGATTTCTATCCTGTGTTAAAGCCCTATGGTATGCTTTCTTCAACACTTTTTTTATGTATCCTCTTTGAATGAATCTTTCCTGTAGTTCTTTAGCTTGTATTTTGAATTCTTGTTGACTGCTACAGTTTCTTTTTATACGTAAATACTGTATTGTTGGTATGGCTTTCTTTGTTGAAATTGGATGGTGACTCTTCCAATGTAACAACGAGTTTGTTGCTGTTGTTTTTCTATAAGTTCTTGTTGCTAGTTCTTTTTTTGGAATTTACATAGATGCTTAAATCAAGGAATGTCACTATTTCTTTATTGAACTCATATGTTAATTTTAAATATTGTTCATTATTATTAAAAAAATTTATGAACTCTTTGAGTTCTTCTTCAGAGCCTGACCATATGACCAATATATCGTCAATGAATCTTATCCATAGTTCTATTTTTTGTGTATAAGATTCATTGTTTTCTGAGAATACTATATTATTTTCCCAGTGGCCTAAATATAAATTTGCGTAGTTAGGGACACACAGCGTCCCCATTGCCGTGCCCCTAATCTGTTTATACCATTGTTTGTTGAAGATAAAATAATTGTTATCCAAAACAAATTCCAATCATTTTATGGTAAATTTATTTTGATTTTCATAATCCACTCCTTTAGAATCTAGGTATGCTTTCACCGCTTGTAATCCATGTACATGTTTAATGCTTGTGTAGAGTGATTCTACATCCATTGTTACCAATAGGGAATTGTTTTGTATTGTTATTCCATCTATTCTCCTCAATGTGTCTTTTGTGTCTTTGACAAATGATGGCAGAGTTGTTACATATTGTTTAAGAATTTCATCTATATATACACTTGGATTTTGGGTTATGCTGTTTATCCCTGACACAATGGGTCTTCCGGGGGGATTTGTTAGGCTTTTATGTATTTTTGGTATAGAATAGAATGTGGGTATAGTTGTTCTTCTGTTTATAAGGAATTTCTTTTCTATTGTTGTTATTAATTCCATTTCTTTTGCTTCTTCCACTATTCTTTCTAACCTTTTTATACATTCATCTGTTGGATCCTCCTGAAGTTTCAGATAATATTCTTTATCATCTAGTAATTTTTGAGTTATTGCTATATAGTCTGTGGTATTTAATACCACTATATTGCCTCCTTTATCTGAAGGCTTTATAATGATATTTTCATTTTTCTGTAATTCTTTTAATGCTTGTTGTTCTTTTCTACTCAAATTATTACTTGATGTATATTTAGGAGTATTTGTATCCAATTCTTTAAGTTCTTTTGTTACTAGTTCCACAAAGATTTCTAGTGATGGACAGAGTGAGAAGTTTGGTGTAAACTTACTAGGTATATACACTCTCCCTTTTTTCTCTTCG
Source organism: Discoglossus pictus (assembly GCA_027410445.1). Lineage (NCBI taxonomy): Eukaryota > Metazoa > Chordata > Amphibia > Anura > Alytidae > Discoglossus > Discoglossus pictus. The sequence continues at coordinate 271,783,019 of CM050167.1, forward strand.
TTTTATCTTTGTTGTTTTTCAAAGTCTTTTAGGCATTCTTGTTCTCTGTTTGTTAAACCTATTTGACTTAGGTATTTCTGTCTTGTTGAATTCTGATATTTGTGAATTGCCAACTTTCGGGCAAATAAATTAAGATCTTTTACTTGTTCAAACAGTTGAAATCTCGCTATTGGTGAGAATGTTAGGCCTAGACTTAATACTCTTGTTTGTTCTTTATTTAAGAGAGATTTGGATAAATTATATACTTGTAAGTTATCATATTGATTAGTCTATATTGTGGTTGTTGATGATTCCAAACTCTCTTGTCTTTTGGTTCTCTGAGTGGCATTTGATTGTTCTTTCTTTTGGTTCCTATGGATAAAATACTTCTCTCATTTCTATTGGCATTAGTTCTTTTTTTAGAGGAGGTATTACTTATTTCATTGTCAGAAGGTTCTGTGTCAGTTGCACTACTCTGACGTGAGTATCTTTGTTGTGAATAAATCTTTTTTTGCACTGTTTGGTAAGCTTTACCATTTTCAAAGTCTTTTGTGTCTCTTATAAAGTTTTTTCTTTTTTCTCTCTTTTAACTCATCCTTAAATGCATTGATTTCTCTTGTGAGCTTTTCTTGTAACTCTATAAATTCTTTTTGTGTCCTTTTGATCAAAGATAAAAAAAATGAAAAGAAGTAATTAGAATACCATCTTTATCTATAAAAGTCATTAATATAAAAATAATAAATATAAAACATAAATAAAATAAATACATATAAATAAATAAATAACATATACAAACAAATAATGAAATATAAATAAACAATAAAGAATATAGCAAAATAAAAAATAAAAATAAGTATCCGGATTAGATAAAAAATAAATTAACATGGTATGCAAAATAATTATAATTTAAAATCAAATAATATGTTTAGCAAACAAAGTTTTAATAAAATAATACAAAGGCATACTAATGCTAGCAAGTTAAAAGTATTACTTTGAAAGTAATTTCCTTATTCAAAATCATTATACTTATTTAAATAATATAAAGATAATATAGTAAAAAAGAAAGTCAAAAGCAACATATGAAAATAAAGCATGCACAAAAACATTCAGGAACACAAAGAGTTAACTAACTGCCATAGAAACTATGGAACACAAAGAGTTAACTAATTGCCATAGAAACTATAAATAGCTCCACAGAGAAGGCAGCACTGTGCCCCTGATGAGTGAGAGACTGATAGAGCCTCACGAAACGCGCGTCGGGAGATTGTGACGTCATCAGTAATCGCAATCACAGCGCAGACCAAGCCAATATAGCGTGGAGCATGATAGATACATCTCTAAAGCTCCAGGTCCACTACTAACTTAAAAGAAAGATAGAAAGCCAATTCCTTCACCATAAAGTCTCAATATAGTAACAATAGAGTAATATACAAGAATAAGGAAATAGAAAAGCAAGAAAAGGGAAAAAGGAGTAAAAGCATAATTAAAGCAAAAAAACTGAAGAAAAAAGAGGACACAATAGACAAAAGCATTTAGGAAATATATAGTTTAAGAAACAGCATAATCAGGAGTGTATACATTTTTTAAAAATAGCACAGTATTAGCACTATAAATGAATAAGGTAAAGTAGTGACTGTGAAAGACTAACAGTCACGAGGTAAAAGGGTAATATAAGAAGAAATAAGCACTAAGTCAAATAGCACAAGCACTTTAAGATAAGAATTTTTGAATAACACAACTTGAATTATAATGCACTTTAAGAAATAGAATTCCGAATTAACATAAATAAACAGGATAACAGATGAACACAAAGGAAATGCAAAGGCACTTAAAACATATACTCCAGTGAAGTGCTGTATGAATAAACAAAACTATACAACAGACAAAAGTATTATAAAACCTTATCTTAATCTTATGTAAAAAAAAATTAATCTTATGTAAATTAAAATCCAGGGTACCTGATAAGGATTTGACTTAGGAAACATAACCAAAAATACACAAATACAATTGAATTGAAAAACCAAATCTTTTATTGACTTGAGCATAATAAAGTAATTAAATAAAAAATCTGTGATCAAAGCAAAGAATATAATAACAGCAAAAATAAAACTTAAATAAACCTCTAATAATTTGCTGGACGTCAAAAAACCCAAAGGATTAAACACCTTGGGCCTCATTCTATTATTGGCCGTAAATCGGCCGTAAGGCTGCGATTCCTTGCGGTGGTTCTGTTAACTCGGGATTCTATTATACGGCCCCGCAAGGATCTCCCCTTACGGCCGGCCGCATATCTTGGAACCGGCCGTAAGCTCAGAAATCTACAAAGTCAAAAATAAATTCAAGCCTGCACTGTACAGCTCTGTGAATGTTAGGGATCATATTGGGGGACATGAGGATTAAAAGTAACCCACTCTCAAGCTTGCACATCAGCCCAAACCCGAGTTCAAATTAACTGTTTATTTTCCGGCTGCGGCGTGGGCGTGTCTGAGGTGCTCCAAGCCCTATGGACTTTTTACATGGATATTTTACGTATATTAAAAAAAATATATTTTACGGATTTTAGTATAGGGTAATTATGTGCTATTTTTGCTAACACCGAATATCACTTTATAGACTCCGCAAAGTGCAGGATGGCTTTATTTGAGCTATTTTATGTGCTTAATTAGTGCTAGCGAGACCTGTTTGCTGCAAGTAAGCTGCGGCTCGTTTTTAGCCTTGCAGACAAGGTTCCCAGGGCAATAGAATAGCAACCAGGCTTTTCTTACGGCCGATTTACTTGCAGCCGTTTTAGATCAAAGGCTTTCCTCCGGCGCGAGCGGCCGCAAGAGATAGCAAGGCGCCGCCCGCAAGCCTGCCGGAGGGGAATAGAATAGCCGGAAAGCTTGCGGCCGGTCCTTGCGGCCCCACAGCGGCTGCGGCCGATAATAGAATGAGGCCCCTTGGGTTTAACATGATTTTTTTAATCGTTGCATTTTTAACAACATTTTAAATGTACAAATAAAGATTGAATTTTTTAAAATTAGTATGTGGCAATAATAATTAAAATAAAGGCTGCATAAATGGTGTTTCTGTACAATCTTGGTTGGTTGTTCAAGGATTCCTAAATAGGATCCACAGGACAATATTTTGGTACAAACAAGATCATTTTTTTGAGTATTATGAGTTCACAAATACCTAATTTTTTTAAATCCAAATGAAAATATATGTTTTCTTTTTAACAGCTTTATGCAAAGCCCAGGATGGATTATACACAAGCCAGGAAACTTACCCATAGACAGCACTATTTTGAGGTTAATTCCTTTCATCAATGTGGGGTTGGTCCCTGTTCTGTGCAGTATATTTTGTTGGAAGGTAGCTTACCACAACAATAATTTAACCTATGGTGGGCATATACACATATACATATAGAAAGAGAGATTCATTTGCCTTGGAGTTACAAGCATTATCTCATATATATGTTGGTGTAGCTATGAGTTGAAGAGGTAATTGATAACTGATGTAAACTGCTTTGTGATTAATAGTTTCAACCAAACAAAAAATGTATAATACTTATTACAGTTATTTCGTCAAAAACTTGTGATCACAACATCTTGTAAGTAATTGTGTTTTTAAAAAGAATAATTTCTTCAAATACATTTCCTAAATGTTCACAGTATTGCCATTTGTGTTATACACTGCTCTGCATTACCAAGTAAAACATGTGTAAAGGCTTGTCTTTATATATGTCCACAAATACTGTTGCATGTAGTTCAAAGTGAATGAAACCAACAGTTCATCTAAGAGGAGCAGTACACTTGCAGATTTACAGCTGACTCAGACTAAACAAGAAACTACTAGAAATGAGGTTATCTTGGATCTAGTCATCATAAATAATAAAGATGTATCAAATGTTGAAGTAATAATCATAACAGTCTCATTTGAAGTTGAGTTTTAAAAACATAGTTAAAAGGATGAAAAAAAACGTCTTAATTTTAAATGTGCAAATTTTAATGATCTGAGGGCATCAATACAGTATATAAACTGGGGAAAAGAACTGACAGTGAAAATAAAAGGACATATGTTATACGTACCTAACATGTTGAAATAGAAGCAAAATAGGTAAATCACTTGAGGTTTAACAATGATTTAAAGATCAATATAAGAAGTTAAAAATCAGGCATTTAAATTACACAAGAAAGTAGGAACAACTGCAGCTTCTTTTGTGTACAAGGAATATAACAAGTCTTGCAAAAAAGCTATTAGATTGGCTAAAATATAAAATGAAAAGTTAATTGTGAAAGATAGTAAGACTATCCGTAAAACGTGTTTTAAATAGATTAATGGAGGAGGTCTAGAGACGAAATTATTTGAATCTTGAAGTATAAAAAATAATGACTGATAAATAGTGACCAGAAAAGGCAGATTACATAATTAAATTATTATCTTCTGTATATACAAGGGAAATACCAATGTTAGAATACTTCAAAATAATTGGGTTGCTCTACCTTTACCAAATAATTGGTTAACCCAAGAAGAAATACAATAGAGGTTTGAAAAATATTTTTTTTAATAAAACCCATGGTCCTAATGGAGTGGGTTCTGTAATAAGAAAAAAAAAAACCATTATATTTTATTTTTAAGACTCACTCTCTTTGGGTTCCATACCAGATGATTGGAGAAAGGCAGATGTGACTCATTTATTTAAAAAGGAATCAAGAGCAAATTCAGGCAATTAATGACCTGTGAGAAATGCCACGGCTGCACAGAGTTAAAAGAGTGGGGGCTTGCCTGGCTTGGAATTAGGAGGACCTTAGTATTGCCTTGTATGCAGAAGAATATTCTTCGCATTGCAGTTCATGTGCCTGGTCGGCTTAACAGAATCACTGACGCTCTGTCACGTGGTCAGTATCAGCGCTTCACGGAGCTTGCACCAGGAGCAAGTAACGCTTCAACCCCATGTGCGGAACAGGTATGGGACCTAGGTAGTCCTTTAGAGTAGCGATACATTCCTGCTAATGCTTCCACTGTCCTTTATCCCTATTAAATTCCCCTAACGTGTAAAACCATAGCTCGTAACGTAGCCCGAAAGACTTATGGCTATTAAATTGACCTATTAAAGCAGCCCGCTGCTGACTTGCGAAGTAGGAGCTAGAAAACCCTACAGAACGTGATAATTCAACTTGCCAGCCCGCAAATCCTTTATTCTTTCAAGCCTATAACTGTTACGTTCCAATCGCACTATTAAATTGCATTGAAATCAATGGCGTTCTATCCCGTAATCCGCAAATGGAGCCAAGAAGCCAACGAGTGCTAGAGACGAACCGCAAGGGGGGTAAAGTCCAATCCATAGCACTTTAAATGCACATATACTACTGTACTTTTATAAGCAGGGAAAGTGATGTTAGGTCTTAGAATTAATAGCACAAAATTCTGAAGCTCGCAAATCTTCCCGAAAAAATACTTTATTTCATGGGTAATTTCTGTGTTATATGGATCCGGGCAATCAATGTGTTCATACATATGATGGAACTCGCATGTAATAGAATATCATATTTACGGCTTTATGAATATTGCATTATATCTGGAATGTGGGTCCGATCGTAACTTGCAATTGAACCCCTTAAGACTTTAAAATCCCACCTCCATTTGTCAGTGACGTAATTATATCGATCTCTGTTTCCAATGGCTCCATCTAAATCCGTAACTACGGGTTTGACTAATTAATCACGTTCACGGCCGTGCATCCAGCTCCATAAATCGTCAAAATGTCAAGCCCGCAGCCGTTGCAGGTCTCATGTTACAACTATGAGCTTGGAATTTAATGTAGCTCCTTGTTAGTATTTTGTAAAAGGCATTCTATTCCTGAGCCTGAGGTTCATACATTTTATTAACATCTAGCAGATATTCCTGTTTAGTTTGGTGTATTGTTTACTGTATTTATTGGGTTTATCAGGTTGTAAAAAAAAGTTGTTGAAATAAATACCATTAACTCCTGATTCACTTAACTCCTGTTTTGTTTGATGGTTTATTTATTTTTTAAATGTTTCTCCTGCAAGCACACTTTCTCGGACTGCATGGATTTTAGGCCACTCTTACATGTATTGGGCACGTAAAACTGCAGTAGAAAAAGATGGCGATCTGCAGCTTGGTTTCAGTAAAACAGAGTTGCTGTTGAAATGGTTTGGCAGTTTGGAGTTTGGCGTTAGGGAGGTTGTGCAGTATGTCTGGCTAGTGGGCCCCCAGATAACTTAGTTATTCATGCCGGCTAATGATCTAAGGTTCATGCCTTTAAATACATTAATTACCTGCATGAAATGTGATGTGGATAGGTTGCATCAGCTGTTCCCTAATCTGCATGTTATATGGTCCAAGATGGTGCATCGTCTTAAATGGCGATCTCACATTCAAGCTGCACTAATAACTAAATTCAGGAAGAAGATAAATACGACAATGTCCAGCCCTGTTAATAAAATTGGTGGTTCATCACTCCATCATACTGACTTAGAGAGGACTGATGCGTTAGCATTTTATGAAAAGGATGGGGTACATCTAAATAAATAAATATTTATTTTTATTTTTATTTTTATTTAGGCCTTTAAAGAAACCATTTGTTTGGTCCTGGATGTGGAGTGTTTAGTAGTAACGGACTAGTAGTTACTTGCACATTTTCTGTTGACCTGTAAGATGGCAGGGAGTGCCTAAGTTTTAAATTTCTCCCCTTGGGTTCCAGTTAGGCAGAGCTCTATGTTAGATGGTTAGGAGCACTTTTAGTTTAATTGGTGCTTCCTGGACACTGTCAAGAGTCTTTTAGATGGTAAGGAGTGTACTTAGCCCTAAGAGTACGTTTCCTATTTGTAGATGGCTAGGAGCGCATTTATCTTGAGGAGAGAGGTGCGTTTCCTGTTAGGTGGGGCAGGCGCATGATGTTCTATGCTCCTGTGGCGGGGATGCTTGCCCCAGGGAGTTAGTGAGCAGTGAGGTGCGCTAATTCTGTTGTACTCCTGGAGCACGGGTCCCCTTGAGCCTTTATATGTGGGTTGGCTGCTATTTTATGTGTGTTATTGTTATAATAATCAGAGATATGGCCTGTTATATGCCATACCATGTGTTAAGTCTTTATTGGTTTATTTCTAAATGAGGGTATCCATATTGGCAGTGCACAGGTCAAGAAACCCCACAGCTGCGCAGAGTTAAAAGAGTGGGCATTTGACCTGGCTTGCAATTAGGAGGCCCTTTTTAAATGATTTATTCCTAATTTTGCCATTAGGGAGGGGTTTATGTAACAAAGGGCTAGCTTATATATACTACCTCACTCCTTCCCTAATCAGTTGGGTCCAGCTATCCAATTTCATATCCCATGCCTCCCTCTGAGATGTGTGCTGTTTTCTGCTTATTTTATTGTATACACAAAAAAACAAAAACATATGCTTCAGTTAACAATTTAAAACATTTTATATATATGTAATTATTAATACATTTTTACTATATCTTTGCACATTTAAAAATGTATTATGACTTTGTAATTTACATATGTTAATGTTTGTTTTGTATTGTCACAACGTTTGCCACATTACTAATTCTACTAGTGATAAACCTAAAACTTTGGATACACGTTCACAATTTCTCTTAAAAGGTATTGAATATGATCAATCCTTTTATTTATGTGGGAGTGTTTGCAGGTAGATTTGTGACCCTTGGATTTCATTATTTTTTATAATTTTGCAGTCAATAATTATGTATTTTTAAGTTTTTATGCATTTTTAAGTTATGTTTAATCAACCATATAGTATGTCTCATATGAGTTAAATAAAAACAATTGCATAATATAGTGTCAGGTTGTATGATAGACTTTTGCATTTTACTTCATACAAAGAAACTGAATGAAAGAGAAATACATTGGAAAGCCAACATGTGTTTTGATATAGATTACATTTATTGAAGTACTTATTCACTGGATTACATGTGCATAAGCTGTCATTTTTTAGACACTTAACATAATAGAAATTAAGAAATGAATAGATCACCACGACTAAGAAGAAACCAGATTTAGTATATACAGTATGTCCATATCACTGTATTTTCTTTCAATCTAGTGATTCCTGAAAAAAAACAGAAATAACTATAGTAAGTACATAACCACATAACAATAATTCAGAAAAATGTCAATCATGCGCATACATCAAATGTATTAATAAAATAAATAATTTGATAGCGTGATTTATAAAAAAAAATATTTCCTAAATAGTAATCATTAGACAATTTGTAAAACGTAAGTGGGAAAACACAATGATAAGCAGATCAAATTGGTTGCAAACAATTTCAATTTAATCACTATAGAGAAAATAAATCAATCTCATCAAGATGAACTCACATAAAAATTTCCATTACTCAGCCTAGAAGACCTCCAGTAAGACCTCCAGTAAGACCTCCAGTTAGACCTCCAGTAAGACCTCCAGTGATACCATTCAAATCCAAATTTAACCCTTTCTAAGAAAATGGTGTAGAAAACAAATAAAGTTTTAAACACTTATTATTGTGTAACTCAAATATAAATAGGCCTCAAATTACCCATGTAAAGAATTTAGCCTTATTTAGGACCTCTTATAAGGAGACGTTGATGGTGATTTAATATTATACTTTAGTTTTTATGTGATATACACATTTAAGCTATGTCATAGTATGATTGGTTAACCAATATTTGCTCAAAAGGTTATTTTTGTTTTTAAAAAATCATCAACACAAGTAATGGCATATAACAGAAAACATTTTTTTTATAAAAAACATAGAAAGTCAAATTAGATTATTTATTTCAAGTGTATTTCCTTTTTTAAATTACTGACAAATTAATTGAAGATTTTGGTATTCAGCTGCTTCTAACATGCATTGTCAGAATACATACTGAGAATCAGTTGTAAACATGTAGAAGGAACTAACTTATTTCCAATTTAAGCTCTCTTTTCATCTATTGCAAAACACATAACCCAGTGTCTTCTATGGTTTAATATTCGTATTTAAACTGAGGAAAAATATTAATGTAAAATTAGAAATAGATTTGGAAGAAGATTCAATCTAATACCCTTTAGTTTTAAAAAAGAGATGATTTTACCCACTGCACCACATCTACACATGAAAAAAATATAATCATAAAAAATATAATCATTATGACAGTAATAGCCTGAACCTTATTATCTATGCAGTTTCTCCTAGGAGAATTTCAGGGGCTTTGCAAGCAATTATTACAAATGAAATAATCTAAGACAATTCTTGACCCTCTATCTAATGGTGCAGAGCCCATATGGTTAAATTAGCATCCCTTTAAATTCATCACTAAAACCTTGTTATGGTTTCCTTTAATTTAACATTGTTTAACACTAATTTAAGATTTACTTTCCATAATGTAAAAGAAATCCTTACCAAAGATTTAGCCAAACTAAGGAGGGTATCTCCCTATAAAACAAGAGACATTAGTTACTGAAGAGTACAATGGAGTTCAAATATATGTAAATTATGATACAAAATATAAATATCTAATTATATATATACAGTCCTTTTTAACAGATTTTACATAATCTACTATTGTGCAAGACTATTGCTTAAAAGTAGTGAATGCAACATAAGAAAACAAATTTCAAAGTTCCGAGTGGTATCCATATTTTTTTATAACAATTGAAATGTCCAGGAACAACTGACAATAATAGACTCAAATGGTAGGTTCATTATTTGGACGGGGCTAGTGAATAACAGACTGATAACAATAGCTAATGTCTATTTGCCCTATAAGAACCAAATTAAATATTTGAGATGTATTTTGGGAAACATTCAAAAGTTTAGGATAGGCCTTACCATTCTTTGTGGAGACTTTAATATGACCCTGAACGCTATTTTAGATAAACAGGAAACTTATAAAATAAAAACCCTTTTTTAAACAAATAGACAATAAATAAATTCCCCTTTAACTCTCTGGTGCTGCTATAAGGCCTATATTTGAGGCCTTATAATAAAATAAAGGGGAAATCCCTGAGGGAACTACATGTTGAACTGTACAAACTTCCTCAATCAAAAATAAAAACTTCCAATAAAAGCTATGAGATGAGAATCAAGGAAATTAATGACCAAATAAAGAACATTTTACAGAGACAGGCTGGTAACCATCTGCTATGGAAATATCAGCAACATAACTTTATGTTTGGCAATAAAAATGGCAAATTCTTGGCTAATAGATTAAAGAAACAGAGGTTACAAAATAAGGTCTCAAAAAATTATGGATCAGATGGAAAGATACAAACATACCCTGAAAAGATTGGCAAGATTTTCTTTGGTTTATATCAAAAATGATATAATCTTGGGGAGGATCCTTTGCCTAAACCGAGTAACTTAGAAATTAGGTATTTTGTGGATCAAATTAGGTTCCCTAGATTAACGGAGGATAACTTAGACTTCCTAAATAAAGAGATCACAGAATTTAAGATAGAGGGAGTCATTAATAAGGGCAAGCCGAACAAGGCACCAGGGGTCGATGGTTTTGACCAACTTTTCTACCGGGTTCTCTCACCAGAAATAAATATCCACTTATGTGTTTTATATATATGTAATAAAAAATTCAGGTAAATTATCGTCAGAATTATTGGACATCTTAACATCTTAAAACTGGGTAAAAATCCGGAGGAATGTAAGAGCTACCGCCCTATATCCCTCATTAACCTAGATATAAAGTTGTATTCCAAGATACTGGCAAACCGCCTGAAGAAGTAATTTCTGCCTTGATCCATCAAGATCAAACTGCTTTTATAACTGGTCATCAGGCCTCAGATAGTACAAGCCGTTTGCTAAATATCGTTAGTTATGTTAAGACCAAGGATGTCCCCATGTTGATCCTGTCTTTAAATGCCCAGAAGGCATCTGACAGGGTCAATTGGGGATTCTTGAAAGAGGTTTTGCAGAGGTTTGGACTGGGAGACTTTGAGAATAACGCAGTAGGTGCTTAATACTCTGATTGGAAAGTGTTTGTAGTAGGTGGAGAAAAATGAAACAAATAAATTCACTATTAAGAATTGAACTCGACAGGGCTGTCCTTTGTCTCCCCTGCTGTTTACCCTTTTTATGGAACCGTTATCTATATTTATACGAGATTTGCAGGAGATTAAAGGAGTGGTCAAAGAGAAGGAGGAATAAATATGTATGTCCTTTGCTGATGATTTTGTTTTAACCCTGACCTCTCCCGAGTCTTCGTGTGCAGGGTTACAAAGGATTCTTGATGAATTTAGTTGGGTTCTTTTGCATTTTTAAGTCTCCTTGGTTAGGGGAATAGCTGGGGAGACAAGGGACTCCCTGGAAAGGGTCTATCCATTTAATTGGAGATCGACGTCCTTAGTCCATTTAGGTTTAAAATTCTCGTTTCAAGCAAAACATATTTTGCAGGACAACATAAGCGAACTAACGAAAGAGGACATTGACAGAGTAGAGGAATGTAAAACTCTCTTGTTTAGCTAGAATCTCTTCGGTCAATATGAGTATAATTCCAAAGATAACCTATCTTCTGAAGTGTGTTCCAGGCAACCTTCCAAGTAAGTGTATAAAATTGTTACAGGCTGTAATTGATGAGTTTGTCTATCTTGGGAAAAGACCAAGGATTAAAAGGACTATAGCTCACATGAAATTTGAAAAGGGGGGCTTGGGGACCCAGTGTATAAGAAATTATTTATGCGAGAATATAGCGATAGTCCAAGCTATCAGTTGGAACAAGGACAATAATAAATCTAGATGGATAAGAATAGAACATTTTCTACTGGAAAATATTCCTATACAGACCATCCTTTGGCATCCTACATATAATTTTAGTTTATTTGAAAGGTTGCCTAGATTTATCTGATCATCTTTAAAACTTTGATATAGGATTAGAGATGTAAAAGACCTAGTGCGATTTCCCTCCTTAGGTGCTCCAATTGAAACTATGATGATACAAGAAAATCGATCAATAATAAAAGTGTTAAAAAATAAAGGAGTTGTTTATGTAAATGATTTATATAATAGCAATAACCTTTGCTCATTGAAAGAACTTCAGTGGTTGCACTATGAAGCCCTATAAAACTCCTTACATAAACAAGGGTATACAACCCCAAATATGCCAAGGTTATAAAAAATGGAGGAATTGTGTATACAAAGGGAAAAAGGCCATTCTCTGTCTAATTGCAATAAAATCCTAGAGGATACTCTTACCTTTTTCCAAGAGTATAGGCATAAAGGGATGGGAGAGGGATTTAAAGCTGGCATACTCTGACCAAGCTTGGGGTAAGGGGTTTAAGAGGTCAACAATTAAATCCTCATATATAGAGATGTTTTTTTTGATAATCTATAGATGGCATATGACCCCAGCAAAAATAATAAAATGTAATTCCTACATGGATAGCTTATGTTGGAAAGGCTGTAGTCAGGAAGGCTCAGCCATACATCTTTGGAGGATTTGCCATTACGTGAAACATTATTGGAATACAGTTTGTACTGCATTAACTAATATGATAGGTAACATGTACAAAAGATACATTTCTCTATTGGTTCAGTACATGGCCCAAACATGTTATATATATATGTGTGTGTGTGTGTGTTTATTCCAAATTAATAAAATTATTGAAACGGTAGCAACTCTTTTTAAAAAAAAAAACAACATACATTAATGATAGCTACATTAAAGTATATTGTGCAAAGGGCTCAAAATGTAATAAGTGTGTCTTACCAATGCTTTACAGAAGAAATTAAGCAACTCTCCCACTATTTTCATGTCATCCTAAAAAGTAAAAGAATCATTAAACAAACCAAAAGAGTTTTAAATTAATAGATCCCATTATTATTATTATTATTATCATTATTATTATTATTATTATTATTATTTTGAGGTCGTCACAAAATTGTGAAAAATAGTGAATAAAATAAAAAGTTAGCATTTCTCAAAACAAAAACATAAAAAAATATTGATTAAACAATATGATTGTCATTGCTAGTGGTTATAATATAAACATATACTTGCAATATAACCTAAACCAGGGTACCTGGGAGTGGACTATAAATGTATAGAAGCATTCAGTTATTTCTATTGATATGTGGTATTTGTTTCTTTTCTAAAAAAATTCTATACATGCTATAAATTCCATTTATGGAATGAAATATATTACCGCCATTCTAAGAATTTCATAGGCAATTGGATCAACAATCTTCCCGACATTGTTCGTGACTGTTTCCTGAAAAAGAAAAACATATGTTATGTTTTCAGAAATAATCTACGTGATTTGTTTTTATTCATTTTGATCATTATACATCTCACAATGTGGTCCTATGAATTCAGCAGGTACAGTCATGAAGTGCTGTCATGAAATTAATATAAGTGTAAAGTTTGTAAGATGTAAGGAATATGGTGTAACCAATTGCAAAACATATTTTCTAACATTACAATATCTATTTAGGTTGTAGTTTAACAGTAATAAAGATTATTTCTGAAGTCATACAAAAGTGATCAGTGACAATATAATTTTGATCTCATTCATTTTGTGAATCTCTTCCTTATCAATCTCATTGGAGCTAACATTCAGTCCATTGTTTACATATTTTTCAACAAGTAAATGTTGCTGTGGCATACCATGTATACCATAATAACAGGTAGAAATAGAATAAAAATTGATTTTACCAATGCATTTTTTGTTCCCAGAAGGTCATCAACGGAACAGCCCACGGTTTTCTGGAAAATATGATATTGATGTAAGACGTTTGTTTCATCAAATAGGAATATTTATGTAAATCTTCTGTCAAAATAATTAATATATGAAACCTAGCAATACCCCAAACCAGTATAAAGAAGTTTATTTTAATATTAAAAATGGTATTACATATGTAACATTCTTTCCAACTTCTATATGTAAAATATTTAGATAAATATAATATAAAAACGAATCAAGGTTAAAACACACATCCATTAATTTTCTGTTATTTTACACTACAATATATTATATTCCACCATTTTCTAATAAAGGCTGAAATAAAATAAAAAAATCAATCATTTACCAGAGCCTCATTTAGTTCCTTTAGAAACTGTCTGTATAACTCTTCATTATGTGTCTCCTGTAAACAACAACATACACATAATAAAACTAATTTCTTATTACTAATGATGTTTTCATTAAAGTACGTCATTTGTAGAATTAAAATACATAACAAAATATATGATAAAACTGAATTTCAAGGCAATAGTAAGCACAGTTTTTTGAATTTACATTAGAATTTTTTTCTGAAGAATTTATAATAATTTCTTATGAAATAAAACAAGTTTACTCAGTACAAATGCTGATATCTACCATAGGCACAGAGAATTTGACAAACATGAAGATTGGTTAATACACTACTGGCCTACAGTGATTGACCTATGGGTTCTGATTAGGGGGCCATATTCTATTAGAAGCACGTAAGTGACTCTATCCCATAATTTTGGCTGTAGGTGTTTTGTTTTCTAAATGTTTAGATTTATTCTAATTATTTTCAGTCCACATGTAAACCCTGCCTTTTCAAGTATGATTTCAGGGGGAGTGGTCGTATGATCTGGCAATATTTAAGCAATCCCGTAATTTACTTGTAGACACTGCCAATAGTAAATGAGTCCGTCATCATGACGTCATTAAAACATGGGAGTTAGACGTAAACTGCCATCAGGGCATACAAATTAATGAAAGTTAATAATTAAAATCTGCTGATCAGGCTAGCAATCAAGCAATCTAGCAATCTAGCACTCTATAATAATTCATTAGAGCATCTGTTCTAGTCCATGTGGGTTTCATGGTATGTATTAACCTACTCAGTCCCGGAACAATATTACACATAAATAACAGTTAAAAATAATATGTTTTTTTCCATATTTGTGGGTTTAAGACTGATGTGTAATTAATTCTAATGTCTTTCCATGCCTTCCCATGCTTTTAAAGTACAGTAGTGTGTATTGAATTGCTGCTACGGCTATAATAATGTCTGATTTCTATTTAGCACTTGTAACATTTTTGAAAGAAACTTGATACTTTTTCTATTTGCTTGTAGTCCTATTTAGCACTTGTAATATTTTTGAAAGAAACTAATTTTTCTACTTTTTCTATTTGCTGTTTAGACTTATTTTGCGAGCTAGGCCCACGGTTCTAATAGAATGCTGATTTTGTTTAATTTTAATGATTTTACAAACGTAATTTGCAAGCTGTTCAAAAATCAATGTAGAAGTAAGTCCTAAGTCACAATTACTGGTGGGTAGCCTGCAATCAGGATTCAAGTAGCTAACAGAATAGGTGCCACTTTTAACAGTGGTTTTTAAGTGTGTATAAATTTACGATCTGGGCAAAAAAACAGTGCCCTATTTAATCAACTATCTCAAACTATCTCAAACAAGGTGCTGCATGCCAGTTTAATCCTTAACCAGAAACAATTGGCCAGAGTACCAGAGGTGTATGACAATGTTGTATAATTGCAGAGACTAGGACTGGAAGTACATTTTTATCAACTTTCTCATGCAAGAGGAATTTTGTGGTCTCCTAATTTAGAGCTTACTTTTTCTAGAAGGTGTCAAATTTACATCAGTCTTAACACATTTTCTGTTGTGGACATTCTTATATGCTATTCCTATCTAGTAACCAGAAATTCATTATACAGCATAGTTTATCTACTGTTCAGTACATAAACTGAAGGAAGGGACGCCTACAGTTAAAGATGCTCCTGACATTAGTTTTCTATTTTTTTCTTCTCTTCTAAGTGTATATAAAAAAATAATCAAAATATTACAAGAATATAAGTAATTATTTTACCTTTCCTTGCATATATAAGCATATCATATTTTGGAGTTTCACAAGAAGTTCAGGAACATTTTGCTAAAAAACATAATTATGATAATAGAAAGAATATACAAAGATTATTATATGACTTAAAATGTATACACATAAAACTGTTGTCCAAATGCAACCACTACAATATAGATGAGAGAAGCAGAATGTTACATTGCTAAATGATTTTACTAGCTAAATGCAAAAGATTTTGGTGCTATGGCTGACAGTAGTACCCGTTACGTAGTACAGCCATTTCTATCCAATGACAAACAAGGGGGGAATTTACAAAGCCCTTTCTCACTTGAGATAAAATGAGGATGGCTATTTTTCTCCATAGGTAACTGCACATAGTAAATCATGAGCTGGCATGATATGTACTTGAGATGCTTAGTAAATTTCCCCAAGGTTGAAATGTTAAAGCCTCAAAAAAACATTTATATTACAACAATCAAAACTCATTTTAAAGCATTTTAATGTAATAAAAATGAAAGAAAAAAATGTTTGTATTCTAAGTTCATACAGTTTTCACCCAACGGCTTCTATTATAATGGAAAATGAGAACAAATTTGAATAAATACAAATGTTTTAAAAGTTAATTTTGGATTCAACTGTAGTAAAGTTATTGATCAAATAGTATACATACTTAGGAAATATCTTTTATACTTTGAAATATCTCAATATCATTACTGGAATAATCCCATTGCAATCGATATATTTTTGAACTCATTGTAAGTATTATATGTTTTTCTTAACTTTTTAGTAAATTGCAATGTATTTAAAAAATAAATTTAAATATGTAAAGGAAATAATTTCGGCAATTCAAAGCTTTACTGGGTGATATCAACAATTTACCTTAAGAAATCCTCAAAGTAAACCAACTTTGAAAATATGGAAATATATAGCAATGCATCTTTATTCTTACAGTATAATATACTGCACTTACATTCAGTAGTTTTTCAAGACATTGAGTATTGAGCTTAAGAATCGCATTGGAAGATCCTGTAACCCAAACATAAAAGTTGTAACACAATATATTTCAGACAACTGTATAATTAGTTTACTAATCTAACATGTTTACTAAGTCTTTCTTATATACAAATTGTACTCCCCCATACACACTGACATACCTCACATTATGAAAGGCTTTTAATTCAAAGTATAGACTCCATTTCTGTTAAAACAAGTTTCCTTGGAGTGATGGTTAATTTGCTGTGAAATGCAAACTTAAATAATTTTAGCCAGAAAGGTTGCATTTTTTATTCATGTACATAGGTCAATACAGAATCTATGTAAAGCTCCCATATTCATGTTAGTCTTAGTTCACCAACTATTTGCAACTCTTTGCAAATATTTTAATATCTCAAATGAACACATTTTTTCAATTAAAGCCACAAATTAAGGGCCCACATTTTAAAAATACATTTTTCAGTAGTAAGTTTTCTAGATTCTAGCAATTTGAAATGTACTTACCAAAGCAGCAACTCATGGCCAGAAACAGAAATACAACAGCAGCTTTCATGTTAAAATAGGTGTAGAGTCTTCAACTAGAACCAGATTCTGATCCGAAGATGTGAAACCTACATCTAGATCTAAGATATTTATACTGTAGGAAGAGAATTGTGAAATTGAATGACAATAAACTTGACATATTTGATTATGAACAAATGCAAACTTTGTATAAATGACAAACATTTGTTCTTCTTACTTCGCTTCTCATGTTACCTTTTAGAGAAATAAAAGCACAAATAATAAATGTGCCAATTTTATTTTGTTTGTTGTTCCTTCCAGAAATCAGCAACAATATTCACAAATTGTTTATAATAGTACTTATTGTAGGATTCTTATTACCAAGTTCCTTTGTGGTGGATTTATAATCCTAATCCATTAAATTTAAAAGAAATATGAGACTTTGATGTTTAGAAGACATAGATAGTTATACCCTGATCTATGTTCACACAATATAAATGAAATAAGTAAATTATATCATTTAGTGAAAAAAACATTTGGTGTAACTATTCATCCAGGTTGAAGAATGGCTTTTGTCTATAACCCTTAAAGGAAATCAATGTTGAGTAAAATATAAATCTTATTTTTATTTATAATTGTATAAAATGCTAATGACTTGATAAATGTTTGTTTTTGATAAATGCATGTACAATATACATGCAGTTTACAGGTTTATAGATTGTTTATATTCAACAAAAGGCATAAAAGCATCATCGTACAATTAATAACAATTATACTTTTGAAAACTTTGAATGTGACAGAGAGAAAAATTAAGCAGGGAAAATCATAAAGTAACATTTAATCACTTTCTGGTATCTGGATTTCCCTGCTGGATCCTATCTTAAAGGGACCATCACCTGCTCTTGTGTTCATGTATTCTGATGACTTGTGAGCTGAATAAGCAGGCTGAGCACCGAGATATCCAAATCCATCACAATCCATGGAGTGTTCCTGTAAGTTGAAAGCAGAAAGTTATGGGGTGTCCATGGTCCCCTCACCCCTGGATCTTAACAAAAATATATTCCAATATAATAGCTGTGAGAATTAATAAAATAATATGATTAAGTACGATTCATACTGAAAAGTCCCACAAAAATATAAGCACTAATATGACTTTATCATAATATACTATCAATCACAATGTTCAATCCATCCTACTATAATTAGATGCCAAGAAAGCATTTGACTGTGTAAACGTGACTTTTTTATTTACCACTACAGCATACTAGCCCAAAATCATTAGAGATATTTCAACTCTCTACCAAAAATCGATTGCACACATATGCACAATGGGCATTCGTACCTATCTAATAGAAATTCATGAACGTACCAGACAAGGATGTCCCCTATACCCACTTATATATATTTTTTAGAAAAATATGAATATTTGAATATTACACAAAATATTGGATAAATGAGATTATCCGAACATATTTCTTCACAATATCCCCACTAAAGACATTTCTGTTCAAATTAGATTTGTTGCAAACTGTTTAAAGATAATAAGTATTGAATGTTATAATCCAAATACACCATTTCCTCACCAAGATCTTTGCTTATAACCTTTTTTATTTTTATTTTTTAGGCATATTTTATATTCACTGCTATAATAATAATAATAAGATCATACGTTAAATTCCTCACCTTACTTTATATATATATATATATATATATATATATATATATAAATATATATAGTAAATAAAAAGTACATCTGTGTTCACACTTGAATGTCTAAAGCAAGTTAAAAAACCTGCTTCCAGCTCAGAGTTCCGAGAAAACAGTTATTATACTGCATTCTGGGAAGTTGAGCCGGGACACACAAATATGGCCACAAATGCCTCGCTCTTCATTCCATAGCCATTATCAATCATGGCTTCCTTTAAGCTTATGCATGCTGTATTACACAGCTTTAATGCAAAGCCAAGGTTGGAATAAACACTGGCTGAGTATCCAATCCATGTACAGCTGTTTCAAGCTTACTGGCTATCATCAGCATGGAGCGGGATCTCAGCCTGTGTTGTGGAAATTATGAGTAGGTAGTTCACCACAACAATCATTTATAATATGGTGGGCAAAAGAGCGATAGAAGCCCTCCACCGTGCAGTAGTACAGTAAATAAAAAGTATATCTGTGTTCACACTTGAATGTCTAAAGCAAGTTAAAAAACCTGCTTCCAGCTCAGAGTTCCGAGAAAACAGTTATTATACTGCATTCTGGGAAGTTGAGCCGGGACACACAAATATGGCCACAAATGCCTCGCTCTTCATTCCATAGCCATTATCAATCATGGCTTCCTTTAAGCTTATGCATGCTGTATTACACAGCTTTAATGCAAAGCCAAGGTTGGAATAAACACTGGCTGAGTATCCAATCCATGTACAGCTGTTTCAAGCTTACTGGCTATCATCAGCATGGAGCGGGATCTCAGCCTGTGTTGTGGAAATTATGAGTAGGTAGTTCACCACAACAATCATTTATAATATGGTGGGCAAAAGAGCGATAGAAGCCCTCCACCGTGCAGTAGTACAGTAAATAAAAAGTATATCTGTGTTCACACTTGAATGTCTAAAGCAAGTTAAAAAACCTGCTTCCAGCTCAGAGTTCCGAGAAAACAGTTATTATACTGCATTCTGGGAAGTTGAGCCGGGACACACAAATATGGCCACAAATGCCTCGCTCTTCATTCCATAGCCATTATCAATCATGGCTTCCTTTAAGCTTATGCATGCTGTATTACACAGCTTTAATGCAAAGCCAAGGTTGGAATAAACACTGGCTGAGTATCCAATCCATGTACAGCTGTTTCAAGCTTACTGGCTATCATCAGCATGGAGCAGGATCTCAGCCTGTGTTGTGGAAATTATGAGTAGGTAGTTCACCACAACAATCATTTATAATATGGTGGGCAAAAGAGCGATAGAAGCCCTCCACCGTGCAGTAGTACAGTAAATAAAAAGTACATCTGTGTTCACACTTGAATGTCTAAAGCAAGTTAAAAAACCTGCTTCCAGCTCAGAGTTCCGAGAAAACAGTTATTATACTGCATTCTGGGATGGGCAAGTTCTAATAATGGGAGATTTTCACTACCCTGGAATAAACTGGATGAGTGAAACCAGCAGTACGGGTAAAGGGAGCAGGTTCTTAAATACACTCAGGGATCATTATCTGGCCCAGGTTATACAAGAGCCTACTAGAAATGAAGCTATCTTTGATTTAGTCATCACAAACAATATTAATATGGTATCAAATGTTGAAATAGGGCAACCTTTGGAATCACAAAACAGTCTCATTTGAGATTGAATTAAAAAACTAAACTGTGAGGGGCCAACAAAAATGTTTTAAAAGGGTAGATTTTAACGGGCAGCATTAGAAAGTATAGACTTGGACAAAGAACTGACAGATAACAATACTGAACATAAATGGACAACATTCAAATCCGTACTAAATATACATACATATCAGCATATTCCATGTGGGAATAAAAGTAAAAGAAGTAAATAAATCCAACATGACTTAACAATTATTTAAAGATTAAGATACAGAGTAAAAAAACTGGAATTTAAATTGTACAAACAATAGGGGACAGAATCTGCTTTACGTGAGTACAAGGAAATCAATAAGGCTTGCAAAAAGGGCTATTAGACTGGTTAAAATAGAAAATAAAATATTTTTTAAGTATATAATGGGGGAGAAGGCCAGGAAGGAAGCTATAGGAGTACCACAATGTGAAACAGGCCGTCTGACAATTAGTCACCAGGAAAATGCAGATGAGCTAAATAGGTTATTTTATTTGGTATATACAAGAGAGGTACCAGTGGTTGGGACACTGCAACATAATTTCGCTAGTCTACCATCACTAAATAATTGATTAATGCTGGAAGAAATCCAAAAGAGGTTGGAAAGAATAAATGTTAATAAAGCTTCAGTTACTGATGGAATACATCCAAGGGTACTGAGGGAACTGGGTTCTGTAATAGCCCAACCATTATATCTAATTTTTCAAGATTCACTCAACAAAGGGTCTCTACCAGATGACTAGAGAAAAGCAGAGGTGATACCTATATTTAAGAAGGGAGCAAGAGCAAATTATAGACCTGTAAGCCTCATTCTGTAGTGGGAAAGCTTTTAGAAGGGTTAATAAGGGATAATATACAAGTATATGTATATTCAAACAGGATTATAAGTAGGAAAGTAGGAGCCAACATGGATTTATGAGGGATAGGTCATGTCAAACAAAACAAATTAGTTTCTATGAGGAGGTAAGTAGGAACTTGGATCAAGGCAACTTAGTGAATGTAGTCTTTTAAGATTTTGGAAAGGCTTTTGATACAGTGCCACATGGGAGACTATTGTGCAAACTAAGGGATACAGGAATTGCAGTAAATATATGCACATAGATTAAGAGCTGGCTAAAAGACAGGAAGCAAAGGGTCGTTGTAAATGCAACATACTCAGATTGGACTAATGTGGTAAATGGGGTTCCTCAGGGCTCAGTATTAGGTCCTCTCCTTGTTAACATATTTATTAACAACTTAGAATTAGGACTGGAAAGTATTGTCTGCATTTTTGCTGATGACACGAAGATGTGCACTGTAATTAAATCAGAAAATTATGTACTTTCCCTCCAAAGGGATTTGCAAAAATTAGAGAAATTGACAACTAAATGGCAGATAAATGTAAGGTTATGCATCTGGGAAGGAAAAATAACCATGCAATTTATAAATTTGATTAAACAAATATAGGGGTATCAGATATTGAAAGGGATTTGGAAGTGCTTGTGGACAACCACCTACGTAACAGTTCTCAATGCCAAGCAGCAGCTGCAAAGGCAAATAAACTATTAGCATGTATTAAGAAGGGTAAAGAAGCAAGGGAAGCAATATATAATTCTACCACTATACAAATCCCTCATTTGAAATATGGAGTACAGTTTTGGGCACCACTTCATAAAAAGGACATTTTAGAACTGGAAAAAGTACAGAGAAGGACAACAAAAGTAATAAGGGGAGTGGAGGGGCTATGGTATGAAGAAAGACTAACCAAATTAACCTTTTTTTTCTCTAGAAAAAAGCATCTAAGAGGGCATATGATTTGTCAAGGGAGCTTTTTGTGCCAAGAGGTTTTCAACTGACAGGAGGACATCCTTTGAGGTTAGAAGTAAAATGATTGCACCTTAAAGAAAGAAAAGGGTTCTTCACAGTAAGGTTAGTTAATCTGTTGAATTCTCTACCAAGGGAGGTGGTGACAGTGGATTCAATAGATAACTTTAAAAAGGGATTGGATGTATTTTTTATTAAAAAGGCTATTCAGGGTTATCCTGGTGAATTAGAGAGGGAGTATTGATCCAGGGAGAAATCTGATTGCTAGTATCTGGTGTACCCCAAGAATCTGTCCTAGGCCCCCTCCTCTTCTCCATCTACACTTCCTTACTTGGTACCCTCATAAACTCTTTTGGGCTTCATTATCATCTCTATGCAGATGACACACAAATCTACCTCTCCGCACCAGATCTATCCCCCTCTCTTCTAACACACGACTCCAACTGCCTCTCTAGTTTATCCTCTTGGATGTCCACCCACCATCTCAAACTCAACATGTCTAAAACTGAACTCCTAATCTTCCCTCCCTCTCCCACAGCGTCAATTCCTCACATCTCTCTCACTGTCAACAAAGACATCATCGCCCCCTCCTCCCAAGCCCGTTGTCTTGGAGTTCTCCTGGACCCTGCTTTGTCTTTCCTCCCTCACATTCAATCACTAACTAAATATTGTCTTCTCCATATAAAAAACATCTCCAGAATTTGTCACTATCTTACACAAGACAAACCTAAAATCCTTATACACGCTCTCATCATCTCTCGACTAGACTACTGCAACTTGCTTCTTGTTGGCCTACCCACCACCCGACTATCTCCACTTCAATCCATTATGAATGCCTCTGCTAGACTCATCTTCCGTACACAACGTTCAGTGGCGGTATCACCTCTCTGTCAATCACTCCACTGGCTTCCCATTGCCTCAAGAATCACATTTAAAATCATGACCCTAACTTACAAAGCCCTCAACAATAATGCTCCCCCTTACATCTCTGCTCTCATCTCCAAATACTCCCCCACCCGCCCTCTTCATTCTGCTAATGACCTTCTTCTTTCTACAACTCTTGTCACCTCCTCTCACTCCCGCCTCCAGGACTTTTCTCGTGCTGCCCCTAGTCTCTGGAACTCCTTGCCTTGCTCCCCCAGATTATCCTCTTGCCTCAAAACATTTAAAACCTCACTTAAAAGGTATCTCTTTAAAGAAGCGTATCACCTTCCACAATAACACACTTATCACCTATCTCTCCCTCTTTTACCACTCACTATACCTTAGATTGTAAGTCTGCGAGTTTCTATCCTAAGTAATTTGGGAATTCACCATGGACATTGGATTCCTAGCTCAAAGACAGGTCCCTCCTTCCTTAGCTATATGTTAATCTTTATTTATCTTTGTCGGAAACTTAATTTATGTACAGCGCTACGGAACATGTCGGCTCGTTATAAATAAACTATAATAATATTAATCTGGGGTCAGGAAGGAATATTTTTTTCCCTTTTGAGACAATTGGCAAAGTTTCACTTAGGCTTTTTTCTGTTTGCCTTTCTCTGGATCAATTAACAACTAATTTGCATATTGCAGATCAGAGGAGAACTTAAAAGGTTGAACTTGATGGGCTAAAAGTCTTTTTCAACCACAATTACTATGTAACTATGTGACTATATATATATATATATATATATATATATATATATATATATATATTATATTATATTAGCAATTTAAAAGGTAGTACAATTAATATTTAACCTTTGTATATAATTATATATATATATATATATATATATATATATATATATACAGTATACCGTATTGGCCCGAATATAAGCCGCACCCGCATATAAGCCTCACCCGTGAAATGCAATGAGAATATAAGCCACAAAACGTTACAATCACAAAATGTTACAATCACTAAAATCGCAAATCACTATTCAATCGATACAATTCCGCAGTCACTCACACCCGTAAACGGCAAATGTAAAAGAAAAGATTGATTTTTAACTTGCATTTACGGTGCTATATTTAACCTACTTGCGGGTTCTATGGGTTCCAAATAGGACTCTCAAGTAGGTTAAATGTTGTGCCGTAAATGCAAGTTAAAATCAATACTGCACTGTAAAATACGGGGAAAGCGATGAATGACATGATAATTAACTAGCGACTTGCCCGTCAAAAAATGATGGTCAATAAAAGAAAGTGTTGAAATGCTGAAATGTGAGTGTACTGTGTGCCTCACGTAACTAAATTCCTCAAAATGCAGAAATCTACATTACATAAAATAAGAAAAACTAAAATCACCACAAAAAAAAAATGTACATTACAAAAAAAAAAAAAAAAACCTAAGTCACAAAAAATAAAAAAAGGAATATTACAGAAAATAAAAAAATACATTACAACCCCCCCTCACGAAAATGTTTTTAAAAAATGACACCTGAAAATGAAATACATATAATACATACATATTATTCTCACCTTTCCAGCATGTCCCATTCCAGCATGTCACGTCCCAGCATGTCACGTCCTCCATGTTCCGTCGTCCATCTTTGCGTCTTCTCCGGCAATACTCCTGTAAAAAAGAACATTACATTAGTAAACATAAACCAGATTTAAAAATACACAATCTACATTATACTTACCTTTCCGCGATGTCTCCGGTCTCCTCGCACGAAGAAAAAAAAAACAAAAAACTACACACATCCTCCCTGGCGGATATCTCCGACGCTAATGACCTTCCTATGGAGTGTTCCAGAATAAAATTGGCAATCGCGGCTTCTGATTGGCTGAAAAGGCTGTTCAGCCAATGAGAAGACCCCATTTGTGAACCAATGAAAAAAGTATACACCCCAAAATACAACGCTGATTGGATAACACACCTATCCATCTTTATTTGAACCAATCCTAAGGCTTTATTGCCATCAGCCAATCACAATGGAATATACCCCCACATACTGATTGGTGAAGACATCTGCGCCTTCCCATTGGCTGTAATATTGATTGATATTAACAAAAGCCAATGAGAATGCGCAAATCCTTCACGAATCAGTACGTGAGAGTGTATTCCATTGTGATTGGCTATTGTCAGTGCAACCAATCAGAATGCGCAGAGGCTCCAACCAATCACCCTGTGGGGGTGTATTCCATTGTGATTGGCTGAAGGCATCTGCGCCTTGTGATTGGTTTAAATAAAGATTGATAGGTGCATTATCCAATCAGAGTGGGATTTTAAGGTGTATCTGTTTGTGATTGGTTCAAACATTGGCGCCTCCTGATTGGGTGAATTTGATAGACATCGTTTTCAACCAATCAGAAGGCACCATTGCTTGTTTTCTTTCCGGAAAAGTCTCCTGGAGCCTCATTAGCGTCGGGGATGTCCGGGAGTGCGGATGTAAGTATATATATAAAAAAATTTTTACAGGGCGTGGCAGAAGATGATCCGGAGGAGGCGGGAGACATCACGGGGAGGTAAGTAGAATGTAGATTATGTTTCTTTTATTTTGATGTATTTGTCAGGAATTGACTCTGCTGGGATTTGAACCCTGGTTTGCATGTTGCTGGACCTCTTCCCTATCGGTACGCCAGCCTGCTGCTTGCAGATTTGCCTGAGATCTGATACCTTGACTCTAAAAGCAATGAAATCAGTAACAACTCTCTTTAGCTGTGTCTGGTCAGCTGTCTGGTTCTTGGCCTTTATAAGGCACTTCCTGTCTCTGTATCCTTGCCAGATTATTGTTGGTTCCTGATCCCTTCAATAAAGCTTGTTCCTGTTTCACCTACAAGTTGCTGAACTGGATTATTGCTGACCTTGGCTACTGGTCTCCACAACCTTGTGATTCCTATATCATTACAGAATAATCTGGCGCTTTCAAGGAGACCGCCGGGTCAGATTCTGCATTGGCCCAGCGGGTTGCTTTATTTGCAAGAACTGTGCAGACCCAGGCACAGATCATTCAAGTGCTGCAGGACCAGGTAGCTGAACTGCAAAATAAATTGCAGTCAATGCACAGTGAGTATGCCAGCTACAGGGCACGTGATGTTGCGGCTGCTACTGTTACACCTGCACAAGATGCCCGCTTGCCCCTGTCAGAAAAGTTTGGAGGAGATCGCAAAAGATTTAGGGGTTTCCTAAATCAATGCCGTTTGCACTTCATGATGTTACCTCACCAATTTCCATCTGAAAGAGAGAAGGTGGGATTTATTTTTTCACTATTCAAAGATGAAGCACTGGCTTGGGGCTCCCCTATTCTGGAACAGGACAGTCCAGTCTTGGGTAATCTAAATGACTTTCTTGAGGCCATGTGCCTAGTTTTTGATGACCCCAATCGATGTGCTACAGCAGAAGCCACTCTCCTTCATTTGCATCAAGGGAGGCGCTCTGTGGCTGAATATGCTGCTGAATTCAGACAGTGGGTTGCTGATACTACCTGGAACCAATCAGCCCAGAGGTTCCACTTCAGAAAAGGTCTCTCAGAAGCTATAAAAGATGAGCTAGCTCGTGTTGATCTTCCTGCTGACTTTGATGCATTTGTGCGTTTGGCTATCCGTATTGATCGGAGACTTTCTGAAAGAAGATTGGAAAGACAGGGCTCTTTTAGACCAAGTACTACTCCTATTTCCTATTCAAGAATTTCTACTCCAACCTCACAAACACCTACAGACTCTGAGCCTGAGGCTATGCAGGTAAATCTAATAAGAGGGCCATTATCCAATGAAGAAAAACAGTGGCGACGCACTCACAATTTATGCCTGTATTGTGGTAGTGCAGGGCACTATGCCATCAATTGCCCTAGCAAATCCAAAAGAACAATAGCTATGGCTGCTGAGGGCGCACAGATTCAACACCAATCCCAGATTGCAGATCAACTGGATTCTGTCACACAACCCTTGTTTTCTCTGGCTCATGGTGAAGAGGGTATGTTGACTCAACATCCTCATTTTGTGGTGCCTATCACTTTGCAATGTGGTGATCGTAAAATTTCAACTACAGCTATGATAGATTCTGGAGCAGGCGGAAACTTTATTGACATTAAATTTGCAGCAGGAAATAGAATTCAGCCTATCCCTAATTCTTCACCTGTGTTAATGGAGACAGTGGACGGTTCTCCACTTACGTAGGGCCCGGTTACACATGAGACTGTGTCCTTAAAGTTGACTCTGGAAGTGAATCACCATGAGACTATATCTTTCCACCTAATTTCCTCAACACAGTTTCCAGTGATTTTGGGGGTACCTTGCTCTGCATAACCCACAAATTGATTGGAAGATCAGAACTTTGTCCTTTCCTTCAGAACACTGCTTAATGAATTGTCAACCCACTAAGGTAACACCTGTTGCCACAACAATTAATGAAATGGTTGCTACAAACTTGACTAAGCTTCCTCTACAATATCGGGATTTTGCAGATGTCTGTGATAAGAAGAATGCTGATCAGCTTCCACCCCATAGGCCTTATGATTGCCCAATAGAGCTGTTGCCTGGGGCTGCTATCCCATTTGGCTGTATATATTCCCTTTCTGAGCCTGAATTGAAAGCTCTTCGTGAATACATACAAGAAAATCTTGCCAAAGGTTTTATTCGACCATCTACTTCCCCAGCAGGAGCTCCTATATTCTTTGTAGAAAAGAAAGATGGCAGCCTACGGCCATGCGTTGATTACAGGGACATTAATAACATCACTGTTAAAAACCGCTACCCCTTGCCTCTCATTCCTGAACTTTTGGAAAAACTTTGCTCCGCTAAAATATTTACGAAGCTTGACCTTCGGGGGGCATATAATCTGGTTCGCATAAGACCAAATGATGAATGGAAAACAGCTTTCAGAACCAGGTACGGGCATTACGAATATCTAGTAATGCCATTTGGGCTTTGTAATGCCCCTGCAACTTTCCAGCATCTTATCAATAATGTACTACGAGATCTCCTGGATCAGTTTGTTGTGGCAAATTTGGATGATATCCTAATATTCTCTGATAATCTTGAAAACCACAGAAAACAGGTCCGTATAGTTCTGGAGCGCCTTCGTACCCACCACCTATACATTAAACTAGAAAAATGTGGGTTTGAACAAACAGAAATTCAATTCCTGGGGTATGTAATAACTCCCAAAGGTTTAACTATGGACGCAAGTAAAATTAAAGCTGTGCTGGACTGGCCCATCCCCAAGAATGAAAAAGATGTCCAGAGAGTTGTGGGGTTTGCCAATTTTTACAGGTGTTTCATTAAGAATTTCTCTGCCGTTATTACACCGATCACTGAACTCCCACGTAAAGGGACTCCTTTTCAGTGGTCCGATAAGGCTGATACCGCATTTTCCCGATTAAAGACTCTGTTTACATCTGCCCCCGTCCTGGTACATCCTCAGCCGGAATTACCATTTATTGTGGAAGTTGATGCTTCTGATTCAGCAGTTGGTGTTATACTGTCTCAAAGGACTGGACCTAAGATGCTGTTACATCTGTGTGCCTTCTATTCCCGCCAGATGGTGCCAGCAGAAAGAAACTGTGACATAGGGAATAAAGAACTATTGGCTATAAAAGCTGCCTTCACTGAATGGAGACATCTCTTGGAGGGAGCTACCCATCCAATTACTGTCCTCATAGATCACAAAAATCTGGAATGTATTCGATCAGCTAAGAGACTCTTCTCGAGGTTAAATGTTTTGGTTACATACAGTCCTGGCTCCAAGAATGGTAGAGCGGATGCCTTGTCTAGAATAGCTGACCCCCTCCATACTAACGTAACCAAGACCACCATCTTGCCGGAGGATATATTTATAGAAGTTACATTTCCTTCTGATCTGATGTCTCGCATTAAAAAGGGCTACGCTGAAGACCCAGTTCTTCGTGATCCCCCTCGTGATCTCCATATGACGATGCTTAATGGGTTTTGGATTTTTCAACAACGTCTGTTTGCTCCGGAGTCAGTGCGACTGGACCTTTTACGTCTCTACCATGACTCAAAACCAGCAGGTCATCCAGGAATCCGAAAGACACAAGAGCTACTTGCCCGATCCTTTTGGTTGCCGAAGTATCATGAGGATGTTAAGAAGTATGTGTCCTCTTGTGATGTATGTGCCAGACATAAGACTCCCCGCTCATCCCCTGTTGGCTTGCTTCAGCCTCTTCCGATTCCTCATCGTCCCTGGGGATCTATATCCATGGACTTTATTGTGGAACTACCTCCCTCTAAGGAACACACTACCATTCTTGTTGTTGTGGACAGGTTAACTAAGATGGGTAATTTCATACCAGCTCGTGGTCTCCCTTCAGCTAAACAGACGGCTGACCTGGTTATTCTGGAAATATTTCGCTTGCATGGAGTGCCCGATGAAGTAGTTTCTGACAGGGGAGTGCAGTTTACATCTCGTTTTTGGAAACATTTTTGTTCTAATCTAGGTATTAATGTAAATCTGTCGTCAGCTTTTCATCCGCAAAATAATGGACAGACTGAGCGAACCAACCAGACTTTGGAGCAATATTTGCGGTGCTATATTAGTTACCTGCAGGATGACTGGCTGGATTTTTTTTCCCACGACGGAGTTTGCCTATAACAATGCCCAACACTGCTCCACTTCTATGAGCCCATTTTTTGCCAATTATGGTTACCATCCAACCTTTCTAGTGAGTCTCCCGATTACTATTCCCGTTCCTGCAGTCACTGACCGGCTAACCGCCTTACGTGATTCCCAAGCACTGTTGAAAGAGACTCTTTTGGAGGCTCAGGAATGTTACAAAAGAGCTGCTGATAGGCATAGAAAGGAGGCCCCAGTCTATCATGTTGGTGACAAGGTGTGGTTGTCAACAAAGAATCTTAAGCTTCGGATTCCTTCTCATAAATTGGGTCAAAGGTTCATGGGACCTTTTGAGATCATTGCTCAGATCAATGCTGTCACTTTCCGTTTGCAACTTCCAAATTCTATGAAAATACATCCAGTGTTTCACGTTGCACTGCTTAAACCTTTTCATGAAAATACTTTACCTGGCCGAGCACTACCTGCCCCAACTCCAGTCCTCGTGGATGGTGAAGATGAATACGAAGTGGAAAAAATTCTTGACTCCAGGATCGTCCGTAACAAGCTTCAATATTTTGTTCGGTGGAAATACTACGTTGAGGAGGATAGATTGTGGGAACCAGTGGACAATATTCACGCTCCTGATCTTCTTCGGTCTTTCCATGCACAGTACCCTGCTATACCGGGTAATAGGGCATCCAGAGGCTGCGCCTATAGAGGTGGGGGTAATGTGAGGAATTGACTCTGCTGGGATTCGAACCCTGGTTTGCATGTTGCTGGACCTCTTCCCTACCGGTACGCCAGCCTGCCTCTTGCAGATTTGCCTGAGATCTGATACCTTGACTCTGAAAGCAATGAAATCAGTGACAACTCTCTTTAGCTGTGTCTGGTCAGCTGTCTGGTTCTTGGCCTATATAAGGCACTTCCTGTCTCTGTATCCTTGCCAGATTATTGTTGGTTCCTGATCCCTTCAATAAAGCTTGTTCCTGTTTCACCTACAAGTTGCTGAACTGGATTATTGCTGACCTTGGCTACTGGTCTCCACAACCTTGTGATTCCTATATCATTACAGTATGTCTATTAATGTTGTGTTTTTTTTTAACAGGTGCCGCGCCGGAGAAGGATTTAAAGAATGCTGGACGGGACATGCCGGAAAGGTGAGTAGAATATTTAGAATGTATAGAATGTATAGAATGTTTATTTTAGACCTGTAAACGTGTTGCACTAATTTTTTTTTATTTTTTTTTTGTAGGTGGCTGATCCCAATGGACATCTGCAAAGGTAAGTGGTCTTAATTATTTTATTTTAGCTTAGACTTAGATTAGTTAATATATAGATAGCATTTATTGTATGTTAGCTAGGGGTATGCGTTTTATATAGATAGCATAGGATGTATTGTATATTAAATGGTGTTATTTATTTAGATAGATTGGGAATGTATTATTATATAGATAGCATGTATATTAGATTATGCTATTTAATTAAATAGATTGGGAATGTATCATTAGATAGATAGCATGTATATTAGATTATGCTATTTATTTAGATAGATTGTGGGATGTATATTAGATAGGGGTGTATTGTATTGTATTTGTATTATATGTATTTCCTTTTCAGGTGTGTATTTTTTTTTGTAGTGGGGGGGGGTTGTAATGTTTTTTATTTTTTGTGACTTAGGGTTTTTTATTTCATGTAATGTAGATATTTTTTTTTGTGTGACTTTAGGCTTTTTTATTTTCTGTAAGTAGAGTGGTGGGGGTTAATAGGGGGTAGGTAGTGTAGATGTTAATAGGTTAGTGTAGAGGCTGTTTAGTTGATATTTAATGTTTAATTGGAGGGGTGTATAGTGCAGTATAGTGTTTATACTTAGTGTCATGATGGTCCTTGAGGACCATAATGGCACTTATGTGGTTAATGTAGTGTTGTAACAGGCCCATAATGGTGTTAATATACCCTTATGGGACTGATGGGGTTAAATAGAGGCTTATGGGGGTCTGTATTGACCCCCATGAGTGACAAGGTTAATGAAGGGCTTATGGGGGGTGTATATTGACCCCCATGAGTGACAGGGTTAATGAGGGGGTCTGTATTGACCCCCACAATTGACAGGGAGACAGTGTATATATTTTTTCTTTTACAACGGGTCCTTTAAGGACCTTTACGGTCCTTTAAGGATCTGTAACGCGGGAATTTTGATTGCAGCGAGGGTCACCGATCGTGTGCAATCGGGACTCCCACTGCGATGGTTAATGCAGGGCTCGGAGCTTATCTCGGATCCCCTGCAGTTAATCAGGGTTTCCAAGCTTATCTCGGATCCCTTCTTGGGTAAGTTGTAGGTGGCTGAGCGGTCCTGGGTCTTTGAGCCTCGTTCATTTTTTTTGGCGGCCATTTTTTCTCTCGCTTAGGGGATTTTCATGTGTGTGAACTCTGGAATTTGGACTTCAATGGAGGTGTAACTTCACTTTCAGAGGTCGTGGGTTCCCCCCCTTGCTATGGGTAAGCTCTGTCTTAAATGTTGTCTTAATTAAGATTTATGCTTATCAGAGGTATGTCATGGTTATCTACTACTCTTTCTGTAAAACAGTACCTTTTCACATTACCCCTAAATCTTCCATGTTCTTGTTCTTGTGTTCTTTTTTGTAGACACTTCCCTCTTAAATTTTATTAAATTATTATCCTTATTTTAAGGTCTCAATCATATCACCCAGCTGCCTTCTATCTTCTAGTCTATATGTTTCCAGGTCATGAAATCTTTCCTTTTAATTTTGGTACTTCAAGTTTACATATTAAATTATTATCAAATAACACATAACAAATTAATATTAATCAACTGTATACATTTATATATATTTAAATTATTACAATCATCTATATTTTAGATATTTATCAATTTATTATAGTGCAAATAATGGGCAGTTTTAATTGCGCATACATTTTTTATTTCATAATAAACATTCTCACTGTTTAAAAAAGGGTTGTAAGAGCAGATACACATAATTTAACTTACCAAGCTAGCAGCGTATAGCCATGAACAGAAAAGCAACTGCAGTTTTCATGATGAAAAAGAGTGGAAATAAATGCAAGTTAAATGCAATCAAGATGTAAATATATGATGTGAAACATCCATCCAGAACGAAGTTGTTTCTATTGCATAATGGTGTTTGTATCATTACCATTACTTTTTACAAAAACACACACCTTTGCTGTTCTAATTTTGCTCCTCACACTACAATTTGAAAGAAAAGATTTGGATCAAATGATACCCATTTTTGTTTGCTGTTCCTAAAAAGAAAAAATAATATTAATATATAATCAGTTATTATTTATGGTTGTATTTATTCCATTTTATCTATTATGATAAGTGAAAAGAGCATCTGTTACTTGACATTTAGAGTGTTGATTTTCAAGACTCTTAAAGAAATAATGTTCGATGACGTCAGATCATTTCTTGTATTTCCAATCACAGCAGATTACAGAGTACATTGTATTTGTTTTTTTAGTTCAAACACTAATTTATACGAAAACAGTTGAAGCTAGGTTAAGGCATTATATGATGACGTATATTTGACACCCAGAAAACATTCAAATTTAGCTTATATGAGAGACAAACTCTCTCAAAATTAAAACAATCACACCATTGTTATACATCCCACCAAACAATAAGTGGATGAACCTATATGTCAACTTGGTGATACTCACACATATAAGGTATTATGTAATAATCTCACTGAACAATGCAAGCTACAACTTACTTCTTCAGTTGACGTAGCGCATGACAGATGTATTAAAGATCTAGCCAGTGGCGGCCCGTCCATTGGGGCGTCGGGGCAAACGCCCCCTCAAAATATTTTCGTGACCCTGCAATACAAAAACACAATAATTTATTACTAATAACCCAAAAACAATTAAATATAATGTGTACATCAGCATTCAAGTGTTATTACATTAATAAATGAAGCAAACTATTCCCTGGGACACTGTCATTTTAAGATAACCCCTTGCCCTTGTGTGTATATATTAACTGCTGTGTATCCATTGTAGCTTTCCCTGCATCCCTGTGTGATCATATTACACTACACTACACTAACCTTTAGACTCTATGAATCAATGAGGCCTGGCCCTGACCGTTAATGCATTCCGCCCACCAGCACAATGACGCTATGCATGGGCAGTGATAATGTACCCATTTCAATGACTGACAGTCTTCCATCATTGACCAATCAATGATGGAAGGCTGTACAGTTGTCATGAGAACCACCTAAACCCACCCAGACCGTTAGCTCCGAGTGCCCGCCAGCTAATAGGGCCTCGAGTTTACTTTTTGATTGACAGCCACAGTTAATAAAACCACCATAAGCTAGTCCCATCCCTCTTTCTGTTTCCTGACCTGCTCCAGCTGAGTCAGACTGAGAGAGACCTCCCTGGCTGAAAATACTCACATCTGCCCAACCTAACATTAAGTAAGTCTACCTGCCCTAGTCCCCCTAAAAAAAAGGAAGGGTCCCCCCAGTTATTCCACTATGCCTGCCTGGCCTGCCACCCACCCACCCACCAACTTACCTACCACCTAGGCCTGCAATGCCTCGGCAACCCCCAATCACCCCCGCCCCGCAGTGCCAGTAGCCCCAAAAGACCTGACCTGTGCCACCCCCATCACCCCCATGTGGCCTGTGCTATGCCACCGCCCGATTACCCCGATCACGGTGATCGGGGTAATCGGGCGGTGATCGGGGTGGCACAGGCCCCATGGGGGTGATCGGATCACCCCCATGGGGCCTGTGCTACCCATATGGGGCCTATGCCAACCCCCGATCACCCCCCCTGTAGGCACATCGGGGCCTGGCCAACCCCCACCCCAACCTACCTAACTACCAACCCACCTACCTACCCCCCTGACCCAGTGACCACACCCTGACCCAACTACCTACTACCAACCCACCCACCTACCCCCCTGACCCAAAGACCACACCCTGACCCAACTACCTAGTTCCAACCCACCCACCCCCCTGACCCAGTGACCACACCTGACCCCACCCTGACCCAACTACCAACCCACCTACCTACCCCCCTGACCCAGTGACCACACCTGACCCCACCCTGACCCAACTACCAACCCACCTACATACCCCCTGACCCAGTGACCACCCTGACCCCACCCTGACCCAACTACCAACCCACCTACCTCCCCCCCTGACCCAGTGACCACACCTGACCCAACTACCAACCCACCTACCTACCCCCCTGACCCAATGACCACACCTGACCCCACCCTGACCCAACTACCAACCCACCTACCTACCCCCTGACCCAGTGACCACACCTGACCCCACCCTGACCCAACTACCAACCCACCTACCTACCCCCCTGACCAAGTGACCACACCTGACCCCACTCTGACCCACCTACCTACCCCCCTGACCCAGTGACCACACCTGACCCTACCTACCCCCCTGACCCAGTGACCACACCTGACCCCACCCTGACCTAACTACCAACCCACCTACCTACCCCCCTGACCCAGTGACCACACCTGACCCCACCCTGACTTAACTACCAACCTACCTGCCTATGTTAACACTACAGTTAAACACAAACCCCCCCCCCCCCTATTTTTATTCCATTTTTAGAAGTAATAGGCAATGTATCTTTAACATTGCTTGCAGATAAAAAAAAATAATAAATTGCCTGTCACTTTTAAAGATAAAATAAAAATAAGGGAAGGGGAAAAAAAAAACAATAATAAAGTAAACAGCACATACTTATCTGTCAAATTGACCCCTCCAGCGGTGGCCTTCTGTCCTGGATAGTCGGGCATTCCAATCAATTTTGATTGAAGCCCATGTCATTCCATAATAGAAGCCATTGTCTCATCTTGATTGAAGCCATTGTCCATCCATTCTGGCCCATTGCAAGAGGCCTCCACCTAAAAAAAAACGACGTTCTAAAAAAAAAACACAACAAACTAAGGGAGCTCTTCCTACAAGGAGCTCCCCCCGCGACTAATTGTTTTTTTTCTCACGCTCCGCCTTTTATTCTATTTTTTTGAAGGATTCTGATTGGCTGAAATGTTTTGATTGACATTGATTTCAACCAATGAGAGTCTTTAAAAAAATTAGCAAATTAGCAAAGCAGGTATGGAAGCCTGTAAGGGCAAAAAAGGTTAGTGTGAACCTGTGTGACCCTCTATGTATTATACATATTACAGGGCTATTTATGTGATATACATGTTACAGGATAATATCCTGTAACATGTATAGCAAATAAATAGCACTGTAATATGTATAATAAATAATGTCTAATACAAATACATGAGCAATATAATCAAATAATTAATAAAGTACATCAATTAATCAATTAATAAATATCAATTAATATATTTTTTTTTTATGTATATTGCTTTGTGTGTGTGATGTTGATATATATATATATATATATATATATATAGATTGATTGATATTGAGATATATATATATATATATATATATATATATTATTATTATTATTATTATTATTATATATATATTTTTTTTTTAATGTACAGTTTGCGCCTATATGGTCATAATTGGTTATTTAATGTTTTTAAGGTGCGGTTGGGGCCTATATGGTCACACTTGGTTATTTAGGGCTTTTAAGGTGCGGTTGGGGCCTATATGGTCACACTTGGTTATTTAGGGCTTTTAAGGTGCGGTTGGGGCCTATATGGTCACACTTGGTCATTTAGGGTTTTTAAGGTGCGGTTGGGGCTTATATGGTCACACTTGGTCTTTTAAGGTTTTTAAGGTGCGATTGGGGCCTATATGGTCACACTTGGCCTTTTAAGGTTGTAAAAGTTACCGTTTGGGTCTTGAACGTTCTAACTTTTTGTTGTTGTTGTTTTCTATCACCCCCAGGTGCAAACTCTCTGTGGAAGCAGATTTGTTTGGACTCGTTGGTTGACTTACTGAACGTGAATACCCCGAGAAGGAGAGTCAACTGTTGGTGAGTATCATTGCTTTGAATTTTCTGTCCATGCGTATAAATGCAAATTTGATGTTGATGTAGTCTTGTCACATGAGGGTTTGCAATCTGTAATGTATACCAATGAATTCAACACACTGTTATTTTAAAGTAATTTTGTGACATAATATAAATTAATATACTGTGATCTATTTCTTCTATTGGTATCAGAAATGAATACTATTGAATCTCTACTTGTAAAGGGCTTTCGGCACCCTAACCTATGAGGATAAGGTGGAAATAAAACGGTTAGGACCTGACCAACAAGAGATAAATCTGCAGCAAATCGCAAGAGATAGAGGGAAGCAATATATCCGTACTTTCAATATAGAGTGGTACAAGAAGAACTGGCTTTGTGGAAGCATTTCTAGGAAGTCCTTATATTGTTTACCATGCATCCTATTTGGTGGTGACGCTGCTTGGACCAAAACTGTAGTGACTGACGTCAAACATGTAGCAGATAAAATGGCGAAACACAAAACTTATAAATCTCACTTGGATAACAGGATCAAGTTTAAGATGCTTGGACAGGCGAACATTGCAGTTCAACTGGACCAAGGATACCAAGTCAGTATTCAAAAACACAATGAAGAAGTGGCTAAGAACCGGTACATCCTTTCGAAGATAATTGATTGTGTTCACTTTTGTGGCGCTTTTGAACTGACATTAAGAGGACACGACGAAAGT
Source organism: Discoglossus pictus (assembly GCA_027410445.1). NCBI lineage: Eukaryota > Metazoa > Chordata > Amphibia > Anura > Alytidae > Discoglossus > Discoglossus pictus. Next base: position 271,820,608 of record CM050167.1, read on the forward strand.
GAAACATCGCTAAATCCAGGAGTGTTTCGAGGCCTGGTGGATTTGGTTGGCAGTATTGATAGGGCAATGGAACAGCATTTGAAGACTGCAACTGTGTTTAAGGGCACGTCCAAAACCGTGCAGAATGAGCTACTGGACTGCATGCTGGAAGTTATTAAGGAAGTGATTCATCAGCAGCTTAAGGAAGCCCAGTTACTGGCAATCCAAGCGGATGAAACAACCGATATTTCCGCTAGGACACAGTGCGTTGTAGTTTTTCGCTACATTGACAAGAAGCATCAAGTGGTGGAAAGATTTGATGGCTTCACGGAACTGAAAGCAACGGATGCAGACACGATTGCTGCTGTTGTGCTGGAAAGTCTGAATACTGTTCTCCCAGAGCCAGAAGACCAAGATGAAACTCATAGCTCAAAGCTACGATGGTGCCACTGTGATGCGTGGAGATCAAGGAGGAGATCAAAGAAAAATAAAAGACGTGTACCCTAATGCACACTACGTCCATTGCTATGCTCACCAACTGAACCTAATAATGGAGCAAGCAGTTTCAAGGATTGGAAGAGTTCGAGTTTTTTTTTTTCAACATAGGCGGCATACCATCTTTTTTTTCACGCTCTCCAAAAAGGACTGCAGTTTTGGATGAGGTGGTTGGTAGAAGACTTCCAAGAGGTGCACCGACATGATGAACCTTCAACGTTAGGACCGTGAACGTCATCTACGAGAACAGAGATGCGCTACTTGATTGTTTCCAGACAATTGAAGCATGTCTAAACTTTGATCAAACATCTATAAGTGAAGCCGCAGGTTTCGTTGGATTGCTGGAAGACAGGGAGTTCCTTTACTTCCTTAAATTATTTCATTTAATAATGCCACATGTTGACATCCTCTATAATCAGCTTCAGAAGCGAGACACTGATACTGTTTATATCCACAAAGTCACAGAAGACTTTGTCTGCAGCATCCAATAAATCTGTATTTCTGTTGACGAGATAGAAGCAAGTTTGCTTAGCGATGTAACATTCCACAGACTGAGTACGGAGATCTCAACCTTGAGACAACTTTCAAGAGAGGTATGTGACATAGTGGTGGTTCATGCAAAAGAACGTTTTTCCTTTTCAAATCCCCTAGTCAGTGCCAAACTTGTTCAAAGTGACTTGTATACAACCCATGACACTTGCTTTCCAACCCAAGCTCTGGAAGACACCGTGCAAGTATATCCAATACTGAAGAAGGAACAATTACGCACTGAGCTGTCACTTCTGTATGGGAAGACAGATTTTCATGCTTGTACAAGTGCTGTTGCTCTGCACTAACTTTTACATCAATTTAATCTGCAGAATTATTTCACAGAGACAGTGAAATTATTAAGAATCCTGATTACAACACCGATGACCACTGCAGAATCAGAAAGATGCTTCTCCACACTGAAGAAGATAAAAACCTTTTTAAGAAGCACCATGTCCCTGGAGCGGTTGAATGCATTGGCGATGCTCTCAATGGAAAAGCAACTGATTTCCGAGATCCCAGACTTCAATGAAAAAACCATTGAGAAGTTTTGTTCTTTGAAAGATTGCCGTGCAAAATTTAAATACAAGTGATTGAAGCAAAGAAGAATGCATACCCCCAGGGTGTGCAAAGATAAACTGCGTTAAGCAGCACCACCTCACTACCAAACATAACTAGTGGTAAGTAAAGTATGAACGGTGTGTGGGTGTGCATATGGAAGGAGCTATGAAAGGTGTGTGCATGGTCTGTAACAATTGTTGAAGCCTTGGCGTGGTTTGAAGGAATTGGTGGCACTTTCAAGGGTAGCTGTCACTTCTGTACGGGAAGCCAGAATTTCATGTCTGTACGAGTGCTGTTGCTCTGCACCAACTTTACCATCAATTTAATCTGCATAATGATTTCACAGAGACAGTGAAGTTATAAGGAATCCTGCTTACAACACCGAAGACTACTGCAGAATCAGAAAGATGCTTCTCCACATTGAAGAGGATAAAAAGGTATTTAAGAAGCACCATGGCCCTGGAGCGGTTGAATGCATTGGTTTGAAAGAATTGGAGGCACCTTCAAGGGTAAGTAAAGTTCTCAGAAATGGCACCACCGAACTACCAAAAATAACTAGTGGTAAGTAAAGTATGAATGGTGTGTGGGTGTGCATATGGAAGGAGCTATGAAAGGTGTGTGAATGGTCAGTAACAATTGTTGAAGCCTTGGCGTGGCGTTACTGTTCATATGGTTATCCATATGCTAATTCAACGTGTTTGTTTGACATTGAGTATTGTGTTGTCTAAACAGAAGTGAAATGTTGTTGTTTTCTTGAATCCCAAAATCCACTGGTTTGGGCCTATACAGTCCTGATTGGTCTTTTAAGGTATGTTTGGGGCCTATATGGTCACACTTGGTCTTCTAAGGTATGTTTGGGGCCTATATGGTTCCGCTTGGTCTTTTAAGGTTTTTAAGGTATGGTTTTGTTCTTGAATGATCTGATTGATTTGCTTGTTTTCTTTCAACCCCAGGTGCAAACCCTATGTGGCAGCAGATTTGTTTGTACTCGTTGGTCAACTTACTGAACGTGAATTCCTTGAGAAGAAGAGCCAACTAATGGTAAGTGTCACTGCTTTAATTTTTCTGTTAATGCGTATAGGTGCAATTAGGATATTGCTATAGTCTTGTCACATGGATTTTTTCAATCTATATTGTATACCAATGAATTTAACACATTGTTACTTTACTTCTTGACATTGCTGCATTGCTGATCATGTATTTCAGTGGGCTTTACAAGCATAAGGTCATTGGGCGGGGCTTATAAAGGTCATTATGAAGTCAGGGGGAGGAGTTATAAAAATGGGTGTGGTTTAACAAAGGGGAGGGGCTACATTTCGCCGTGGCGCCCCTCCAACTTGAAAGTTCACCAGCCGCCACTGGATCTAACTGTGTTTTTTTTTTGTTGATTTTGCCATCACATCTATTTTTCATTTGTTTGAAAAGATAAATACTACAGCATACAGCCTCACCATACCTTCCTCTCTCTGCCCCTCATCACGCTTAGCCACCAGAACCCACAGAAATTTGCATGCACTTGACCCACAATATCTTTCCTCTGTGCTACAACCCCTTCTTTGTCCACTCATCACCCTCACTTGCCCTGACATTGCCATCAAACATTACAATTTGACTCTAACTTCAACCCTTTATTCTCTTGCTTCAATAACCATAAGTAGATACCCTTGCTCTCGCTTACTACCATGGCACACTACGCAAAGGCGCTACATCCAGAGATGCTCCCGCACTACTGAACGACTATGGAGAAAGTCTTGCACTTCACCAGACTTCCTCCACTACAAATTCATTTTACGCTCCTATAACTATGCCCTCAATCTTGCCAAACAATGCTTTGTCTCATCTCTTCTAATCTTTCCACCCTCTTCCACAGATTCCACTCCTCAAACATCTCTCACGTTGACAAAGCCATCATCAAGCCCACCTCTCAGGCCCGCTGTCTTATGGTTCTACTGGAACTCTTTCATTCCTCACATACAATACATCACTAAATCTTGTCATTTTCACCTAAAAAAACATTTCCAAAATACATCACTTTCTCTCACAATATACAATCAAAATTCTAATGCACTCTCTTGTCATATCTCGCCTCGACTACTGCAATTCTCTCTTTGCTTGCCTCTTGTAACGGAACCCATCACTGTTTTACCCTGTTTTATGGTCATTTCATTATTATGGTTAAATAATGATCACATTGCTGTACTGTAGATATGTTGTTTTATGTTCTACAGAATATATTGGCTCAGAATATTACAGCTACTAGGCTAATAGATAATCCTATTACAGAGACTCCTCATAAGATAAGGAAGTCTATTGTGTAAAGTGTTTTATTATGAGACATAGAACAAAGAGTATAATCTGATCAATGTCTGATTGTATCAAAGTAGCCAGGTAGCCTCAGGGAGGTGTAACCACACCTATTGTCTCTCTATATGTATTGTGTGGCCAAATGTGGGCATGTGTATTGCCTGTGGAAAGAGGTGTACATATATTTCTGCATATAACAAAATAAACACAGTATTCTTTGACTCCCAAGAAAGTGTCGTCCAATATGTGTGGTCTGGGCTTCTGAGACTGCGCAGTGCTTCTATATGGATATTTAATGCTGAACCTGACTCTCCCTCTGGAACTCTTGGATGGGATTATACCAACTTCACTTTTACACAGCAGCTTGCCAGGGAAAAGGACGTCTCCAACGGCTGATACCCTCTCACTACCGGGTTAGCCGTTACATTGGCTGGCAGCGGTGGGATGGTCCTTTTATCCAGAGAGCAAGTGCTGAATGGAGTCTCAGTACGCCAAGCTGAAAAGACCCACACTAAAAGATTTATTGGAGAGTAGAGATGTCGCGAATAGTTCGCCGGCGGACTGTTCCCGGCGAACATAGCATGTTCACGTTCGCGGCGAACTGCGAACATATGCGATATTCGACCCGCCCCCAATACTTTATCATTGAGCAAACTTTGACCCTGCATGTCACAGTCAGCAGACACATTCCAGCCAATCAGCAGCATACACTCTCTTCCAGACCCTTTAACCTCATGGACAGCAGCCATTTTGGAATCAAAACTAACTTGCAGTCTTACTGAGAGGAGGCTGAGTGTAGGTGATACTGCATCAATAGGGAAAACCATAGCTAGGCAAGTTTATTCAGTGTCCAGTGCAGTGCTGAAGGACTCTTGTGCCTTATTATTATTATTAATATTACTACTATATAATGTGTAGATGTACCGGCTGGGCATGCTCTTGTGCATTAGTATTATTATTAGTAAAATACTAATAATAATAATGCACAGGAGCATGCCCAGCCAGTACATCTACACATTATATAGTAATAATAATAATAATAATACACAAGAGCATGCCCAGCCGGTACATCTACACATTATATAGTAGTAATAATAATAATATTAATAATAATAATGTAGAAGAGCATGCCCAGCCGGTACATCTACACATTATATAGTAACTAGCGAATTGCCCGTCAAAAAATGACGGCAATGAAATTGTAAGGTAGCTAATGCTGTTTAGTGTGTAATAATGAAATATATAATACATTAATAAATGAATATACTTTACCTATTTTAAAGCATTGTGTGGAAGAGCTGTGAATGTGTTTTGATGTTGCTGCAGCATTAGTGGTGTGGATCTGCTGTGTAAGCGTGCTGAATGTGTGCAGTGTAACACTGCGCGTGCGCGAGCCCAAACCGTTGTCGTGTACTTCCGCATTGGCGTCAAATGGCGAGTAATGTGTGTTATACGTTTGTATCGGAATATCCGTAGGTGTTTTGTGGTGTTTTGCGAGTTTCTTGTGGTGTTTTGCGAGTTTAGAGTGCTGTAGCCTCGTTTTCGTTTTGTTCGGCGGCCATTTTTTCTCTCGCTTCGTTTTTTTTCTAGTCTCTAAACTGTTTTATTTGAAGTAAAATCGAGGTGTAAGTTGTATTTTTGAGGTGCTGGGTGCTCCCTCTTGGTGTAGGTAAGTTTTTTATGTATGTGGTGTGTGTATGTATTGTGTTTTACATTTTGTAATGTTTGCGAGTTGCGTCCGAGTGTTGTGAGTCCGTAATGTGTGTGAACGTGTGTCGTATGTTGTTTGCGAGTGTCGTAATGTGTGTGTCGTAGTGTTTGAGTTGCGACGTGAAGTTTGCGAGGGTCGCAGTTGCTGGCAAGGAGCGCCTTCGGCGCTCCATGCCAGCAACTGAGACCCTCGGGCAGTGCCCTCGCTTCGCGAGGGTCCTCAGTTGCTGGCATGGAGCGCCTTCGGCGCTCCATGCCAGCAACTGAGACCCTCGGGCAGTGCCCTCGCGAAGCGAGGGCCGCAGCTCGCTACGCGAGTCGCGGCCCTCGCGAAGCGAGGGCCGCAGGCTCGCTACGCGAGCCCGCAGCGTTAGCAACAACTCGTACGCTCACAACTATATATGTGATAATAATAATAATGCACAAGAGCATGCCCAGCCGGTACATCTACACATTATATAGTAATAATAAGAAGAATAATAATAATAAAGCACAAGACCCCCCCATGTGTATCTCTCCCCCCCCCCTCTCCCCTGTGTCTCCCCCCACTCCCTCCCATGTGTCTCTCTCCCCCCCTCTCCCCTGTGTCTCTACCCCCTCTCCCTTCTCCAGTGTTTCTTTCCCCCCTCTCCTGTGTCTTTTCCCCCTTCCCTCTTCCCTGTGTCACTCCCCCTCCCCTGTGTCTCTACCCCCTCTCCCTTCCCGTGTTTCTTTCCCCCCTCCCATGTGTCTTTCCCCCCTTCCCTCTCCCCAGTGTCTCTCCCCCCTCCTCTGAGTCTCTTCCCCCTTCTCCCCTGTGTCTCTACCCCCTCTCCCCTGTGTCTCTACCCCCTCTCCCTTCCCCTGTGTTTCTTCCCCCCTCCTCTGTGTCTTTACCCCCTTTCCTCTCCCCGGTGTCTCCTCACCACTCCCTCCCATTAGTCTTCTCCCCCCTCTCCCCTGTGTCTCTACCCCCCACTCTCTCCTGTGTCTCTCACTCCTCCCATGTGTCTTCCTCTCCCTCTCCCCTGTGTTTCCTCCCCCTCTCCCCTCCCCTGTTAGCTTCTATACGCATACATACATACGATAAGAAATCTGGGGGGGGGGTTACCCCTTACCCCCCCCAGTTCCAAAACCCATGTGTACTGTATAATATTGTATTGCATTATGTTATATTATATCACTAGTGACTTGCCTGGCACAAATGACGGGGCAATAAAGTTTGAAGCCATGGCAATGCTGTTTGCCACACAATGTGATGCTTTTTGTACTCTGAGGACCTTCGGCGCTCATTGTGAGCCTCTTCCCTCGTGTCCTTCATGTTTCGTGCTTTGCAACGATCAATCTACGGCGCTCATCGCAAAGACAGATATATAAGTACAGTGTTAAATATATAATTTTTTTTATGGAGTGTAAATTAAAAAATGTATTCAGGTCTCAGAGCATAATAAAGTGATTTAGATTTGTAACTGCTTTGAGAGTGCTATCGCTGGCAGCCAATGAGCAGTAATCCAGATATATAACTGCAGAGTAAAAAGTAAAACATTTTAGTGTAGTGTAAAGTCTACATTTTTATTTTCTATTACTAATTAATACTTATTAAATGAATGCACGATAATAATTATTGTGAATGAACAAATGTATTAGGAAGTGCGAAGCGTTAATGTATGTAAAGTAACGGCAGTGTAAAATATGCTATTAAGCGTATTTTTTTATAGATATTTTTTGTAATAATAATGAATTAATTAATTACTAAAATACTTTACCTATTTGTAATTAATATATCCAGTGATCAATATCCTGAAGAGCTAACAATCAGTTTTGATTTTCCTGCAGCTTACAGTGTACATTTGGACTGTTGGTGACCTGAGGTGTAAGTGTCAGCAATGTGCGCAGTGCACGAGGGGAAACCGCTTGTATAGTCGTGTAACGCGCCATTTTAGATTTGTAATGTTATTAGTTGCAAGTTAGTGTTGTAAAATGGCGGTGATTGTGTATGTGTTACGCGGCTCGCCAGCAGTTTCCATTATTTCTAATAGTGTATTTTGTACCTCGTCTGTTCCTAGGTAAAAGTCGTACATGGCTGGCGATGTTTTGCGCGGTTTGGGGTCGTGTAGCCTCGTTTTCATTTTTTCCGGACGCCATTTTTTTTGTCGCTTAGCCGATTTACAAGTGCCAACTGGGGAAGACGTTGCAGATATCACATATATAGTTGTGAGCAGGTAGGTTGTTGCTAACGCTGCGGGCTTGCAAAGCCAGGGCCAGAGTTGCTGGCAAGGAGCGCCAAAGGCTCCCACGTCGGCTGCAATGAGCCGCAGGCGGGACTTACACCATCAAATTTACGGACTTACCATCCAAAAATACGGGACTTAGAAAAAAAAACATTACGAGCTCACAAAAATACGACCTTAACGCCCGAACCGCGCGCACTTAAAAACTTTAAAAACACAATAGATACACACAACAAACACATAAAAAGCTTACCCACAGCAAGGCGGGCACTGAGGACCTCTGCAAGTGAAGTTACACCTCCATTTAAGTCCAAATTCATGAGTTTAGACACCCGAAAATCACCTAAGTGAGAGAAAAAATGGCTGTTGAAAAAAAGAAAGCGAGACTACAGGACCCTAAACACGCGAAACACATACGGATTTTCCTAAAAAGCCGTACGAGGTAAAGATACACTATTAACAAGGACGCTAAATCATCCACACCCGCGTACCACATACACATTCCCCGCCATTTTACAACACTAACTTACACAATGCAGAAGTACCCAGCTACCCTAACGGCTTCCCCTCGCGCACGCAGCCTATTTACACTACACACTGCGCACATTGCTGACACTTACACAGCAGCTCCACAGCACTGAAAACCTACATTGTATGCTGCAGGAACAGGAAAACAGATTGTCAGCTCTTCAGCACAATGCTTCCTGCATATATTACTTACAAATAGGTAAAGTATATTCATTTAGTAATTATTTCATTAGCATACAAAAATACATATACACAAAAAAAACATTATCACATTAAACATAAAAGCCATTCACTGCGCGCCTCACAACGAGCGCCAACGCTGCTCATAGCACACAAAGCCTTGCAATAAGCGCAAAAAACACATCACCGCCGACCAAAGAATAACAGCAAAAGCGCCTATCAGAAAAAAAATACAACCAACAGCCTCGTAATGAGAACCGAAGGATCTCCGACCACCAACAAAATGAATGTCTCGTCCAAACCATTACCTGCCTTACAATCTTATTGCCGCCATTTTTTGACGGGCAAATCGCTAGTAAATATATAAAGATCAAGATAATAAAAGTATCAGGAAATGTAACACAAAGATGCACGCACGTCTGAATAATACGACAAATACGGATTTTTGTCATAAATCATATGATCGCAGTATTGGGTCATAAACCCTAAACACTGGAATCTGTTACATACAATTTACTGATGATGTCATTAATGGGCTTCAAGGGGGGGGGATCTCTTTTCATACTTTTTGAGCGGTGCAAATCCAACATACGCAGAGTGGAAACACCACATCTGTGGGACACACACAAATGGGTTCACTTTGGGAGAAAAAACTAACAAATATGAAATATTTAATAATATTAATATTTTGATGTTACCAACAGATAAGGAAACGAAACTGAGGTTATTATATCTAATAGTAGCAAGCCTGGGAGTACTGGGAGTAATAATACTGCAGCAGGAGGTCAGGACTAATGTCACCTATAGACCCCCAGACAGATAAAGGTCAGTACTATTGTCCCTCTATAGACCCCCAGTCAGATAAAGGTCAGTACTAATGGCCCTCTATAGACCCCCAGTCAGATAAAGGTCAGTACTAATGTCACTCTATAGACCCCCAGTCAGATAAAGGTCATTACTAATTTCCCTCTATAGACACCCAGTCAGATAAAGGTCAGTACTAATGTCCCTCTATAGACCCCCAGTCAGATAAAGGTCAGTACTAATGTCACTCTATAGACCCCCAGTCAGATAAAGGTCATTACTAATGTCCCTCTATAGACACCCAGTCAGATAAAGGTCAGTACTAATGTCCCTCTATAGACCCCCAGTGATATAAAGGTCAGTACTAATGTCCCTCTATAGACCCCAGTCATATAAAGGTCAGTACTAATGTCACTCGATAGACCCCCAGTCAGATAAAGTTTTGAAATGTTTCTTGGATAGCATTGGGGCTAAAGGAGGTTTGGCCATCAGGTAGTCTAAATATACCGTATATTATGTCCTCTCTTGGGGGGTAAAGACACTAATAATTCCTCCAATAATAATAATAACCTCCTGGTTAGCCCATTGGGTTATCTGTTAAAAAGAGTGGTGCAGAGACTGTGGGGGCTGTTAGCCGTCTTGTCCCCGTGTGGCCGTTTAGAATCCCTGCTGCTGCATGTTTCAGCTTTATTAAGGTGCAATTGTACAGCGTTTGACTCAAGTAGCTGCCTGTGCTGGGTCAGTTTGGCTTAATTGCTGGGCCCTTTTCCTGCCAAGATGGCGACCGTCAGTCCATGGGCCTCTATTTCCCCTTCACTACCTTTGTCCCCGCTAGTGTGCTTATTTGGGATGGCCCCCCTTTATATCTCCGGCCTGTGGCCTTGTAAGGGTCGCCCCCTCAATCTCTGAGTGTGGATATGCAGGGATGGGGCGTTGAATCAGGGCTACCTTCTTCTCTGCTCGCTGCAAGATCAACAATACCTAATTTTTCAGGCATGTGTACATGCCTAATTTTTCTGGCCTCTGGTGCTGCACTGTGGCTTCAACAACCAAACCCCCAAAAAAGGCACATAACAGGGATTAAACTGATAGGAGTAGTACTTCTTAACACACCACTCATATGTGGTGTAACAGTAGTGTAAAATTAAAAAAAAAAAAAAATTGTACTGTAATAGATTGCATAGCAGTTAGTTGTCTGCAAGCGTGTGTGTCAGACCTACAGCGTCTACTCTACCAACTTCTGCAAGTGCACAGTGCCACTCATATCTGTTGTCACAGTAGCTTGCACGCATAGTACCGATCTGTCAAAACCTGTAATGATGAATGAGGTCTAGAGTAGCCTGGATCCCTTATCCTCTACAGGTTGAGACCTAATGTTTGGGTGACTCCAGACCAACACATGAGTACAAGCAGAACACAAACTCAAAGCCGCCATCCTCCTCCTGGAGCAGCATCATAAGCCACATCAACCACTGCTGTCCTCCTTGCCTCCTCTCAACCATCCGCCACTCCGTCTCTCGCCTTGAGCAGTTCCTGCTCATCTGCCCATAGTCAGGTGCCTGTAAAGGACATGTTTGAGCGTAAGAAGCTAATGTCACAAAGTGCCCCAAAATTTAAGTGATACGACCAACAAAGCATCTTTTTCCATCTCCTGGTTCTAAAAATCCAGGCCTTATACACGCTCCCTGATATGTGCTGTAACAGGTTTTAAACTGATAAGAATAGTACTACTTAACACACCTTATAATAATGCAGAGAGAGGCAATGCAGTGAGAGGAGTCTGAAGAAGAGGAGTCAGAGGAGGAAGGTGGCTTTAAAGAGGTGGAAGACCAAACACAGCAGGCGTCCCAGGGGGCTTGTTGTCACCTTTCGGGGACCCTTGGTGTTGTACGTGGCTGGGTGGAGGAAGAGACCTTCAATAACATCAGTGAGGACAAGGAACGGGACATGGCTAGCTTGGTATCCAACCTTGTGCAAATGGGGAGTATGCGGTTGTGCAAATGGACTGTTTGTGGTTGTTTGCGGTGCGTTAAACTGGGAGTTTGGTCTGTCACTGTAAAGCGGGCCTAACCCTTACACTACCTGATCGATACAACATCATACCTGATGTTTTAAAGCACGTTATTCCAAACAATTTAGGGCTGTTAGGTAATTTATGGCTTAAAACCAGACTCTGCATCAACTATGTAATTTTCCATGGGAGTTTTGCCATGGATCCCCCTCCGGCATGCCACAGTCCAGGTGTTAGTCCCGTTGAAACAACTTTCCCATCACTATTGTGGCCAGAAAGAGTCCCTGTGGGTTTTTAAAATTCGCCTTCCCATTGAAGTCTATGGCGGTTCGCCGATGTTCGCCGGTTCGCGAACATTGGTGGCGGTTCGAGTTCGCGGTTCGCGAACCAAAAATTTTAGGTTCGCGACATCACTTTTGGAGATTCGTGGTAGGAGTGCCAGTAAAAGGCGACGGAGGGAGCTGATAACTGACCTGCCGGAGCTGGACGAAATGGATAGATCCATGGAATGTAACGGCTACCCCGGTAGTGAGGATTATCTATTAGCCTAGTAGCTGTAATATTCTGAGCCAATATATTCTGTAGAACATAAAACAACATATCTACAGTACAGCAATGTGATCATATTTTAACCATAATAATTAAATAACCATAAAACAGGGTAAAACAGTGATGGGTTCCGTTACACCTCTCATCAACACTCTCTCTACAATTCAGTTAATAATGAATGCCTCCTCAAGACTTATCTACCATACTCATCGATCAATGTCTGCAGCTCCTCTCTGTCAGTCACTCCACTGGCTTCTCATAGCCTTCAGAATAAAATTAGAAATCCTGACCCTAACATATAAAGCCCTAAATAATAATGCATCCTCTTACAACTCTGCTCTTGCCTCTCAATACACCTCACAACCATCCTCTTCGCTCTGCTAATGACACTCTTATTTCCTCCTCTCTTATCACATTCCTGTCTTCAGAATTTTTCTTGTGCTGCCCCTACTCTACGGAACTCCTTGCCTCTCTCCACTAGACTATCCTCCTCCCTCAAATCCTTCAAAACCTTGCTAAAAACTAATCTATTTAAAAAATCTTATCACCTTCAGCCTTAATATGTACAATATATTGTACCTCACCTTTCTATACCTCACCATACCCTTTAGACTATAAGGGCCTCATTCAATTGCCATTTGGCCAATTGAATAAGGCTCTATATAAGCACCAATTTTTTTTTACAGAAGTTTTAAGTTAGTGAAGACCATGCTTTTTGATTGAAGTTTACAAAAATGTTCTGTAAAAAAATATGCTCTGTGTGTATATAGAGTCATATTCAATTGGCCAAATCACAATTGAATGAGGCCCTAAGTGTGCACATTTTTAGTCTTGTTGGATGCTTTAGAGAAAGCACTTTGTATGCTTGACTTTAAACTTAATAACAGCGCCCTCCATTTTTTTGAAATGTGTTAAGTTTGTTTTTGACTTGTATCCAACCTGTTGCAATACAAAATATATTGGTGCATTACTAATAAAGGCCAATAATAATAGTAATAATATTAATAAATAAATCTATGTCTCAGCCACCTTGTTGCCCACCCAATAGTTTTGGAGTATTGAGTCCCTTAATGATAATGTGTCTTGATTGGTGGATATTATCTACAACCATTAGATATACATTTACATAGTTATCTCCATGACACTAAAAATGTATAACATAAATTTGATTGTTTTTTTGTTTTTGATGGTTTTATGTGGACATATCGTTCTACTAATTTCTACATTTATTTAGGATTACAGATTGTGTTTTCAAAATTTTTAAGATTATTCTTAAGACTTATGTCAATTCATTATTTCATCTAATATTTTAGGTTTGAAAGGGTTTTTTTATCTCCAGAAGTGTGATACAGCAATGGGTTTCAAGTTTGCGCCCCCCCTCCCCCCCAAACCAACCTATTTTTAGATTGGAGGGAGATGTCCCACCTCTTTGGAGATATGAACCCTTTGACCAATGTATTTCCTTTTATTCTCACTACATTGATGATCAGACTTTTGTTTGGACTGGCAATGCATCAATTATTGATACATTTCTGATGTATCTGTATGATAATATAAATCTAGTAGTTACTCTTTAATAACACAACAGTACTATTACAATCTTTGATGTAACACTACGTTAAATGGTGACCATGACAGGTAAAATCATCACCAAAGTGTATAGAAAATTGACGACTGAGAATACTATACTTGGAGCTGATTCCTGTCACATTAAACAGGTACTTACAGCCATTCCAATGATTCAATTCATTAGGATTAAACAAAATTATACTAAACCTTAACTATTGAGAAACATACTACAGACCTCACTATATGCTTACTAGTGGTTATTCCTTGACTAATATAAAGAAAGCTAAAAAACCTAATACATCAGTAGATGATACGGATAGATGCAGCCTATTACAGAATAAGTGTAAATGCTCTGATAGTTCTGAGGGATATAAATTATCTTTTGCTACTCCCCATAGCCATTATACACAGATCTGTAATATTATTAGGTCTTGCCTCCATATTTTATATACAGATAAACCTTTATGTTATGTTGCCCTGCTGGGTTGTAAGGTTGTTTCCAGAATGGTCAAGACTACTGGGAACTTTTTAGCACCTAGTCACTAAAAAAGACAATAGCAAAGCTCTTCTCCATAAGGGTAGTTATAAATGTAGAAAGACTGTACGCAAATCCTGCACCTATACGTCTGCGGGTTTAACATTTACATGACATTTGACATTGCCACATATTAATTGTAATACTTCACATATTATCTATCTTTTAATGTGACAACTATGTTTTAAACAATATGTTCTTTGAAAAGAAGAATTAGCGGAAATCTTAATGCAGCTGACTTTACAGAATTTCCTCATTATTTTGAAATGGCAAGGTATTAAACATGTTATTTTTAAGATTCTCTCTCAACAATAAGTTTTTTGGGGATATTTACCCTTAATACTAGAGTTAAATTTGGTTTGAACCTGTAATTTAATGTTTCTCTTTTTGTTTCATTAATGTGTATTTTCTTAGGTTGACTTTCTTCTATCCATTTTCATATACATAAAAACGTATTTATACTGACTCATTTGTTTGTCTTTATTATATTTACTTCTACATACTGTATATCTTATACAGTTTCACATACATGAGACTGATGATGATGTTTTGTCACTAGTAACGTTTGGATTCCACTTTGATATGGTTAATTTGTTTTGATCCTTGTACACACGTGTTTTATTAATTGTATGATTACCTTTGTATTTAAATGTTTGTTCTGTTGTACTGTATCTATTATAGATGATGCCCTCTCTGAGCCTTTTGGAGAGTTCCAGAATATTGGTGCTGTATAAAAAAAGCTTGAGACCCTGAGATTTACCTTTGTATTTAAATGTTTGTTCTGCTGTACTGTATCTATTATAGATGATGCCCTCTCTGAGCCTTTTGGAGAGTTCCAGAATATTGGTGCTGTATAAAAAAAGCTTGAGACCCTGAGATTTCAGAGGAGATTCTGGGCACAGTTAATATATTTTCTGATGCAGATCTCAGAGCATGAGTTGGAACCTAAGTAATGAGAAGATCCTTCAGACAGCTGGAGCCTTCGTTATGTATTATTATTATTATTATTATCTTTATTTATATCGCCCAAACATATTCCATAGCGCTGTATAGGGGTTGAGTACATAGCAGAAAACAAATTAAACACCTTGTAAGGAATGGAGGGCCCTGTTTTTGAGCATAAAATCAAAAGTACATAGAGCTTGTTTCCAAGGCACTGACACAAGATTGAAAACTCGCAAACTTACAATCTAAGGGTTTATGTGTGATACAAGAGGGTGACAAATGCAATTGAAAGCAATTGGTTCAGTAAAGTGGAGGGGTCTGTGTGTTGTACTGTAGATTGTGGTTGGGAGTGTTATTACGTTGTGGAATGTTCAGTTGTACATGTTAAGGCTGAAGGTGATAAGATTTTTTTAAACAGGTGTGTTTTAAATAATTATAGCTTTTTTATGTCAGCAGCCAAGCGTGAAATATATAAAATATATGTAAGTCTCTGACACATATAAACTTGTGATTTGGGATATTCCAATGGAAACTAGTGGTAGCTTTTGTGTGACAGAGAACAAATTGTAATGGGGCCAGGGCAGCATAAAACCTAAATATATCCCACTTTCATAGTCCTGTACTGAATGTGAGTATGTTTGTGGAGTAGTTTGACAGTTCAGCAGGATTGTGTGTTTTAATATTTGTCTGTTTAGAATTGTATAGTATTTGTATAGTGTTTGAGACAGGGGACATTAGGTTATAATGCTCCTAAACTCAAAGTAAACAGAAGTGGTTAAGACTAAAGATTAAACAGTCTTATGTAGCATCTATCTTTGTGTTTTTGACAATAAACTAACTTTCAAAAGTTGTAAAAAATTGATTATAAATAGTGTTTAATTATCACCTCTCATAAGGTCGAAAATATTATATGCAAAATACTGTACCTTCTTTAGTAGAATTTCAGCCATTATGGAATTTATTATATGCAGGGAAAGGGAGTTTAGCTGGTGCTGTGTGAGTTCATACATAGGGTTTAGACTTATTAGGGACACCTACAGGGATTAGTGTATATTTCTTATGGAAGCCAAGGAATCACTCCTTAGGTAAAACCTCACGTAGATCAGGGAACATTCCTTGTTGGGGTTTCACATAAGGGTTAACAGGTAACATGTAATAGCTACATTATGGGTTATGTGAGCTTTTCGCTCACAACATTTTCTATGGGTTCCATGTAATCAAGACCTACTTCACATTTTGAGTGAATATTATTGCAGAAATGTGAGCACAAAGTTAACTTGTTTTCTAACTTTTCAAAAAGATGAAAATAAGCGTTACATTTTTTTTTTCAAACTTATATTTCATAAATGTTTTATACATATGTAAATGTGAACCTTTTAATAATAAATACACATAAAATATCACAGTACCAAATAGTCATATGTTGCTTTGCATTATATGATAAGCTAATATTAACTTATAAAGCCATACTTCAATTTCTACATCTTATATTAGCCTTATATAAAGGGGCAAATATTATTACCAAAATATTGTTAAACCTAAATTATTATATTTTCCCCATGGTTTCCAAATACTGTAAAATTTGTCTTCCTGCTACAACGTAGCTTAAGAAATTTTCTCCATTCTGAATATTTGGCAAACTTTTTTTTCTAGTTGATAAATGCTTGCCACATGAGTTATAGGGTTAATTAAGTGCTCATGTGGCTCCCTTTAAAGCCCCCTGCATGATGGGGTTCATTTTAGGTGCCTTGGGGTACTTATAGGACCCCCACAGCAGGGGTTAATATTTGTAAGCACAAATCCTTTCAGGAACTTTATAGTCCTTTAAGGACCTGCGAGGCAGGACATATACATTTTTAAATGCAGCGGGGTCACGATCGAAGCCGATCGGGGACCCCCGCAGCAAGGGGTTAACGTGAGGACACTTTAGGGGTCCCAATGGGGACCCCCAGCAAAGAGGGGGGTTAATGTTAGGTGCCGCGGCGGGATTGGCTAATGGTGTGCCGCAGGCCCTTTAAGGAGCCGCAGCGGGTAATTTGAATTTTTTTAATTCAGCGTGGGCCTGATCTATGCCAATCGGGGACCCCCACTGCAAGGGGTTAATGCAGTGGCACTCCCTATGGACCCCTGTAGCAACTGGTTAATATGGGGTCACTTTGGGGGTCTTGATGGGGACCTCCAGCATAGAGGGGGTTAATTTTAGGTGCCGGGGGGATACTTGGAGTACCCCCCATGGCAGGGCTTGTATGTAGGACTGCTGCGGAGGTCCCATTCAGGACCCCCGTAGCAAGTGATGAGGTGGAGGAGCCTGCGAGATCATCTCGCAGGCTGTCACTTCGCATGCACAGATTTTCTGTGTTTAACACGGACGGACTTGCTGCGTAGCTCTCATACGAAGTTTGCAGCAGGGCTAATTTAATAACATTTGAATTTGAAGCACTTAGGGCTTAAGTACAAACCTCGTATCTACGAGACTGGAATTTAATGGGGCTGTTGGTATTTATTTTTGCAGCCAGTGAGTCTCTATAACAGTTTAGCCACAGGTTATATATGTACAATTCGTTTTTGTCCATCTATCGCTATATCTTCCACAGACCTGTTTAGTAGCATTATCGCTGGTTCTAGCTTTATTTCATAAGCCAACATATTTTTTCAATCATTCTTTGAATTGTTCTCCAGAATGCTTGAATGTTAGGACATTCTCGATATATAAATGGATGTGCCCAATTATTTATACCTCTAAAACATATTGGTGGTATGTATAGCTTGCACTTATTTATTATTAGTGGCATTCTGCACCTAAGGATAATATCTTTAGTCTGAAGAGTCCGAATATTTCTTGATGCTTTGGCATTCTGGTCCCACATTTTCTGTTATGTTCTGTTATATATTTCTTTACTTAGAATAAAGTTGCATTTGTATTTATATGTTAATGCACCATTTGCATTTAGACAGTTAAGCATTTTATAAAGTTGTGATATAGTGGCAGGACTATCTCTAAAATGAAAGAATTAGCTTTAAAAACAGTATGGTTGTAGATATGTTTTAGATATGTTTGGATATAATGTTTTAATTGAAAGGTTCTGACTTCTTGAAAAGGTATTATTTCACCACTTTGTATTTGAAATAAGCATAAAATACCATTTTCTTGCCATTTAATAAAGGGGTTAATTCCTATCCCTTGACTGAAATATTGACTTTGAGCTATGGGTATTAAGGCAGATTGTGATCATGTCAGTTTCTATGTATTTCTATATTTATCCCATAAAAATAGGTTATTATTGATTGTGATATATTTTTATATTGTTTGCTGTTTTAGACACACTTAACCATGCAATGTTCTTATATTTATTTGGGGAGCATGAAGCTTGTTCTCTTTTTATCCATGAGAATGGCGTTTCGGAGTAGTGCCATTGTATCATTTATATAAGATAGCTACAAATTAATAGTGTTTTATATTTTGAAAAATGTATGTGAGAGCTGGACCGTAAAGAAGGTTGAGAGATGTAGAATTGCCGGCTTTGAATAGTGGGGTTGGAGAAAACCGCTTAGAGTCCCTTGGACTGCAAGAAGATCTAATCAATACTACAGGAAATAAAGCTAATCTGTTCACTTGAAGGTATGATCATGAGGCTAAATCTCAAATATTTTGGCCATATCATGAAAAGACAGAATTCTCTAGAGAAAACTCTGATACTGTGAAAGATTGAGGAAACACAAAAAAGAGGATGGCAGAGGAGATGGATAAATGACGTCTTTGAAGCAATGAACATGAGCTTGATGGATCTATGAGATTCAGCGGCTGACAGATGTGCCTACTGTGGTCCACAAAGTCTTGAAGAATCAGACACGACTTAACAACTAAACAACAAGGAAAATTGTAATTATAAAGGTAGAATGGGATGGCTGGAATTTTGCACCTAGTTAAGAAAATTATTTATTAAACAATTGAAACGGAAATGTTTTATGTAATAGGAGGAGAGCATTGTCAAGTTTTATTAATTAATACATTTTTATACCTTACAAAGAGCTAAATTGGTTTAATCATTTCAAGTAGAGATCAATATGTGTAGATTTGATAGCGCAAGACAAATGTCATCTGTGTAAAGTGCAAATGTGAAATAATATTTCAAAATCTTAATGCCACTTATATCATTGTGTTTTCTAATTGCCATAGCTAAGAGTTCAATATATAGGACATATAAAAGTGGGAATAGGGGACATCCTTGTCTTGTAATTTCATATTATAATAACAGGATGGCTTGAACATTGTGATTGATTGCATGTTGTTTACATTTTCCAAGGGGGAGGGGACCATGTACATCCTAAAATCTCATGCTTTCAGCTTAGAGGGACACCCCTTGGATTGTTATGGATTTTGATACCTCAGCACCAGGGGTGTAGGAGCCAGAATATTACTGGAGGGATAAAGCTCATTGTGTACACAGGCCATAAAATAGCTTACATATATATATATACATGTAAAAAACACCCCCCCACCACCAGTTCCTACACTCATGCTCAGCGTCTAGCCTGCTTATTCAGCTGAGGAACACTAGTCATCAGTAGAGATGTCGCAAATAGTTTGCCGGCGAATTGTTCCTGGCGAACATAGCATGTTCGCGTTCGCGCCGAACTGCGAACATATGTGATGTTTGATCCGCCCCCTATACATTATCATTGAGCAAACTTTGACTTTGCACCTCACAGTCAGCAGACACATTTCAGCCAATCAGCATCATACCCTGCCTTCCAGACCCTTCTACCTCATGGACAGCAGCCATTTTGGAATCATAACTAACTTGCAGTTTTACTGAGAGGAGGGAGAGTGTAGGTGATGCTGATGGAATAGGGAAATCAATAGCTAGGCAAGTTTATTCAGTGTCCAGTGCAGTGCTGAAGGACTCATCAGATCTTTGCTGTAAACACAGCACCCCAAAAAGCCCTTTTTTGGGCTATAACATCATTTTTTTTAATTGTTTTTTTCTGTCTAATCTAACTTCATTTGCCAGTCTCCCTGCTAGCCCCTGCTAGCAAGTGTGTGTGTGTCAGGCTCACAGCTTATACTGTGTGTGCACAGTGCAACCAATACAATCTTGTTTACTAGTTGGCTACTTTTAAAAAACCAAAACTTTTATTTTGTTAAATCTTAGTTCATTTGCCTGACCGCTAGCCAGTGTGCGTGTCAGGCTTACAAGTATTGGGCCAAGTTCAACCAATCCAATCTAGTGGTGTACCAGCAGTCTACATTTAAAAAAACAATAATTTTATTTTCTTAAATCTAAGTTCATTTGCCTGACCGCCAATCTAAGTTCATTTGCCTGACCGCTAGCCAGTGTTTGTGTCAGGCTGACAAGTATTGTGCCAAGTTCAACCAATCCAATCTAGTGATGTACCTGCAGTCTACATTTAAAAAAACAATAATTGTATTTTCTTAAATCTAAGTTCATTTGCCTGACCGCTAGCCAGTGTGTCTGTCAGGCTTACAAGTACTGTGCTAAGTTCAACTAATCCAATCTAGTGGTGTACCAGCACTCTACATTTAAAAAAAACAACACTTTTTTTCTGTGTAATCTAATTTCATTTGCCTGCCTGCCAGCGTGTGTGTCTTAGGCTCACATCGTATACTGTGCCCACTTGCCCAGTCAGTGCCACCACTCATATCTAGTGTAACAGTCAGTAGTGCACATTTAAACAAAGAATACAATTTTGACTGTAATACATTGAATAGCAGTTACTTGTCTGCAAGCGTCTGTGTCAGGCCTACAGCGTCTACTCTGCCAACTTCTGCAAGTGCACAGTGCCACTCATATCTGTTGTCACAGTAGCTTGCACGCATAGTACCAATCTGTCAAAACCTGTAATGATGAATGAGGTCTAGAGTAACCTGGTTCCCGTATCCTCTACAGGTTGAGACCTAATGTTTGTGTGACTCCAGACCAACACATGAGTACAAGCAGCACACAAACTCAAACCCGCCATCCTCCTCCTAGTCCAGCATCATCAGCCACATCAACCACTGCTGTCCTCCTTGCCCCCTCTCAGCCATCCGCCACTCCGTGCTCATCTGCCCATAGTCAGGTGCCTGTAAAGGACATGTTTGAGCGTAAGACGCTAATGTCACAAAGTGCCCCAAATTTGAAGTGATACGACCAACCAAACATCTTTTTCCATCTCCTGGTTCTAAAAATCCAGGCCTTATACACGCTCCCTGATAGGTGCTGTAACAGGTATTAAACTGATAAGAGTAGTACTTACAAACACGCCACTCCTATATGGTGGCACCTTTCATTGCACGTGCTGTGCCCCGAAATTTAAGTGATATGACCAACCAAGCATCTTTTTCCATCTCCCGGTTCTAAAAATCCAGGCCTTATACACGCCCCCTGATAGGTGCTGTAACAGGTATTAAACTGATAAGAGTAGTACTTACAAACACGCCACTCCTATCTGGTGGCACCTTTGATTGCACGTGCCGTGCCCCAAAATTGAAGTTATACGACCAACCAAGCATCTTTTTCCATCTTCCGGTTCTAAAAATCCAGGCCTTATACACGCCTCCTGATAGGTGCTGTAACAGGTATTAAACTGATAAGAGTAGTACTTACAAACACGCCACTCCTATCTGGTGGCACCTTTGATTGCACGTGCCGTGCCCCAAAATTGAAGTTATACGACCAACCAAGCATCTTTTTCCATCTTCCGGTTCTAAAAATCCAGGCCTTATACACGCCTCCTGATAGGTGCTGTAACAGGTATTAAACTGATAAGAGTAGTACTTACAAACACGCCACTCCTATATGGTGGCACCTTTCATTGCACGTGCTGTGCCCCGAAATTTAAGTGATATGACCAACCAAGCATCTTTTTCCATCTCCCGGTTCTAAAAATCCAGGCCTTATACACGCCCCCTGATAGGTGCTGTAACAGGTATTAAACTGATAAGAGTAGTACTTACAAACACGCCACTCCTATATGGTGGCACCTTTCATTGCACGTGCCGTGCCCCAAAATTGAAGTGATACGACCAACCAAGCATCTTTTTCCATCTCCCGGTTCTAAAAATCCAGGCCTTATACACGCCACCTGATAGGTGCTGTAACAGGTATTAAACTGATAAGAGTAGTACTTACAAACACGCCACTCCTATCTGGTGGCACCTTTGATTGCACGTGCCGTGCCCCAAAATTGAAGTGATACGACCAACCAAGCATCTTTTTCCGTCTCCCGGTTCTAAAAATCCAGGCCTTATACACGCCCCCTGATAGGTGCTGTAACAGGTATTAAACTGATAAGAGTAGTACTACTTAACACACCTTATAATAATGCAGAGAGAGGCAACGCAGTGAGAGGAGTCTGAAGAAGAGGAGTCAGAGGAGGAATGTGGCTTTGAGGAGGTGGAAGACCAAACACAGCAGGCGTCCCAGGGGGCTTGTTGTCACCTTTCGGGGACCCTTGGTGGCTGGGTGGAGGAAGAGACCTTCAATGACATCAGTGAGGACAAGGAACGGGACATGGCTAGCTTGGTATCCAACCTTGTGCAAATGGACTGTTTGTGGTTGTTTGCGGTGCGTTAAACGGGTAGTTTGGTCCGTCACTGTGAAGCGGGCCTAATCCTAACACTACCTGATCGATACAACATCATACCTGATGTTTTAAAGCACGTTATTCCAAACAATTTAGGAATGTTAGGTAATTTATGCCCTTTATGGCTTAAAACCAGACTCTGCATCAACTATGTAATTTTCCGTGGGAGTTTTGCCATGGATCCCCCTCCGGCATGCCACAGTCCAGGTGTTAGTCCCGTTGAAACAACTTTCCCATCACTATTGTGGCCAGAAAGGGTCCCTGTGGGTTTTAAAATCCGCCTGCCCATTGAAGTCTATGGCGGTTCGCCGGGTTCGCCGGTTCGCAAACATTTGCGGCGGTTCGCGTTCGCGGTTCGCAAACCGAAAATTTTATGTTTGCAACATCACTACTAACATTTATTTTGTAGGAAGAGGATTGTGAAATCAAATGACATTAAACATGACATTTTTAATTATGAACAAATGCAAACTTAGCATAGATGACAAACCTTTGTTCTTACTTTGCTCCTCATGTTACATTTCAGAAGGATAAGAGCACAAATAATAAATGTCCCAATTGTATTTTGTTTGCTGTTCCTTCCAGGAAATCAACATCAATCTTCACAAATGTGTTTATTATAGTACTTATAGTATTCTTATTACCAAGTTCCTTTAGGGTAGATTTAGATTCCTAATCCATTAATTTTAAAAGTAATACAAGACTTTGATATTTTAGAATTTCATATTTGAAAGACTGATAGTTATACCTTGATGTCAACACATTCATAAATGTATAAATGCTAATTACTTTGATTTTTAGAAATGCATTTGAAATATAAATGTAATTTCCTGGTTTATAGAATTTGTATTTAATAGCAGGCCCCAAAGACATTAAAGCACCATTGTAAAATGGAAGTAAATACAGTGTGTGAAATGAGTATTTACATTTTTGGAAAGAATTGCTTGCCTTCCTGATGCAAGCAGTCTGCTTCTGGGCCAGGGGGAAGGGGTGTGGTGTCAGTATCAATCTTACCCAATTATATAACAAAGCCTCTTCTTTATCCCTTCTCCCCATATCTCCATTTACTGATAGATTAAAAACACACCTCATCCTATGTCTCTCAGGAAGTGATGTTAGAAAGCACAACATGTAATTTAATTACACTTACAAAGGAGCTTTATTTAAAATGTGATGGACATCTATGATATGGAATTCTTTATGAAAATTCTAAAATGAGCCTCAGAACTTATTCCATCATCGACTGAGCTTAAATTACTTTATGTAATACTATACTATATGTAAAACACTAAAATAATAATAATAAAGTGCTTATTTGTGATAAAGTGATATTATAGGAATCAAAGCATAGATCATGGGATGAAGTTTGCGAGTTTTCAATCTTGTGTCAGTGCCTTGGAAACAAGCTCTATGTACATTTGATTTTATGCTCAAAAACAGGGCCCTCCATTCTTTACAAGGTGTTTAATTTGTTTTCTGCTATGTACTCAACCCCTGTACAGCGCTACGGAATATGTTGGCGCGATATAAATAAAGATAATAATAATAATAAATGAGGGGGTCTGTGAGAAGACAAACCATATGGAATATGTTGCAGCTTTAACAAATAAAGAAAATAATAATTATAATTATATTTTAGTCAATAAGAATCAAGTAGTAGATGTTATCTTGCTCATTTATAAACTAATATTGTCTAGCAAATCATAATTCATAGATTGTACAAAAAAAGAACCTACAATTAACTCTTTAGGGCTAATGTGTGCTTGTAGCCTGAAGCTCATTAGTCTCTATAGCAATGCTGTGGAATGGCATCTACCATATAAGCACACTATAATAGCCATAGCATTTTCCCATATCCCTATATATCTATATAAATCCCTTCCCATGGCAGGGAAGGGGTAAATAATAATACAAAAAATGCAGGAGTTTTATGATCCCACCACCCCTATGAGCTTGGGGATCCCCTAGGATTTCCCTTTCTTAACCACTAAGAGCTAGTGAATCAGCTGTGATTCCCCATTCCTTCGCCCTAGATCATATGATTCTAGGTATTTCCCATATAAGTATAACCTTTGAAGCCCCTATAATCCCCCATTGGACCTTTTATTACCCCTATACCATGGGTCTTTCCACAGACCTCATGTTATATTTCACTATAGCCATGGAAGTAGTATGGACCCCCATGTACCTAAACTTAACTCTCATTCTAAGGAGAGTCTTTAACTGACCCCTGTATCATCTAAACTTAATCCCCATACCATGGATGTCCTTAACTGGTCCTTATGTCAAATACTCAATTCTGATTGGATGAAATATGATTTACACATATTTCATTCAATTAGAATCCTTAAAATGCCTATTTAATGCAATGAAGCTCAACAAAACCATTTGTCATCACAGGAGCTCCTCATCGGAAGTAGTTTTGTTTATGCGGAGGCCCATTTTCAAAAGTAGAAAATGATCAAAATCTTCAATCAAGAATGAAGAGGTCCCAATCTTCAATCAACATGGATGGCTAGCTTAGCCAGGACAGAAGAGTGAGGACGACGGGCTTCGATGATCGTCACTGGAGGGCATTCAAGGATAATTAAAGTATATTTTTTTAGTATTTTTGCTTAATGTAACATTCAGTGTTAGGGACTATGGGGGAGTTAAGTTACATACGGGTACAATATGGTAATGGCAGAAAGGGTGTCATGGGGTCCTTGAGGACTACCATGGTACAGGGGTTAATGTTAGATTTCATGAGAACCGCCATAGAGTAGAAGGTAATTTAGTTGGTATGAAGGTCTATGAGGACCCACATAGGTATAGTTAATTTTCCCATAGGAATCTGCTAAGGACCTTGGTCTTCCCCCTCCACCTCCTCTCTCTCTCCGGCGCGCCGCAATGTGCATGCGCAGCTTACGCCACACAATGTGCCTTTGCAGGTCGCAGCGTATTGCGCCTGCGCGTACCGCCACAATGCGCATGCACGTCTTATGCCGCGCAATGCACATGCAAGCCCCGTCTTACGCCGCGAACTGCGCATGCTCGCCCATTTGCGGCAATCGTAGTTGTCAATAAGCTTGTATACTGTATGTTCATGTACAGTATTGCCACGTGAGATTTTCCTTTGTTGTTATGAAGAATATATTGTAAATATATGTGGGTCACCTAGGGAACGGGGGCACAAGATAAGGGGTACTCAGTTAAGGGGTATGATGGACAAGGGAGACTGGCAGATGATAGGGAACAATGGGTTAAGAAAGGGTTGGTGAGAGGAGATCAGACATTATTAACCTGGTTGTGAAAAAGTGTTATTTAGAGAAAGGGCACGCACACAACGTATCTCCACCTTGGTTTTGACTGATGACCCCCGGGAAGACTGGCATCAAAAAAGGGATTAGGCTAGTAGTCAGCATGGCTCCTGGCCAGCATGGGATAATCAAGGAGAATTACATAATTTGACGGACAGCTCATCCTCGTGGCCCTGGGTATAGATTGTGGGAATTTGTTCAGCTTTTGTTTATCTAGGGTTGTGATTGGTTCCTGTTTTCCATAAATATACTGTAATGTTCACCAAATAATAATTATGCTCTGTTTGACTCTTCAAAAACATGGTGTATGTTTCATTCTAGACTTTTGGTTATTTTACTGAGCTAATAAATTGTTGGTATCCTGAGTTCCCTGCTGGGTCCTATCTTAAAGAGACCATCACCTGATTTTGTGTTCCTGTATACTGATGACTAGAGATGTCCCGAATAGTTCACCTGCGAACTGTTCCCGGCGAACATAGCATGTTCGCGTTCGCGGCGAACTGCGAACATATGCAAGATTCGACCCGCCCCCTATACTTTATCATTGAGCAAACTTTGACCTTGCATGTCACAGTCAGCAGACACATTCCAGCCAATCAGCAGCATACACTCCCTTCATGAGCCTTCTAACTCATGGACAGCAGCCATTTTGGAATCATAACTAGCTTGCAGTCTTACTGAGAGGAGGCTGAGTGTAGGTGATACTGCATCAATAGGGAAAACCATAGCTAGGCTACTGTGCACAGTGTGCAATACAGTCCGGAAGGACTCTTTTGATCTCTGCTGCAAGGACACCCCTGTGTCTCTTCCCCCCTTATCTTCATCCTCCCCTCACCTTAGCACCCAACCCTAACACCCCTCACACTTATCCATAACACCCACCAACCTAACACCTAACCCTAACACCTAACACCCCTCACACTTATCCCTAACACCCCTCACCCTAACACCTATCCCTAACACCCCTCAACCTAACCCTAACACCCCTCACACTTATCCCTAACACCCCTCACCCTAACCCTAACACCACTCACACTTATCCCTAACACCCCTCACCCTAACCCCCTCACTCTTATCCCTAACACCCCTTAACCTAACACCCCTCACACTTATCCCTAACACCCCTCACCCTAACCCTAACACCCCTCACACTTATCCCTAACACCTAACCATAACACCCCTTACACTTATCCCTAGCACCCCTCACCCTAACCCTAACACCCCTCACACTTATCCCTAACACCCCTCACCCTAACTCTAACACCCCTCACACTTATCCCTAACACCCCTCACCCTAACCCTAACACCGCTCACACTTATCCCTAACACCTAACCCTAAAACCCTTACACTTATCCCTAACACCCCTCACCCTAACCCTAACACCCCTCACACTTATCCCTAACACCCCTCACCCTAACACCCCTCACACTTATCCCTAACACCTAACCCTAACACCCCTCACACTTTTCCCTAACACCCATCACCCTAACACCTAACCCCCTCACCCTTATCCCTAACACCCCTAACCCTAACACCCCTCACACTTATCCCTAACACCTAACCCTTACACCTAACCCTAACACCCCTCACACTTATCCCTAACACCCCTCACCCTGACCCTAACACCCCTCACACTTATCCCTAACACCCCTCACACTTATCCCTAACACCCATCACCCTAACACCTAACCCCCTCACCCTTATCCCTAACACCCCTAACCCTAACACCCCTCACACTTATCCCTAACACCTAACCCTAACACCTAACCCTAACACCCCTCACACTTATCCCTAACACCCCTCACCCTAACCCTAACACCCTCACACTTATCCCTAACACCGAACCCTAACACCTAACCCTGACACCCCTCACACTTATCCCTAACACCCCTCACCCTAACCCTAACACCCCTCACACTTATCCCTAGGACCTAACACCCCTCACACTTATTCCTAACATGCCTCACCCTAACACCCCTCACCCTAACACCCCTCACACTTAGCCCTAACACCCCTCACCCTAGCACTTAACCCACTCACCCTTATCACAGGGGAGGATGATGAGGGAGGGGGGGAAGAGACAAAGGGGAAGTTGATGAGGGAGGGGGGAAAGAGACACAGGGGAGGATGATGAGGGAGGGGGAAAGAGACACAGGGGAGGATGATGATGGAGGGGGAAGAGACACAGGGGAGGATGATGAGGGAGGGGGTAAAGAGATACAGGGGAGGATGATGAGGGAGGTGGGAGGATGATGAGGGAGGGGGGATGAGACACAGGGGAGGGTGATGAGGAAGGGGGGAAAGAGACACAGGGGAGGATGATGAGGGAGGGGGGGAAGAGACACAGGGGAGGGTGATGAGGAAGGGGGCAAAGAGACACAGGGGAATATGATGAGGGAGGGGGGGAAGAGACAAAGGGGAAGATGATGAGGGAGGGGGAAAAGAGATACAGGGGAGGATGATGAGGGAGGAGGAAAGAGACACAGGGGAGGATGATGAGGGAGAGGGGAAACAGACACAGGGGAGGATGATGAGGGTGGGGGTAAAGAGATACAGGGGAGGATGATGAGGGAGGTGGGAGGATGATGAGTGAGAGGGGATGAGACACAGGGGAGGGTGATGAGGAAGGGGGGAAAGAGACACAGGGTAGGATGATGAGGGAGGGGGGGAAGAGACACAGGGGAGGATGATGAGGGAGGGGGTAAAGAGATACAGGGGAGGATGATGAGGATGATATAACTTTTGCAAGTGCACAGTGCCACTCATATCTGTTGTCACAGTAGCTTGCACACATAGTACCAATCTGTCAAAACCTGTAATGATGAATGAGGTCTAGAGTAGCCTAGTTCCCTTATCCACTACAGGTTGAGACAATGTTTGGGTGACTCCAGACCAACACATGAGTACAAGCAGCACACAAACTCAAAGCCGCCATCCTCCTCCTGGTCCAGCATCATCAGCCACATCAACCACTGCTGTCCTCTTTGCCCCATCTCAACCATCCGCCACTCCTCTCTCGCCTTGAGCAGTTCCTGCTCATCTGCCCATAGTCAGGTGCCTGTAAAGGACATGTTTGAGCGTAAGAACCTAATGTCACAAAGTGCCCCAAATTTGAAGTGATACTACTAACCAAGCATCTTTTTCCGTCTCCCGGTCCCAAAAATCCAGGCCTTATACACGTGCCCTGATAGGTGACGTAACAAGTATTAAACTGATAAGAGTAGTACTTACAAACACGCCACTCCTATCTGGTGGCACCTTTGATGGCACGTGCCGTGCCCCAAAATTGAAGTGATACCACCAACAAAGCATCTTTTTCCATCTCCTGGTTCTAAAAATCCAGGCCTTATACACGCTCCCTGATAGGTGCTGTAACAGGTATTAAACTGATAAGAGTAGTACTACTTAACACACCTAATAATAATGCAGAGAGAGGCAACGCAGCGAGAGGAGTCTGAAGAAGAGGAGTCAGAGGAGGAAGGTGGCTTTGAGGAGGTGGAAGACCAAACACAGCAGGCGTCCCAGGGGGCTTGTTGTCACCTTTCGGGGACCCTTGGTCCCTGGGTGGAGGAAGAGACCTTCAATGACATCAGTGAGGACAAGGAACAGGACATGGCTAGCTGGTATCCAACCTTGTGCAAATGGGGAGTTTGCGGTTGTGCAAATGGACTGTTTGCGGTTGTTTGTGGTGCGTTAAACGGGTAGTTTGGTCTGTCACTGTGAAGCGGGCCTAACCCTTACACTACCTGATTGATACAACATCATACCTGATGTTTTAAAGCACGTTATTCCAAACAATTTAGGAATGTTAGGTAATTTATGCCCTTTATCTCTTAAAACCAGACTCTGCATCAACTATGTAATTTTCCGTGGGAGTTTTGCCATGGATCCCCCTTCGGCATGCCACAGTCCAGGTGTTAGTCCCGTTGAAACAACTTTCCCAGCACTATTGTGGCCAGAAAGAGTCCCTGTGGGTTTTAAAATCCGCCTGCCCATTGAAGTCTATGGCGGTTCGCCGATGTTCGCCGGTTCGTGAACATTTGCGGCGGTTCGTGTACGCGGTTCGCAAACAGAAAATTTGATGTTCGCGACATCACTATTTTACATTTTCAATTTTTTATAAAGAAAAGGAATGAGATTGTACAGGTTATTAGATTAGGGCAGAGGGTCGAGTAGCAGAAGGTTGTTTAAGTTATAATTAGGCTGTATCTCTAGAAATTAATACTTGAGAATTGCGAAATCTGCTTGATTTCTTTAGCCATGTTATTTTTTTATTTTAAGGACGAAGAAATATTAAGCCATATTTAATACCTTTTAAGACAAATTGTGAACTTGTATGCAAAGTTTTAGGTTTATCACTTGTAGGATTAGTGGAGGCCACAGTAATGTGATTGTTGAAACAACTAAGGGGTTGTTACTTAATACTGTTAAATGTTTATTGTTTATTGGCATGACCAATCCCTCATACATCTTGACTCTTACTAGTTATCTTGTTCATATGGTAATATTCCTGTATATTATCCCTGTGCATTTCTCCTTCCCACTAAAGTGAGACTCTCGATAATTTCTTAAATATATGTGTTGCATCTGGCTTTCTACAGAACATATTTCCCTCAGTACCCTTTGATGTTTACCATTAGGACCTTGGGCTTTATTAACATTTTTTGTGGTTTTGTTGATGATCAATTAAGCAAAACTGTAGTTAGGGGTTTAGATGGAGCCAATGGAAAAAGAGATCAATATCATTACGTCAGTGAAAAATGGAGGTTGGATTTCAAAGTCCTACGTGCATCAATTAAGAGTTACGATCGGACCCACATTACAGTTATGATGCAATATTAATAAAGTCATAAATATGATATTCTATTACATGCGTGTTCAATCATATGTATCAACCCATTGATTGCCGGGATTGGTATAACACAAAAAATATACATGAAATAAAGTATTTTATTGGGCCGATTTGCTCGCTTGAGAATGTTGTGCTATTAATTGTAAGACTTCACTTTCACTTTCCATATACTGTATATACTCGAGTATAAGCCGAGTTTTTCAGCACTTTTTTTAAGGCAAAAAAGGGCCGCCTCGGCTTATACTCGAGTCACTCTCCCAACGTGTCTCTTTAACCCCCGGTGTCTCTTTACCCCCCCGTGTGTCTCTAACCCCCCGTGTGTCTGTCTACCACCCGTGTGTCTCTTTCCCTCCCACCTCCTCAACCTAAACCCCCCCTCCTCAGCATAAACCCCCCTCAACCCCTCTCCTCCTCCACCTAAACCCCCCCTCAAGCCCTCTCCTCCACCTAAACCCTCCTAAATACATCCCCCCTCTCCCCTCACTTACCTGCTTGTGCTCCGCCTCCGCTCCTTGACCTGGCGCCGGCACGCATGTGACGTCACATGCACGCCGCGTCATTAGCATATACCTAATATGAGAGAGGATGAGGGTGGGGGGTTGATGAGGGGGATTGAGGATGGAGGGTTAAGGAGAGAGGATGAGGAAGGGGTTGAGGAGTGAGGTTTGATCCTGAGGAGGGTGGTTGAGGATGAGGAGGGAGGTTGAGGATGAGGAGGAGGGGTTGAGGAGGGGGGTTGAGGTTGAGGAGGGAGGTTGAGGATGGGAGGTTGAGGAGGGGGGTTGAGGATGAGGATGGGGGGTTGAGGAGAGAGGATGAGGATGGGGGGTTGAGGAGGGGGATTGAGGAGGGGGATTGAGGAGGGGGATTGAGGATGGGGGTTGAGGATGGGGGGTTGAGGAGAGAGGATGATGATGGGGGGTATAGGAGGGGGATTAAGGAGGGGGATTGAGGAGGGGGATTGAGGAGGGGGATTGAGGATGGGAGGTTGAGGAGAGAGGATGAGGATGGGGGTTGAGGATGGGGATTGAGGATGGGGGGGTTGAGGAGGGAGGTTGAGGAGGGAGGTTGAGGATGAGGAGGAGGGGTTGAGGAGGGGGGTTGAGGTTGAGGAGGGGGGTTGATGCTGAGGAGGGGGGTTGAGGAGAGAGGATGAGGAGGGGGGGTTGAGGAGGGGGGTTGAGGAGGGGGATTGAGGAAGGGGGGGTTGAGGAGAGAGGTTGAGGATGAGGAGGGAGGTTGAGGATGAGGAGGAGGGGTTGAGGAGGGGGGTTGAGGTTGAGGAGGGAGGTTGAGGATGGGAGGTTGAGGAGGGGGGTTGAGGATGAGGATGGGGGGTTGAGGAGAGAGGATGAGGATGGGGGGTTGAGGAGGGGGATTGAGGAGGGGGATTGAGGATGGGGGGTTGAGGATGGGGGGTTGAGGAGAGAGGATGATGATGGGGGGTTTAGGAGGGGGATTGAGGAGGGGGATTGAGGATGGGAGGTTGAGGAGAGAGGATGAGGATGGGGGTTGAGGATGGGGATTGAGGATGGGGGGGTTGAGGAGGGAGGTTGAGGAGGGAGGTTGAGGATGAGGAGGAGGGGTTGAGGAGGGGGTTGAGGTTGAGGAGGGGGGTTGATGCTGAGGAGGGGGGTTGAGGAGAGAGGATGAGGAGGGGGGGTTGAGGAGGGGGGTTGAGGAGGGGGATTGAGGAAGGGGGGTTGAGGAAGGGGGGTTGAGGAGAGAGGTTGAGGATGAGGAGGGAGGTTGAGGAGTGGGGTTGAGGAGGTTGATATGGGAGGGGTGAAGAGACACAGGGAAGGGAGAGGGGAGAAGAGACACAGGAAAGGGAGAGGGGAGAAGAGACATGGAGAGAGAGGGGGACACAGAGAGCACAAGAGGGACTCAGGGGGCAGCACATTTCCCACCCTCGGCTTATACTCGAGTCACTCATTTTCCCCAGTATTTTGTGGTAAAATGGGTGCCTCGGCTTATACTCGGGTCGGCTTATACTCGAGTATATACGGTAAGTACAGTAGTGTGATTTTATTTAAAGTGCTACTTATTGGACTTTACCCCCTTGCAAGTCTTCCCCAGCACTCGTAGGGCTTTGGGCTCCATTTGTGTGTTACGAGCTTGCTTGCAAGTGACTTTGTTGCAATTTAATAGCATGATTGCAATTGTAGGCTTGACAGATCAAAGGATTTGCGGCTGCGAAGTTCAACGTTGCTCATCCCGTAGGCTTTTTTTCGCACCAAACCCGGAATTCGGCAGCGGCCTGCTTTACTGGGCTAATTTAATAGCAGTAAGTCAGTGCATAATTTAGTAAATATTTTTATTTTATTTGTTACAATGTACTTTAGAGGAGGAACCTTTTCGCATTTTATTAGATGAAGGTAAGTTTGTCAGCCACTCAACATTCTAATATTTATAAGATTTAATTGTATATCTTTCT
Organism: Discoglossus pictus; assembly: GCA_027410445.1. Lineage (NCBI taxonomy): Eukaryota > Metazoa > Chordata > Amphibia > Anura > Alytidae > Discoglossus > Discoglossus pictus. Next base: position 271,853,692 of record CM050167.1, read on the forward strand.
TGGTATATAGTGTATAAGTTAGACCAACTTGCCCAACAAAATAACGGCAATAAAATTGTAAGCTTGGCAATGCTTCAGTGCTCATTGTGTGGCTCGCGATGAGCACCTTCGGAGCTCATTGCGAGCCTCTCCCCCCGTCTACTTTACCAGCCTCGCGATGAGCATCTAAAAAATGATGGCAATAAAATTTGAAGCCTGGCAATGCTGTTTGCCACACTATGCAAGGACCCCCCCCCCCCCCCCCCACTACTTTATGGGACACATAAGCAGCTGTGAGCAGCTGCGCCTCTCATTGCAGGCCTCCGAAAAGCCGCCACTTTCGGGCCTCTTGATGAACGCCTTCAGCTCATCGTGAGCCCCGCAATGAGCAGCTCCCCCAGTTGTATACATATAATAATATTATACTATCCTCCAGGCCCATACATATAATAATATTATACTACACCCCAGTCCCATGCATATAATAATAATATTATACTACTACCCTAGTCCCATACATATAATAATAGTATACTACCCCAGTCACATACATATAATTATATTATGCTACCCTCCAGTCACATACATATAATTATATTATGCTACCCCCCCAGTCACATACATATACTATTATTATACTACCTCCAGTCCCATACATATAATAATATTATGCTACCCTCCAGTCACATACATATAATAATATAATTCTACCCCCAGTCACATACATATACTATTATTATACTATCCCCCAGTCCCATACATTTAATAATATTATACTATCCCCACAGTCCCATACATATAATATTATACTACTTCCCCCAGTCCCATAGATATAATAATATTATACTACTTCCCCCAGTCCCATACATATAATAATATTATACTACCCCCACAGTCTCATACATCTAATATTAATATTATACTACTCCCAGTCCCATACATCTAATGATATTATTATACTACCAGTCCCATACATATAATAATATTATACCCTCCCCAGTCCCATACATATATTATTGTATTATGGCCTCCTCTCAAGTCCACACTCACCCAGACCTCCAGGCTGTCAGACACCAAATGCTCCCCCCTCGCAAGGGTCCACTCCCCAAGCTCTCCTGGGAGCAGTCCAGAGCTCTCCTCTCCAGTGCTCTCCCCTCTCAGGGTCCGGTAGGCGCTGATCAGGCTGAGGGCCAGTAGGAGGCCACTCAGCCCGGTGTATGTCTGAGGGCTGGGCAAAGGGAAGCGCTTCAGGATCAGCATCGGCATGTCTGAGCCTGTAACCAGGACACTCCCCGGCCTGTTAGAGAGATCATAGCCCAGTCAATAGGATACCCCTGGACCTTGCACACCTCCCGAGACTGTGGGGGACACACTCGCCTACTCACCTGGGCCTATCCTCTCCCCTCCTCTATATTGCGGTCCTCGCGACTTCGCGGGCACAGAGCCTGCCACATGTGCCAGCCTTCTTCATCCTGGTCTGTGGCAGAGCTCATCACCCCCTGTAACGGCTGAAGTTGTGCAACGCTCGCTATGCCATTCTCATCGCGAGGCCTGCAAAAAGGCGCCAGCGCTTATTGCAGTCCTACAGGCCTAGCGTTAAGCAAATGCGGTGCTCATCGCGAGATCTGAAACTGCGGGCCGCAACGTGACCAACGTCCTTGAACCAATAACTATATATGTGATCAATTTAGTGTTTAGTGGGCATATATTTTCTTTATCAATCATCAGTCACTCCTGACAAATAGGGAGCCTGCCCTCTTAAGGTCTGTATCGGTGTTACCATCAACGTGTAGAGAATCAGCCCTTCCCAGCAAGGCCAAAAACAAAAAGCTTACCAATTAATCTAATCCCAGCAATTACAAATCTAAACCAATCATCAAGAGAAAAAAAATAACAAAATCCATTAACCCTTTGCAATTGCAGCAAAAAGTCTCCAAAAACATGGTAATACATCTATTGAGTGCTATTTTAACATAGGAACAAATATCTATGTTGGAAAATGGTCTTACATTTGTACCACTTTCAAATTCTGATTTATTCAAAAATATAAAGGATTTGAATGTATTTGCTTGCCAGCTTGCTTTAAACATTTGTTTTAAGATAAAGAAGAATAAATAACTGTTACAAATGGGTCTTGATGTTGAAGACACTGATACATTAGATGATGGGGGGTTGAGGAGAGAGGATGGGGTTTGAGGATGGGGGGGTTGAGGAGGGAGGTTGAGGAGGGGGGGTTGGGGTTGAAGGGGGTTAAGGTTGAGGAGGGTTGAGGCTGAGGAGGGGGTTGAGGATGGGGGGGTTGAGGAGGGAGGTTGAGGAAGGGGTTGAGGACGGAGGTTCCTATCCACAAAGTATCTATTAATAAAAAAGTATATGCAGGGGGTTTATGAACCTTCTGCCTATGACACCCTACCCTCTATGTAGGACCTCCATAGAGGGGGTTAATGTGAGATGCTACGAGGGTCGTTATAGTACCTCAGAAGCACAGAGGTTAATTGTAAGTGCCACGTCGGTCCATGGGAGGAGGAAATCCCTGGGGTTCCTCTCACTGAGTGGGAGGAAGGAATCCAAGGGTTTTCCTGTTTAGGGTGGGTTTTGGTCTAGAATCCCAGTGATCCATGGACTCATAGGGATATTGGGGCAAATGATCCAGGGGATTCCCTGGGCTATTAATTGTATTTGGTGTTTGGTGGTCTTATGGGGAATGGTATTAACCCTTTAATTGAGCAGGATATTAGAAATTAAGACTCATATTCAACAACATTAAGGTGTTAGTCAGATTTGATGCTTGTCTGCTTCTCAAAAGCATTTTTATGCCTCTATGGGTAGGTCTCAGTACTCTTAGGTATTTTGTGCAATCTGGGGACTTGCGTGCCACCAGAGGGTAATGCGGTTCACTTACATTTTTGAATAGAATAGGATTTTTGGAATTTGAATGGAACCGCTACAGTTAGATTCTAATGTTTGGCTTTTTACACTATTTAGCATGATCTTCTGGTAGGGCTGGTGTTTTTGTGTCATGTACTTTCTAGAAAGTGGTTTTCGAGTCAATTTTACTCGCAAATATTTCAAGATGGGAAATGTAATGGAGCTCTTAGTATCTGTGTTCTGTTAGGTGATTTTGTTAAACTGGTGATCCGTAAAAGAGAGAAACGAAAGGCACATGGAACTTATAACGTCAAATATACAAGTCAATATCTACAGGGACATGACCCATTATAGAACTTTCATTATAAAGGCTCACCCGTAACATAGTCATAACAAGTATTCTGCACAAATATAAAAATAGATAGCATACATTGGCAGAATTTTGTTGTTGAAGTATGATAATAATAATAACAATCATATTATTCTTCAGACCACCACAGGGGATTTTGTTAAACTGGTGATCCCTAAAAGAGAGAAATGAAAGGCACATGGAGCTTCTAAACTTACTATACTACAAAAATGACGGCAAGAAAATTGTAAGGCTGGGAATGCTGTTTGCCACACAATATGAGTCTCTGACACTCTTTACCTTTTTGTTATCTACAAAGAAGTACAACAATTATAATAAATGTGTTTATTTTTTTTATCATGCAACTTGTATTTCAACAACTGGTAAACCATCAGTTTTTAACAATATTAACCTTTTTAATTGTCATGAATGCAAGAATAATATAACATAGGATGAAGTTTGTATGAATTTGCATTGTAAAACATGACATAATGCTATATAAAACTTATATTTCAAAAACACTAAAATGTTAAATTCTGAGCTATGCAGGAGTAATATAACAGTAGGCCAACTTTCTATGAATAAGTATTGTAAACTATTACATAATGCTTTGTAACATGCAGCTTGTAGTTCAACTACTGGTAAACCACAAAGGTATTGAATACAGAGGAAGGCAAACAGTAAAACCCCCCATTGAAACCTAGCCAATTGTATCAAAGGGGGAAAAATGAATTCCTTCCTGACCCCAGTGGTCCTCTAAAACGAGTCTGAGTGACATCAGAGTTCGTCCTCGAAATAAAACCACTGTTCTCTATGTTTGTTGTGGGTTTTTTTATTGTTAATTTGTCATTGAGATAAAAGCACTTTTTTTTAATGTAAGTTAGATGACCTCATAGCACACAATGTTTTTTGTAAAAATGCGTCCATCCTCTAATAAATTTCCCTGATTTTTTCAATATAAACTTTAATGTCGTCTGGATTTTTGCATCTTGAAAAAGCAACATAGAGTTGTCCATGTGCACATACAGGTTTCTGTAAAAAAATATCCACAGACTTAAAAGTTTGTCCTTGGGATTTATTTATGGCCATGGCGAATGCAATGATATTTTGAAATTGTCTCCTTTGAAGGACAAAAGGCAAACCACTCTCACTTGGAGCCAAATCATAAAAATTAATTCACCTTTATGGGTACCATTCACAATTTATGCATGTATGAAATGATCTCTTAAATCCTGCATAATTAATCTGGTCCCATTACAAAGTCCTTCTTTAAGATTAATTTTTCTCAGTAGCATGACAATTGCCCCTTTTTTCAACTGCAAAACATGTGGTGGAATTTCAGATGGTGTTAAAGAATTGATACATTCTATACTAAAGTTAGATTCACTGTCTTTGGCATCCGCCAGAACTGAATCTGCACTGTAATCATTTTTTTGGGGTGCATTGATGGATTTTAAAATGTAATTATTTAGATTCAAGACATTGATATTTTTTGATGTTAATATAACTTTGTTTGCAATGTCTGAGTAATCCTCATTATTGATAGTATTTATAAAGATTGCCGATATGGAATTTCTATGGTATCTTCAGGTGGATTATGTATTTGTGGATGTTTTCCTTCTCCAATTTGAATTACCCAATCATTGAATTCATTTTGGCCTTCAGATCTCATATTTAATTTTAATTTCAGATGTATAGATATTTTCCACAGTTTACTTGTCTTCATACATGTTTGGACAATGTCAGTCCTCTTTCCATGTGGCACAACAGGTAATGTTTGCCTAAAATCTCCTCCTAACAACATCACCTTTCCACCAAATGGCAAATCATTATCCATCACTTATTTTAATAATCTATCAATACATTGCAAGGCATGACATGACATCATTATTGCATCATCTATGATAATTAATATACTATTTAAAAACATGTTTTGCTTGTAAAGAATTAATTGGAATATCCTACACGGTTGTTTCTAAAATGGGAACTGGCAGTTTAAAGCCACTATACACAGGTCTGCCACCTTCTAACAAAAGTGCGTCAATTCCAGTTGTTGCATATTGCAGTGCTATTTGACCCTGTGCTCGAATGTAACTCATCAAACAATTATACAGACACGTTTTTCCTGATCCACCAGGGCCATCTAGATAGAAATAACGGTCTTTGACCATTTCAGCACCTGTTGCATTTGTGATGTCGTGAAATGCTTGCAATTGTAATGTATTTAACATTGCCATTTTTTCTTGTGTTTTTTAGTTTTGAAGCTCAGTGTCATAGTCTTCAGAGTTTATTTCATTTATAAGTTCTGGATCAGTCAGATTAAAACTTCCACAATTTAACCCATGACAAAGAAAGATTTCTTGAATTTCCATTAATGCTTTTAATAGCGCAATGGTCTCATTGTAACGTTTCAAAAAGTCTTCACACATATTTAATTTAAATGTTTCCCACAAAGCTAATGCATCAGGTACATTGCAAATTAATGCAAACTGTTCTCTCATTTGCTTTGGCATTTGACATAGTGCTGCTTCTTACAGACACCTCTCCCATTCCATATCATCTGCTATGAAGTTTTGATGTCTTGCAGCTAATGGGAAAGTATCATAAACTATGTCATCTATGTCATGTGCGTAAATGTTCATAACTTTATGCACGGGAACATGTAATAGAAGTAATCGTAAACTGAAACGTTCACTGTCTCTTGGACTGGCGATATAAATTCTTGGGATAAATTTATTAGTATCTTTTTTTCATTGCCATTGGCCATTTATGAATACATAGTGATATGGAATCTCAATGTATAAAAATGGTCTGGCCACAGTGTCCTCACAATTTAATTGAAACCAAGCAGTAAGTTTTGTTGAAATTTTTTTTTACTTTGTGGCAAATGTAAAGCTATCCTATACACAGCATGTGACCGATCATGCATCTCAAATTTGAGAAGACGCCACATCTTAGCGGGCATCTAAATAACAAGAAAGCTCATCATTAAAAGTTGGATTGTCTTGTTCTTTGTCTGCACCTTTCACAACAACAGTTGCTGCATCATATCCTTTGTATATATATTTATACACATATTTTATGAATTTGATAGAAGTGCAAGCTTCAACATTTATGTGTGCATTTTACTTCATCAGCAAATGAGGATTGTATGGAACTATATATCTAATATCAACCTTTTGGCCATGAATGATAGCCGTCTGTCCTTCTCTTCTTTTATACAAAGGGTATCCATCACAATTAGCATAATTTTGCATTTTAAATTGTTTTGGAAACTCTTTTGTCCATTTTTTATTTTCCACACATAGTGAATTTGGATTTATATCTCCACATAAACCATGAATCATTCGGTGTGTAACAATGTCATAAAGTTTGGAATATTTTTCTGGATGTGTCAGTTCAGCACTAATCACCGAATCCCCTCTCTCTGCAGTATTCAATTTATCTTTTCTTGTAGGATTAAAAGTAGATGTGCATGTGCAGGCCTCTGTTTTCAAATTCAATGGTATAAACGAAAGCCACACATTTCCTAAATAACTGTACTTAAGTTATATCATGTATTAATGAATTTAGTTTTATTTTAAATACTCTAGCCACTAAATCTGGTTAATCTAAAGTATTTTGGCCAAGTTTTACATTTTCCTTGATATCTGGCCATTGTGGATTACACGTGAATGTAATGAATAAATCTGGTTTTCAAAATTTTGTCACAATAGCCATGGCATCATTGTATCTTTCTCGCATATTGCGAGGAGATCCTTGGAAAGAGGATGGCAAAATGATTGCTCTTCAAGCTGGAATGTCTCTGTTGGTAGCCAATTCCGCAACATAATCCATCAATCCACAATATTGTTCCATGAGAAGCTTGTTTTGTTGAAATGTTATAAAATGTAGACTATTAGCTTCGACTTGTAGATATAAATCAATAATCCATTGTTGTGTGAGTTTCCCCCTAAATTAAAATAGGAATAAAATGATCCTGAATAGCAGTTTGTGCCACTTTATATTCCAGCATAGAAATATTGTTTCTAACATGAAATTTACTGTTGGGATAACTTTGCAATTGTTATTTTGATTCCCACCCTGGCTCACCATTTGGAAACAAAATGGGATATGTAATTGGATCTAAACTAAATATATTGATGTTTATAAAAGGTTGCTCTTCATTGCATGGATATATTCTTATATCCCACTGAAATTGTGGTTCACCATCATCATTTTTAAAGATCGTGGCAACCTCATTTACTGTTGGTAAATTATAACATCTTTGATCAGTATTTCGATCTCTTTTCAGAAACATATTTAATCTTGGCATTAGCAATTGATGTATTTGTGCATGTTCCTGATGTTCTTTTTCAACCTCTGCAAATTTTTTGTATGCTTGACTATATGGGTTTTGGGCTATAATTTTATCCAGCTGTTCAAAGACTATGCGTAAACATTGTTTATTTTCAGGAAACGCCATCCGTCGTTCAACAGCTTCCAATGTATCTAGGACATATAACTGTGCAAACTTCCTTTGCTCTCCTGCTTTTGGGTTTAAATGTGAAGTCTGGTGGTAAATTTGTCCTTGTACTCTAAAACAGTACCGGCCACGTCCTGGCACATTTTCTGCTAATGTAGCACCCCTTGAAGCAAATTAAATGGCACTGTTATAAGACCTGATGTTTTTTTTAATTACTATAATTTGGAATTGTTGGATCACTCATTGTACTTTCTAAATATTCTGGAAATGTGTGTCTTTCTGGAAGTCTTACCTTTCCTTTCTGACAGCAACTAATAAACTTTCCATCAGTAGGTCTTTCCTTAAGAAAATGATAGGCCCCACAAAACTGACAAACCACATTGAGTAATCCACTATAATGACTGTCTACGGGTAGTGCTGTAAATAAGGAACTATCCTGAGCTTCCTCAACACAGATATCACTACTACTTTGTATAACAATATTGGTGTCATGTATATCAATGTACATGGTGGCATTAATTAATATTTGGTTATTAGACAATGTGTCCCAGACATTATGTTTTCTACTTTTTTTTTTCTTTGTAGCTCTGTCACACACAGTTTGTACTTTTTGAGTCATTTTCTTTTATTGGCAAGTCTCTGTCGGTCTTCTCTTAATCTTTGTGAAGTCTCAGGGGACTGTGCATCTCTCCATCTTTGCTTCCGTTCCCTTGCCATTCTTATTTTGCGTTCTTTCTTGTCTTCTGCATTATCCGCCATTGTAATCTGTAATTGTAGATAGACATTTTAGTTTGAATTGTATTTTTTTCATATATATGAAACAATGGCAATCATACCGATAGTAACTTACCGGAAGTCTTAATGGAAGAAGTTATTTTTCACTTTCTGATGGTTTTGTGGTAGTGGACCTTTATTTCTTCCAATCTGTAAGATATAATGTGTTTGATTATTTTACATAGTGTAATTTTTTTTTTAATTGATTTTTATTAGACAGGTCAGACATATAACATAGTACACCAAAAACATTAGAAGTGATAAATAGGAATTAACAGTAAACGTATTTCACATATTTGGTTTCCAGTGTGTCCTCTGCCTGTCCAAAACTCCTCTCCCTTTTCCGTTTTTCTGGTATTATAATAGCTGATACTAGCTTTTAAATAACTTAAGGCTAACGAGAAAACTATATTTAATGAAGTCCCATAACTATGGGAAAAATATGATGAACTTGGATTCCTGACCAACTGTTGTTTTGAGCTTGGTTGGTAGCATCTAATAGAAAGATTATTCTGTGTTTAGGTTACTGTGTGGGCTAATGATGTTGGGTAAGTTAAGACCACTACTACTATGGATCCCCTAATAGCTCCTTTGTAGGGAGAAGTGTCACTCACCCTATTCATCTGCCGCGTCTTGTCTCCCAGGCGGCCCAGCAGGAGGCCCAGCGCTTGTAGTTATGGTCAACCTCTGCGGACAAAACGCTCATGGATCGAACAAACTCAATTTTGTTTAAGACTACTTCAAATGTTGGGGTGGGTGATTTCCAATGGGCGGCTACTACTATCCTAACTGCTAGGAAAATTTGGTTAGTTAGGAATTGTTCTGAGTTGGACATCCCTTCTACCGGTAATCCTAGGATGGCCTCTTCTGGTCTCATGGGATAGCATTGACCCCATAGTTTCTCCAGGGTTTTGTAGGTGTCCACCCATGTGTGTCTAATCATAGGGCATTCCCATAATTTATGGATTAGAGTCCCTTTTTGGTTGCAGCCCCTTTCGCATATGTCACTAATTGTCTGGTTCCCTATGTGCATTCTTACTGGGGTTAGGTACCACCTCATAATAACTTTATAGGAGTTTTCTTTCATAATTACGTTAAGTGATGTGTTTTTGGCTTGTTTCCGAATACTATTCCATTGGTCTCTGTCTAAATTTATGTTGAGGTCAGCTTCCCATCCTGATTCATAGTGTAATTTAGGGGGAGTGACTAAATCGCTTAAATGGTTATATATTGTGGAGATGTTTCCTTTCCCTCCCGGGAATTTAATGCAACATTTTTCGAATAAGGATATATTTTGCCCTCCTTTATTCTTAGTGATGTGATTTAATCTTTGGTTTATAGCGATTAGGTTAAGCCATTCCCCCGGAGGAAGGGGTTTGTCTTCTAGGAATGCGGTGGTGGACCATTTTTGATTAACAACCGGTAAATCTGCCGCAATTGAGCAATTATTATCAATCCACCATCTGTATTGAGCATTAGAGTTTATTTTGGGGTTAGTTGAAAGTGGCCATAGAGGGCTGAGCCCTGACTCCTGGCCCAGCAGTCTGTTCCTCTTATTTATATCTTTCCATAGGGAAATTGAATGCCTCACACTTGATGGAATTGATTGGGGTAACTTGAAGCCCTGCTGGGTTGAGAGCCATAGTAACTGACGCATGATTAAATCATTGGACCCTAGTATGTGTTTTTCTAATTGAACCCATACCGGGGGGGAGTCCCTGACATACCACTTAACTAGTTGTGCTAATCTAGCAGCTTTAAAGTACCTGGAAATGTCTGGAAATCCGAGCCCACCATCCTTCTTAGTCGCAGTAGTTGTTTCTCTGTTTATTCTAGGTTTTTTATTGTTCCACAGAAAACTCATTAGTAATTTCTGTATTTTTTTCAAGTCTATCGCTAAAATCGAGATAGGTAAGGTCCAAAAAAGGTAGAGCAGTTTGGGGAGTACGTTCATTTTGACAGCATGTAGCTTTCCTAACCACGAAATCTTTAGTTCTGACCACCTGTGCAGGTCCCTAGTTAATTGTTTAAAGAGGGTTGGGTAGTTTGCTTCATATAGGGTCTTAGTTGATTTTGTAATTTGTACGCCTAGGTAGTTGATAGAATTCGGGGCCCATTTTATTGGGAAGTTATTGTCTAGTAGTTTTTCCGTGGTGGGAGGAAGTTATATATTAAGGGCTATGCTTTTACTTGTGTTAATTTTGAATCCTGACAGTGGGCCAAATTGAGACAAAAGTTTGAATAGATTAGGTAGACTAACCAGGGGGTTTGATATTGTTAGTAGGATATCATCGGCAAAAAGGCTAATTTTATGATCTGTCGGGCCGACCCGTATACCCGATATGTCAGTGTGCTGACGAATGGCAATTGCTAGGGGCTCTATACTGAGGGCGAACAGCAATGGTGATAGAGGGCACCCCTGTCTTGTCCCCCTTGTGATGTTGAATTTTAGTGAATTGTGCCCTTGGTATGTAACTTGTGCGGTTGGTTCCGAGTATAATGTCGCGATGCTTCGCAGAAAACCTTCCGGAATTCCGAATTTGTTCAGTGTGGCGTTCATAAATGTCCAATCTAACCTATCAAATGCCTTCTCGGCATCAAGCGCCAACAACATAGCGCGGCCTTCATTACTTTTGGTTATGTCAATAAGGTCAACAATTTTTCTGGTATTGTCTGGCGCTTCTCTCCCCTTAATGAACCCTACTTGGTCTGGATGTACCACTTCAGGTAACAGATTCGCTAGTCTTGACGCTAAGATTTTGGTGTATATTTTTAAATCTGTGTTGATCAGAGATATTGGTCTATAGCTAGCACATTGGGATGGGTCTTTCCCCGGTTTAGGAATCAGTATTATTTTAGCTTCTAAGAATTCCGGTTTAATTTTTTCACCAGCTAAGAAGCTGTTAAATAGCTTATGTAAGGTGGGGCTAAGTAGATCGCTCATATGTTTGTAGTAGAGGTTGGAATAGCCATCTGGCCCTGGGGCCCCGTGTGCCTTTGTGGATTTGATCGCATCTTGTATTTCTTCGACCGAGATGGGCTCTAAGAGTGATTTAGCTGTGATAGAGTCTAATTGGGGTATATTTAAGTTATTTAGTGTATTTTCAATTTCTAGTTTGTGGGTTGGGGTGCCTGATTCGGGTGTTTTGCTGTAAAGGTCCGCATAAAATTGTCTGAATTCGTTTACTATTTGATCTGGTTTAAAAACTGTCTGCCTATTTTTGGTGATTATTTTGGCTATGAATGAGTTTGCTCTTTTTTCTTTTAGTCTCGTGGCCAGCATTCTATCGGGCTTGTTTGCGTATCTGAAGAATTTAGCTTCAGTTCGCTGTAGGATATTGACCATTTTCCCTCTTAAAATAGTGTTTAGTTCTTGTTTGTAACTTAGTATCTTCTCATGGGTATGTCGTGATTTATCTTTAACAAATAGTTTCTGTGCTTCAGCAATTTTCTGGTTTAGAAGTAAGATTTGTGCTTGGTCTTTTTTCTTTTTGATTGAACTAATTTGTATACAGACTCCCCTGATCACTGCCTTGTGAGCTGCCCAAATTCCATCTATGTCTATCTCCCCTACTGTATTGAGGTCAAGATAATCTACGATTGCAGTTCTGACCTTATCTCGTGTGATAGGGTCGTTCAGTATACTGGGATTTAATGACCACCTTGGGTTATTTCCTTTCGGTAGGAGATTATTCATGGAGATTTTGACTAGATCGTGGTCCGACCATGCTATGGGGCAGATAGAGGCCTCAGTTAGGTTCCCTGTAACGTTCTGTGGGATCAGGATATAGTCTATTCTGGAGAGCGAACCATGTCTGGCGGAAAAAAATGTGTATTCCCTTTCTGTGGGGTTCATGTTTCTCCAGGTATCAATCATGCAGTTTGATTTTAGGAGTTTTTTGAGAGCTTTGGTCGCTGTGGGGATTTTTTGTGAACCTAAATCGTTTGACTTGTCTTTGAGCGGGTCTAAGACCGCGTTCATGTCTCCTCCTATTATCTTAAGTCCGTCTTCCCAGCTATCTGTGAGTTTCTGTATTTTTTGAAAGAATGGCGTTTGATCTGTGTTCGGGGCGTAAATGTTCAAGAATGAAACCTTACGTTCGTGTATGGTCCCATGTACTGCTAAAAACCTGCCATCTTTATCTTTTTGAATTTTACTTAACTGAAAGTTGAGTCTTCTGTGGAACAAAATCGTGACTCCCTTTTGTTTGGTATCTGCGGTCGAATGGAATGCCTGAGTAAAGACTCCCCCCCAATATTTTGGTAGTGCTTGTTTTCTAAAGTGAGTTTCCTGAATCATTACGATATCAAGATTTAGTTTTTGGTAATTTCTCAAGGCTCCCCCCCTCTTGATTGGTTCGTTCAGACCATGAGCGTTGTGTGACGCAATGACAATGTCCATATTTCTTATTGAGGTGTATGACCCTTTGGTGTGTCTAAATGGCTATCTCACCTTTCTGGAAGCCTGTTACTTCGTTATCCTGTGCCTCCTGCTGGTTTCCGCCCGAAGACTGCTCAGCAGCTGGCTGTGTGGGAGAGTATCTGTACTCAAAGGAAAAAAGACAACAGAGTATGAGCCAAATTGCTTATACTTAAACTTTCGGAATTATAAAAACCTGGCTCAGTAATTAAGCAAGTTCCTACTTTTCCTCTAGTGGGGAACCCTAAGGTAATCCTGGGTAAGAAGTCTAAGTACTTGAGTCTGTTTGTGTGTCTTACTGTTGGTCAGGAAGGCTCTTAGTATGTTTGAACTTATTTGTGTTCCTTACTTAAATAAAGTGTGGTAATTTAAACTACTATGAGGAGAGCGTTTGCTGTCCTCTTCGTATTTTACTGGTGGGCCAGTTAGTGTCTCTAAACTGACACTGAATTGGTCCGCTAAACTTTCCCTACTGTAGGGGTTTTTGGAAGTCTACGTGTTAGCGCCCGTAGGGACGCCTTCTAGGTGTGTGTTGCTTTTGCCTTTACGGCCTGGGTTAACTGTCTATAGTGTGTATTAGAACTTTCACTGGTGTGGGTGCTACCTTATTGGATCTACTCGTTTTCAGATTCAACAAGCTTTGGTTGTCAGAGTAGCATGAAAACAAGGAGAGAGAGAGAAGAAGAGAGAGGAAGATGTAGCAAAAAAAGACAAAAAAAACAGAGAAACAAAATAAGTGACAACTCATTGTAGTAAGTCTTTTTCTCCGTTCATGGGAGGACTCCTTCCTCTCGGGTTTTCTGTTGGTTGTAACTGCTCTCCGACAGTGACCTTGATGTTCCATTCCGCCAGCAAGTTAATGCCTTCCTCCAGTGTTCTGATGGTGAAGAATTTTCCCTCTTTGGATATATTGAGGCGAAAAGGGAAACCCCATGTATACCTCCATCCTTGAGCCAGGATACAGTCCAGAACCGGTTTCAGTTGTCTCCTTTTGGCAAGGGTAGTCGGGGCTAGATCAGAAAAAAGCAGCGGTGTGTGCCCCTCGATGGGAGGGATGCCTTTTCTTGCGGCCTTCATGAACAGTTCTTTGGTGGAGTAGTAGTGGAATCTGGCAATGATGTCTCTTGGGCGCTCCTGTGGAGATGAACGGAATCCTAGGGCTCTGTGAAACCGATCCATTCTCAAGTTTTCTGGATGTATGTTTGGGAGGAGAAATTCACATAGATCGTTTAGGTATGCGTGTAGGTCCTTGACAGACTCCGGCACATTCCTCAGCCTTATGTTCTGTCGTCTAGATCTGTTTTCTAGATCTTCCTGTTGCAACTGTTGTCTAGATTGTTCCTCCTTCAAAGCCAAGATCTCCTCTGTTAGCTTGTTGTTATGTTGCATTATTTCCGAAATTTTAGTTTCCAGTTTTGTTGTTTTATCGTCCACCTTTTTAATTTCTGTGGTTAGTTCTGTTGTCACCTTCCGGATGTCTGATTTGACCTCCTCTCTGAAGTTGGATATTAGGTCTTTAAGGTCCTGGATGTCACTTTTAGTGCTAGGCGCTGACATTTCAGAGCTTGTTGCTGCATGGACTGCGGCTGTGGGTGTTTTATTGGTGGGAGAACTTGCTGAAGATTTGGGTAGGCAGTAAGATTGGATCCCTTTATTGTTCTTTCTCGTGGCAACACCTGCCATCTCAGTGAGAGTATTGTAGATCAAGTTGTTGCCAGAGACCTGGTTTCACTTGGTTTGTCCCAGAGCAATTGTTAGCGTCCCTATATTGCTGGGCTTTTTGCTAGTTACATCTTTTTGGATTTATTAAAAGTTCTTGAACCGAAGTGGTCATAGCTTAAATGCTTATAGTTGAAAATTGAGCTTTGGTTGTCTCTTTTTACTTGCTTGGTGCGTTTGAACTTTGTCCACTAGGTGGTAGTAGAGTTCCACTAGTACAGTCTGTTACACAAGCAGGGATTCGGCCTGGAAACTAGCCTTGAAAAACAAATGGTTTTGTAATCCTGTGGCCTGTGTCTGATTAACCCTTTGTACGCTGCAAATTTCGCTCTTGGGGTGCACGCTCCTGTGTTAGGAGCCCAACGATTCTTGGACCTGAACTGTCCTGTTTTTAGGAACCCACCTCAGATATGTGTCTATGGTCCGTGGACTTCTGGGGAGGTTCTTGGACCCAGAGGGAGGGGTCTCCTGCGGTGGTTGTGCCTGCAAGTTCTCTTTGGGCTTTTGGAGCCCCCTACATGTGCGCCTGCAGCATGGGCCTCTGTTGGTAAGTGAGCCCTGTGCAGTGTACTTTTAATGTTCTGAGTCTAAGTAGACAGGTTGGGCTGGGTTGCTTGGACCCAGGGTATGGGGAGAGCTTTGATGGGGATATGTGGGTAAGGGGCCCCGGATTGCTTAATTTTTCTGGGGCTAATTTGCTTCTGATGCCCCCCTGGGTACCCCTTCCTTGGATCAGGGCTATCTTCTCCCCCCACAGCTCTATAGCCTCTCCCCTGTACCTGCTTATATATGTCCTCAGCAGTGCAGCTCCACACTCTCTCCCTCCAGGCTTCCAAGGGGAAAAGTTGAGCTGGGTAGGGATTCCATGCAGGGGACTCTTCCGATTTTATTGTTTTTTTTAAGGTAATTTTGGGATCAATTTGTTCCCCTAGGTCTTCTGAGTTTAGTGATATTGTTTGTTGGTCACTCAGGGCATCTATAGGGGTCGATTGTCCCAGATTAACCCAGGCCTTAGCTGGAGCTCTTGCAGGACATGTCTTTCCTCTACAGCAGCTTAGCCACACCCCCCATAGTGTAATTTTTTAATTAAATTAATTAATTAATCAATCAATCAATGTCTTATTTTTAATTGGCATACATGAAAACCTAAAGAGCTAAGTATATATATATATATATATATATATATATATATATATATATTTAGAAATAAGGTCAGTGTAAAAAGAGCTATTCATGTTTTTATAAAGAAGGGCATCATTGAAATGTTAATTTCATATCCAAACACAAAGAGCTATGAGCAAACTATAGATTGTCCTGAAAAGGATTTTTAATGTTTTGATTCAATTAATTATTTAATTAACGAAGTTATGATGTTTAATTGGCATCCATTGAAACGTAAATCGCTAGGCATGTATGTATTTATAAATAAGGTTAATTTTTTTCTTTTTTTGATTATGAATTAGTAATTAATTAATTACTTAATATACATGAATTAATTAATCAATAAATGTCATCAATGCAAAACAAAAAGACGTAATGCTTTTTTCCTAAAGAAGGGCATAATTAAATAATATATACCTCTAATGTTGATGTTATTGCAGACGAAATGCTGCAGAGCCCACACTCAGGCAGCTGCAGAGATGATCAGACTGTTGTTAAATTACATGAAAAGCATGTTTAATGTTTGTATTCAATTCATTCATTCATCATTTAAAGTATCATGATGCATTGGCATACATACAAAACATAAATACCTAAGCATCAATATATTCCTAAACAAATGCAGTATAAAATATTCAATTTAGTAGGCGTCAGAGCCTAAGAAACTGTTTTAAATATTTAACTGCTTTGAGGTTCCTAAATCTGGCAATGAGCAGTAATACCGATATATAAATGGAGTGTTAAATCTACATTTTTGTTGTGCATTGTAAAATATATAAATATTGTTTGGTAATTATTAATAATTAATAAATTAATGTAAATTAATGAGCAGTAATCCAGATATATAATTGCAGTGTAAAATATACAGTTTTTTTAGTGCATTGTAAAACACATGTTTTTTTGTTTTTTTTAATTGATTACTAATTAATAAATTAATGTACGTTAATAATTAATTCATCAATGAATAAATATAATAAAAAAAACTAAGCATTTATGTCTTCATAAAGTAACAGCAGTGTAAAAGATTTTGCTTATTTTATTTAATTTATTAATAAAACATTTTAATAATAATTTATTCATTTTTTTACTAATAATTAATTTATTAATAAATGAATATACTTTACCTATTTGTAGTTAATATCCAGCAATAAATATCCTGAAGAGCTAACAATCCCTTTGGATTTTCCAACAGCAGAAAATGTCGAGTCACACCCTCCATCACCTGAGGAGAAAGTGTCAGCAGATTCGTAATGTTATTATTTGCAAGTTAGTGTTGTAAAATGGTGGCGATTTTCTATGTCTTACTTGCCTCGCAAGCATTTTCCGTTGGTCCTAATGGTATATTTTAAAACTCGTACATCCCTGGCTAACTCGTACGTGCCTGGCAGTGATTTGCACGCTTCGGTCTCCTTTAGCCTCATTTTAATGTTTTGGTCCCCCATTTTTTTTCTCGCTTAGCTGAATTTCGGGTACCGAAACTGAGCAAATTCATCTTAAATTCGGATGCAACCTCACTCCCAGGCATTCTTGTGTTCCCCCCGTGCTGCGTGTGAGTGTGTTCTTACTTTATTTTTTTATTTTCTCTTGTTTTTCGTGTTTTTTTATTTCGGCCTTTAAATTCGTATTTGTGCGATTTTTTGCCCCCAAGATTCTGAGGTCGGAATTATTTTTTCTAGGTCCGTCATTCTTGAAATGCTTGCAGGCTAAGTCCCGCGTGCTTCAATGCCTCTACTGCTCGGCTCGCAGGAGTGCCTTTGGCGTCCTGCGTGTTTCTATGCCTCAAGGGCTCACCTCGCTTTACGAGGCTTGCAGGAGCGCCTTCTGCGCTCATTTCAGTCTAAGTCCCGCATGTTTTAAGTGCTCCGAGCTCGGAAGGCTTCTATGCCTCAACGGCTCACCTCGCTTCGCGAGGCTTGCAGTTTAAAAATTATATTATGTAATACTAGGTCCAGTTATAGAAAATCTGTTTTTACTTACCCCCCACCAGGCATAATATTTTATGTATTGTTGTGTAATCTGTAAAATGGAAATATGAACTACCCCATCAGATTTGCAATTATGAGCAGCCACTTAATGGAGCTCTAAATCCAAACTAAATTTATGGTACTTCTTTATTTATTCTTGGCCTCACCATCTATCTCTTCTCTCTATAAGTAGCTTTAAGAAATTGTTTTTATTGTTCATTAACCTATGGTCCACTACAAGCCAGGCACATCTGTCAGCCACTGCCCCTCTGAGCTTCACCAAGCTTATGTTTGTTGCTTTAATTATCTCATATATCAATGTTTCCCAGCATCAGAATCATGATATAACCAAAACATTTGAGCTTCAGTCTCATAATCAAACATCTCAGTGAACAGTTTCGCTTGATAGTATTGACTTATTGGAACTTCTTACAGTTCAAGGCAGTTTTCTCCAACACCACAATTCGAAGGCCTCAATTCTACGGTGCTCATCCTTCTTTTACTCATACCTACAACTGAATGGCAGGGACCACATGAAGTAATATAGGCTGTAGGAGAGGTGAACTATAAGATCAAGCAGCATGATAGATGCAAACAGAAACAGATCTATCATGTGAATATGTTAAAAGATTGGTGTGAGAAAGAGGCTGAGGTAGCAGTAGTATTCAATGTTTACCCACTGGAAGAGACACTACCTGAGGTTCAAATATCATCAGAATTATTAACAAAGCAGAGAAAGAAGTATTGTAAATTATTCAAAGTAATAGACATATTTTCTCTGAAAAATCAAGTTGGACAAATGTGGTCTACCATGTCATTGTCACTAAACCTGGAGTAATTTTAAGAAACATACCATACTGCATACCTGAATCAAAAAGGTAGGAAACAAGAAGAATTATTTAAGAGTCCAGTTGTGAATGATACAGCATTGCACAAGTGTCCTAATTCCCAAACCTGATGACACACCTCTCTTTTGCAGCGATTTCTCAAAGCTGACTGAAGTGCATATCCCATCCCAGTAGTGGGTGAATTGATAGACAGGTTGGGGACTGCAAGATTCACATCTACTTTAGATCTGAGCCATGGATATTGGCAGATTCATCTGACAAAGTAAGCAAGAGAAAAAACGCCTTTGATGGCGTATATTTGATGGACTGTTTTGACATGGCCTACATGGAGCCCTGGCAATGTTTCAAATACTTATGGACCCACTTTAATGACCTCTAAATATTCAGCTGCATTTTTGGATGACATTGTGATTCATACTACAAATTGGGACTCTCACTTAAATAAAGTTGAAAAGCATTTTTGGGGAAAGTTGGGTACTATCAAATATTCATACCCAGTTTCACCACAGTCACAGCCCCTTTATTGATCTAACCGAGCAAAGGGTCCCAGACACAGTGAAATGGAATCACCATGTTAAAAAGGCTTTTTAAATGTACAGTTGGTGATGCATCAGGAGCCAATATTAGTAGCTCCACATTTTCAGAAACTCTTTATATCACAAGCTGACGCTAATGAGGTTAGATCAGGATCTGTACTGTCACAAGAGGTAGACAGAGAAGAGCATCAAGTGATGTACCCCGGTGGTTGAGCAGAAGTGTCTGGCTATAATTTTGGCCACAGATACTCTAAAGTATTATTTACTGGGGAGGTCAATCAAGATTGCTAAAGATTGTGCAGTGAATGCATCAAAATAGAGAAAAGAATGGCTAAGATGATGATTAGAATGTTTCTTTTATTACAGCAAGATAAAAATGCTGATGCCCTATCCAAGGTATGCTGCATCTGGACTCAATTTGCTTAATCCCACGGTGTTGAGCTGAGGGAGAAGATGTATGGCAAAATCAAACAATGAGTTTATGTGAGCCGGAGGCTAAGTAGAACTGTATATCCAGTTCATAGCAGATATGCTTAACAGCCAGAATGAGTTTTTTTTTTCTTGATCTTGAAAACTGGAAATTCTCAGAGAGAGACAAAGTGTTTTTATCTTCTGGAATCAAGAAGTCTTGAATGGGAAGTTTTGTGTAGAAAGACTACAGCACTCACTAAAAAATGTTCTAAGGATCTATGGGGTGGGGCATTTGGAGAGAAGGTCAGGCCAATGTCCACCCATCATCATGTGAAGAAATACACTTAATGGGGCATGAAGAAAAAGGACTTGTAAACACAGTATTGTTGAAAGTGGACTGTATAAAGGAAAGTGGACTGTATCAAAAGAAATGTGTTTGCTTTACCTGAGAGCCAAGAATCAACTCGTGCGCATGTCAGGAGGTTCCTGCAATTTACTCAGATTGTGTATGAAGATTTTATTTTGTATTGCTGAAGCATGCCATTATCTTTTTTCATTTAAAAGAATCCTTGGATTCAATGTTCTCTTGTGTCTCTGCCTCTGTGGAATAACACTTGCACATTTGGTAGTTCCATGATGCCTATATTGTAGACATCAAGCTTGCGGGTATGTGAAATGAGTGCAATTGTTTGATAATTGGAGTGCTCTTTGGCACTGCCGTTTTTGGTATCGGGTTGTAGGCTGACCTGATATCTCAAAGACAAATAAATAAAATGTATTAATTTCATTTATACGTTGTTAAACTTTAACGTTATTCATAAAATTAGCATTGGAAAATCTTTAATAACAATGGAAAATAGCATTACTATTATATGTTCTAGATCATATATAAATGCTCAAAACAATTTAATGCAAGTTATATATTACATTGATCATTGCAGGATAACCATCGGTGGGATATTTATGCTGTTTTAACAGCATGTAGAATTATATATTTATGTTGCAATTGTTTGCACGCTGATATATATTAATAAAAGGTTGTTATATGGAAGTCTGGCTTGGATATTTTATTGCCTGTGTCTACAAGTCATGCAATATAAACTTATAACAAAGCTAAAATACAATTAGTATAACTGGCTATATTTCTAACAACATAATTAGTCAGTGAATAAATAAAATAACACCTACACAAATACACCTGAAAACTCTTAAGTTCATTTATGTGATTTATTAAAGTTTCCAATAGTGTAATTGTTCACCATACATGTTTAGTTTTGTTAACTATATGTCCTGTATGGATATAGAAAATTAAGAATAAACAGTTTGGTAAATTGATTCCTGTATCAGGATAACATTTGTATTTTTTTGAAGTTGCAGAATATATATATATCCAGTTACTACATTGCATTTTGGGAGCCTGGGCAAGGACATGCAAATGAGTTCACAAATACCTAATTTTTTAAATCCAAATGAAAATATATTTTTTATTTTTAACAGCTTTATGCAAAGCCCAGGATGGATTATACACAAGCCAGGAAACTTACCCATAGACAGCACAATTTTGAGGTTAATTCCTTTCATCAATGTGGGGTTGGTCCCTGTTCTGTGCAGTATATTTTGTTGGAAGGTAGCTTACCACAACAATAATTTAACCTATGGTGGGCATATACACATGTACATATAGAAAGAGAGATTCATTTGCCTTGGAGTTACAAACATTATCTCATATATATGTTGGTGTAGCTATGAGTTGAAGAGGTAATTGATAACTGATGTAAACTGCTTTGTGATTAATAGTTTCAACCAAACAAAAAATGTATAATACTTATTACAGTTATTTTGTCAAAAACTTGTGATCACAACATCTTGTAAGTAATTGTGTTTTTAAAAAGAATAATTTCTTCAAATACATTTCCTAAATGTTCACAGTATTGCCATTTGTGTTATACACTGCTCTGCATTACCAAGTAAAACATGTGTAAAGGCTTGTCTTTATATATGTCCACAAATACTGTTGCATGTAGTTCAAAGTGAATGAAACCAGCAGTTCATCTAAGGGGAGCAGTACACTTGCAGATTTACAGCTGACTCAGACTAAACAAGAAACTATTAGAAATGAGGTTATCTTGGATCTAGTCATCATAAATAATAAAGATGTATCAAATGTTGAAGTAATGATCATAATAGTCTCATTTGAAGTTGAGTTTTAAAAACATAGTTAAAAGGATGAAAAAAAAGTCTTAATTTTAAATGTACAAATTTTAATGATCTGAGAGCATCAATACAGTATATAAACTGGGGAAAAGAACTGACAGTGAAAATAAAAGGACATATGTTATACATACCTAACATGTTGAAATAGAAGCAAAATAGGTAAATCACTTGAGGTTTAACAATGATTTAAAGATCAATATAAGAAGTTAAAAATCAGGCATTTAAATTACACAAAAAAGTAGGAACAGCTTCAGCTTCTTTTGTGTACAAGGAATATAACAAGTCTTGCAAAAAAGCGATTAGATTGGCTAAAATATAAAATGAAAAGTTAATTGTGAACGATAGTAAGACTAACTGTAAAACGTGTTTTAAATAGATTAATGGAGGAGGTTTAAAGAAGAAATTATTTGAATCTTGAAGTATAAAAATAATGACTGATAAATAGTGACCAGAAAAGGCAGATTACATAATTAAATTATTATCTTCTGTATATACAAGGGAAATAACAATGTTAGAATACTTCAAAATAATTGGGTTGCTCTACCTTTACCAAATAATTGGTTAACCCAAGAAGAAATAAATAGAGGTTTGAAAAATAAATGTTTTAAATAAAACCCATGGTCCTAATGGAGTGGGTTCTGTAATAAGAAAAAAAAAAAATTATATTTCATTTTTAAGACTCACTCTCTTTGGGTTCCATACCAGATGATTGGAGAAAGGCAGATGTGACACATTTATTTAAAAAGGAATCAAGAGCAAATTCAGGCAACTAATGACCTGTAAGAAATGCCACGGCTGCACAGAGTTAAAAGAGTGGGGGTTGGCCTGGCTTGGAATTAGGAGGACCTTAGTATTGCCTTGTATGCAGAAGAATATTCTTCGCATTGCAGTTCATGTGCCTGGTCGGCTTAACAGAATCACTGACGCTCTGTCACGTGGTCAGTATCAGCGCTTCACGGAGCTTGCACCAGGAGCAAGTAACGCTTCAACCCCATGTGCGGAACAGGTATGGGACCTAGGTAGTCCTCTAGAGTAGCGATACATTCCTGCTAATGCTTCCACTGTCCTTTATCCCTATTAAATTCCCCTAACGTGTAAAACTATAGCTCGTAACATAGCCCGAAAGACTTATGGCTATTAAATTGACCTATTAAAGCAGCCCGCTGCTGACTTGCGAAGTAGGAGCTAGAAAACCCTACAGAACGTGATAATTCAACTTGCCAGCCCGCAAATCCTTTATTCTTTCAAGCCTATAACTGTTACGTTCCAATCGCACTATTAAATTGCATTGAAATCAATGGCGTTCTATCCCGTAATCCGCAAATGGAGCCAAGAAGCCAACGAGTGCTAGAGACGAACCGCAAGGGGGGTAAAGTCCAATCCATAGCACTTTAAATGCACATATACTACTGTACTTTTATAAGCAGGGAAAGTGATGTTAGGTCTTAGAATTAATAGCACAAAATTCTGAAGCTCGCAAATCGTCCCGAAAAAATACTTTATTTCATGGGTAATTTCTGTGTTATATGGATCCGGGCAATCAATGTGTTCATACATATGATGGAACTCGCATGTAATAGAATATCATATTTACGGCTTTATGAATATTGCATTATATCTGGAATGTGGGTCCGATCGTAACTTGCAATTGAACCCCTTAAGACTTTAAAATCCCACCTCCATTTGTCAGTGACGTAATTATATCGATCTCTGTTTCCAATGGCTCCATCTAAATCCGTAACTACGGGTTTGACTAATTAATCACGTTCACGGCCGTGCATCCAGCTCCATAAATCGTCAAAATGTCAAGCCCGCAGCCGTTGCAGGTCTCATGTTACAACTATGAGCTTGGAATTTAATGTAGCTCCTTGTTAGTATTTTGTAAAAGGCATTCTATTCCTGAGCCTGAGGTTCATACATTTTATTAACATCTAGCAGATATTCCTGTTTAGTTTGGTGTATTGTTTACTGTATTTATTGGGTTTATCAGGTTGTAAAAAAAAGTTGTTGAAATAAATACCATTAACTCCTGATTCACTTAACTCCTGTTTTGTTTGATGGTTTATTTATTTTTTAAATGTTTCTCCTGCAAGCACACTTTCTCGGACTGCATGGATTTTAGGCCACTCTTACATGTATTGGGCACGTAAAACTGCAGTAGAAAAAGATGGCGATCTGCAGCTTGATTTCAGTAAAACAGAGTTGCTGTTGAAATGGTTTGGCAGTTTGGAGTTTGGCGTTAGGGAGGTTGTGCAGTATGTCTGGCTAGTGGGCCCCCAGATAACTTAGTTATTCATGCCGGCTAATGATCTAAGGTTCATGCCTTTAAATACATTAATTACCTGCATGAAATGTGATGTGGATAGGTTGCATCAGCTGTTCCCTAATCTGCATGTTATATGGTCCAAGATGGTGCATCGTCTTAAATGGCGATCTCACATTCAAGCTGCACTAATAACTAAATTCAGGAAGAAGATAAATACGACAATGTCCAGCCCTGTTAATAAAATTGGTGGTTCATCACTCCATCATACTGACTTAGAGAGGACTGATGCGTTAGCATTTTATGAAAAGGATGGGGTACATCTAAATAAATAAATATTTATTTTTATTTTTATTTTTATTTAGGCCTTTAAAGAAACCATTTGTTTGGTCCTGGATGGTATGTGGAGTGTTTAGTAGTAACGGACTAGTAGTTACTTGCACATTTTCTGTTGACCTGTTAGATGGCAGGGAGTGCCTAAGTTTTAAATTTCTCCCCTTGGGTTACAGTTAGGCAGAGCTCTATGTTAGATGGTTAGGAGCACTTTTAGTTTAATTGGTGCTTCCTGGACACTGTCAAGAGTCTTTTAGATGGTAAGGAGTGTACTTAGCCCTAAGAGTACGTTTCCTATTTGTAGATGGCTAGGAGCGCATTTATCTTGAGGAGAGAGGTGCGTTTCCTGTTAGGTGGGGCAGGCGCATGATGTTCTGTGCTCCTGTGGCGGGGATGCTTGCCCCAGGGAGTTAGTGAGCAGTGAGGTGCGCTAATTCTGTTGTACTCCTGGAGCACGGGTCCCCTTGAGCCTTTATATGTGGGTTGGCTGCTATTTTATGTGTGTTATTGTTATAATAATCAGAGATATGGCCTGTTATATGCCATACCATGTGTTAAGTCTTTATTGGTTTATTTCTAAATGAGGGTATCCATATTGGCAGTGCACAGGTCAAGAAACCCCACAGCTGCGCAGAGTTAAAAGAGTGGGCATTTGACCTGGCTTGCAATTAGGAGGCCCTTTTTAAATGATTTATTCCTAATTTTGCCATTAGGGAGGGGTTTATGTAACAAAGGGCTAGCTTATATATACTACTTCACTCCTTCCCTAATCAGTTGGGTCCAGCTATCCAATTTCATATCCCATGCCTCCCTCTGAGATGTGTGCTGTTTTCTGCTTATTTTATTGTATACACAAAAAAACAAAAACATATGCTTCAGTTAACAATTTAAAACATTTTATATATATGTAATTATTAATACATTTTTACTATATCTTTGCACATTTAAAAATGTATTATGACTTTGTAATTTACATATGTTAATGTTTGTTTTGTATTGTCACAACGTTTGCCACATTACTAATTCTACTAGTGATAAACCTAAAACTTTGGATACACGTTCACAATTTCTCTTAAAAGGTATTGAATATAATCAATCCTTTTATTTATGTGGGAGTGTTTGCAGGTAGATTTGTGACCCTTGGATTTCATTATTTTTTATAATTTTGCAGTCAATAATTATGTATTTTTAAGTTTTTATGCATTTTTAAGTTATGTTTAATCAACCATATAGTATGTCTCATATGAGTTAAATAAAAACAATTGCATAATATAGTGTCAGGTTGTATGATAGACTTTTGCATTTTACTTCATACAAAGAAACTGAATGAAAGAGAAATACATTGGAAAGCCAACATGTGTTTTGATATAGATTACATTTATTGAAGTACTTATTCACTGGATTACATGTGCATAAGCTGTCATTTTTTAGACACTTAACATAATAGAAATTAAGAAATGAATAGATCACCACGACTAAGAAGAAACCAGATTTAGTATATACAGTATGTCCATATCACTGTATTTTCTTTCAATCTAGTGATTCCTGAAAAAAAACAGAAATAACTATAGTAAGTACATAACCACATAACAATAATTCAGAAAAATGTCAATCATGCGCATACATCAAATGTATTAATAAAATAAATAATTTGATAGCGTGATTTATAAAAAAAAATATTTCCTAAATAGTAATCATTAGACAATTTGTAAAACGTAAGTGGGAAAACACAATGATAAGCAGATCAAATTGGTTGCAAACAATTTCAATTTAATCACTATAGAGAAAATAAATCAATCTCATCAAGATGAACTCACATAAAAATTTCCATTACTCAGCCTAGAAGACCTCCAGTAAGACCTCCAGTAAGACCTCCAGTTAGACCTCCAGTAAGACCTCCAGTGATACCATTCAAATCCAAATTTAACCCTTTCTAAGAAAACAAATAAAGTTTTAAACACTTATTATTGTGTAACTCAAATATAAATAGGCCTCAAATTACCCATGTAAAGAATTTAGCCTTATTTAGGACCTCTTATAAGGAGACGTTGATGGTGATTTAATATTATACTTTAGTTTTTATGTGATATACACATTTAAGCTATGTCATAGTATGATTGGTTAACCAATATTTGCTCAAAAGGTTATTTTTGTTTTTAAAAAATCATCAACACAAGTAATGGCATATAACAGAAAACATTTTTTTTATAAAAAACATAGAAAGTCAAATTAGATTATTTATTTCAAGTGTATTTCCTTTTTTAAATTACTGACAAATTAATTGAAGATTTTGGTATTCAGCTGCTTCTAACATGCATTGTCAGAATACATACTGAGAATCAGTTGTAAACATGTAGAAGGAACTAACTTATTTCCAATTTAAGCTCTCTTTTCATCTATTGCAAAACACATAACCCAGTGTCTTCTATGGTTTAATATTCATATTTAAACTGAGGAAAAATATTAATGTAAAATTAGAAATAGATTTGGAAGAAGATTCAATCTAATACCCTTTAGTTTTAAAAGAGATGATTTTACCCACTGCACCACATCTACACATGAAAAAAATATAATCATAAAAAATATAATCATTATGACAGTCATAGCCTGAACCTTATTATCTATGCAGTTTCTCCTAGGAGAATTTCAGGGGCTTTGCAAGCAATTATTACAAATGAAATAATCTAAGACAATTCTTGACCCTCTATCTAATGGTGCAGAGCCCATATGGTTAAATTAGCATCCCTTTAAATTCATCACTAAAACCTTGTTATGGTTTCCTTTAATTTAACATTGTTTAACACTAATTTAAGATTTACTTTCCATAATGTAAAAGAAATCCTTACCAAAGATTTAGCCAAACTAAGGAGGGTATCTCCCTATAAAACAAGAGACATTAGTTACTGAAGAGTACAATGGAGTTCAAATATATGTAAATTATGATACAAAATATAAATATCTAATTATATATATACAGTCCTTTTTAACAGATTTTACATAATCTACTATTGTGCAAGACTATTGCTTAAAAGTAGTGAATGCAACATAAGAAAACAAATTTCAAAGTTCCGAGTGGTATCCATATTTTTTTATAACAATTGAAATGTCCAGGAACAACTGACAATAATAGACTCAAATGGTAGGTTCATTATTTGGACGGGGCTAGTGAATAACAGACTGATAACAATAGCTAATGTCTATTTGCCCTATAAGAACCAAATTAAATATTTGAGATGTATTTTGGGAAACATTCAAAAGTTTAGGATAGGCCTTACCATTCTTTGTGGAGACTTTAATATGACCCTGAACGCTATTTTAGATAAACAGGAAACTTATAAAATAAAAACCCGAAGCCTTAAACATTAGGGTATCTAGGGAGTTTTCAGAGCAAATTAAAGCTTTACATCTTTATGATGCACGGAGGACTTTGCATCCTCTAGAAAAATAATTTACATTCTTTTCTAATAGGTTTCAAACGTGGTCGAGGATTGACTACATTTTTACAGATTTGGATACCTTACATCAAGTTATTGATGTAAGAATTGAATTAACTCCCTGGTCAGATCATTGCATGATTAACCTCTGCTTGGAAGATAAAAGTTTGTTAAAAAAGAAAAATGGATGGAAAATAGATTCAACGGTCTTTAAGGACCCAGAATATATAAAATACCTTAAGAAAGAATCTTTGGAATTTTTTTAAACAAATAGACAATAAATAAATTCCCCTTTAACTCTCTGGTGCTGCTATAAGGCCTATATTTGAGGCCTTATAATAAAATAAAGGGGAAATCCCTGAGGGAACTACAT
The DNA here is from genome assembly GCA_027410445.1 of Discoglossus pictus. NCBI lineage: Eukaryota > Metazoa > Chordata > Amphibia > Anura > Alytidae > Discoglossus > Discoglossus pictus. Next base: position 271,881,803 of record CM050167.1, read on the forward strand.
GTTGAACTGTACAAACTTCCTCAATCAAAAATAAAAACTTCCAATAAAAGCTATGAGATGAGAATCAAGGAAATTAATGACCAAATAAAGAACATTTTACAGAGACAGGCTGGTAACCATCTGCTATGGAAATATCAGCAACATAACTTTATGTTTGGCAATAAAAATGGCAAATTCTTGGCTAATAGATTAAAGAAACAGAGGTTACAAAATAAGGTCTCAAAAAATTATGGATCAGATGGAAAGATACAAACATACCCTGAAAAGATTGGCAAGATTTTCTTTGGTTTATATCAAAAATGATATAATCTTGGGGAGGATCCTTTGCCTAAACCGAGTAACTTAGAAATTAGGTATTTTGTGGATCAAATTAGGTTCCCTAGATTAACGGAGGATAACTTAGACTTCCTAAATAAAGAGATCACAGAATTTAAGATAGAGGGAGTCATTAATAAGGGCAAGCCGAACAAGGCACCAGGGGTCGATGGTTTTGACCAACTTTTCTACCGGGTTCTCTCACCAGAAATAAATATCCACTTATGTGTTTTATATATATGTAATAAAAAATTCAGGTAAATTATCGTCAGAATTATTGGACATCTTAACATCTTAAAACTGGGTAAAAATCCGGAGGAATGTAAGAGCTACCGCCCTATATCCCTCATTAACCTAGATATAAAGTTGTATTCCAAGATACTGGCAAACCGCCTGAAGAAGTAATTTCTGCCTTGATCCATCAAGATCAAACTGCTTTTATAACTGGTCATCAGGCCTCAGATAGTACAAGCCGTTTGCTAAATATCGTTAGTTATGTTAAGACCAAGGATGTCCCCATGTTGATCCTGTCTTTAAATGCCCAGAAGGCATCTGACAGGGTCAATTGGGGATTCTTGAAAGAGGTTTTGCAGAGGTTTGGACTGGGAGACTTTGAGAATAACGCAGTAGGTGCTTAATACTCTGATTGGAAAGTGTTTGTAGTAGGTGGAGACAAATGAAACAAAGAAATTCACTATTAAGAATTTAACTCGACAGGGCTGTCCTTTGTCTCCCCTGCTGTTTACCCTTTTTATGGAACCGTTATCTATCTGGTCAAAGGGAAGGAGGAATAAATATGTATGTCCTTTGCTGGTGATTTTGTTTTAACCCTGACCTCTCCCGAGTCTTCGTGTGCAGGGTTACAAAGGATTCTTGATGAATTTAGTTGGGTTCTTTTGCATTTTTAAGTCTCCTTGGTTAGGGGAATAGCTGGGGAGACAAGGGACTCCCTGGAAAGGGTCTATCCATTTAATTGGAGATCGACGTCCTTAGTCCATTTAGGTTTAAAATTCTCGTTTCAAGCAAAACATATTTTGCAGGACAACATAAGCGAACTAACGAAAGAGGACATTGACAGAGTAGAGGAATGTAAAACTCTCTTGTTTAGCTAGAATCTCTTCGGTCAATATGAGTATAATTCCAAAGATAACCTATCTTCTGAAGTGTGTTCCAGGCAACCTTCCAAGTAAGTGTATAAAATTGTTACAGGCTGTAATTGATGAGTTTGTCTATCTTGGGAAAAGACCAAGGATTAAAAGGACTATAGCTCACATGAAATTTGAAAAGGGGGGCTTGGGGACCCAGTGTATAAGAAATTATTTATGCGAGAATATAGCGATAGTCCAAGCTATCAGTTGGAACAAGGACAATAATAAATCTAGATGGATAAGAATAGAACATTTTCTACTGGAAAATATTCCTATACAGACCATCCTTTGGCATCCTACATATAATTTTAGTTTATTTGAAAGGTTGCCTAGATTTATCTGATCATCTTTAAAACTTTGATATAGGATTAGAGATGTAAAAGACCTAGTGCGATTTCCCTCCTTAGGTGCTCCAATTGAAACTATGATGATACAAGAAAATCGATCAATAATAAAAGTGTTAAAAAATAAAGGAGTTGTTTATGTAAATGATTTATATAATAGCAATAACCTTTGCTCATTGAAAGAACTTCAGTGGTTGCACTATGAAGCCCTATAAAACTCCTTACATAAACAAGGGTATACAACCCCAAATATGCCAAGGTTATAAAAAATGGAGGAATTGTGTATACAAAGGGAAAAAGGCCATTCTCTGTCTAATTGCAATAAAATCCTAGAGGATACTCTTACCTTTTTCCAAGAGTATAGGCATAAAGGGATGGGAGAGGGATTTAAAGCTGGCATACTCTGACCAAGCTTGGGGTAAGGGGTTTAAGAGGTCAACAATTAAATCCTCATATATAGAGATGTTTTTTTTGATAATCTATAGATGGCATATGACCCCAGCAAAAATAATAAAATGTAATTCCTACATGGATAGCTTATGTTGGAAAGGCTGTAGTCAGGAAGGCTCAGCCATACATCTTTGGAGGATTTGCCATTAAGTGAAACATTATTGGAATACAGTTTGTACTGCATTAACTAATATGATAGGTAACATGTACAAAAGATACATTTCTCTATTGGTTCAGTACATGGCCCAAACATGTTATATATATATGTGTGTGTGTGTGTGTTTATTCCAAATTAATAAAATTATTGAAACGGTAGCAACTCTTTTTAAAAAAAAAAACAACATACATTAATGATAGCTACATTAAAGTATATTGTGCAAAGTGCTCAAAATGTAATAAGTGTGTCTTACCAATGCTTTACAGAAGAAATTAAGCAACTCTCCCACTATTTTCATGTCATCCTAAAAAGTAAAAGAATCATTAAACAAACCAAAAGAGTTTTAAATTAATAGATCCCATTATTATTATTATTATCATTATTATTATTATTATTATTATTATTATTATTATTTTGAGGTCGTCACAAAATTGTGAAAAATAGTGAATAAAATAAAAAGTTAGCATTTCTCAAAACAAAAACATAAAAAAATATTGATTAAACAATATGATTGTCATTGCTAGTGGTTATAATATAAACATATACTTGCAATATAACCTAAACCAGGGTACCTGGGAGTGGACTATAAATGTATAGAAGCATTCAGTTATTTCTATTGATATGTGGTATTTGTTTCTTTTCTAAAAAAATTCTATACATGCTATAAATTCCATTTATGGAATGAAATATATTACCGCCATTCTAAGAATTTCATAGGCAATTGGATCAACAATCTTCCCGACATTGTTCGTGACTGTTTCCTGAAAAAGAAAAACATATGTTATGTTTTCAGAAATAATCTACGTGATTTGTTTTTATTCATTTTGATCATTATACATCTCACAATGTGGTCCTATGAATTCAGCAGGTACAGTCATGAAGTGCTGTCATGAAATTAATATAAGTGTAAAGTTTGTAAGATGTAAGGAATATGGTGTAACCAATTGCAAAACATATTTTCTAACATTACAATATCTATTTAGTTTGTAGTTTAACAGTAATAAAGATTATTTCTGAAGTCATACAAAAGTGATCAGTGACAATATAATTTTGATCTCATTCATTTTGTGAATCTTTTCCTTATCAATCTCATTGGAGCTAACATTCAGTCCATTGTTTACATATTTTTCAACAAGTAAATGTTGCTGTGGCATACCATGTATACCATAATAACAGGTAGAAATAGAATTAAAAATAGATTTTACCAATGCATTTTTTGTTCCCAGAAGGTCATCAACGGAACAGCCCACGGTTTTCTGGAAAATATGATATTGATGTAAGACGTTTGTTTCATCAAATAGGAATATTTATGTACGTTTACAAAAAAATCTTCTGTCAAAATAATTAATATATGAAACCTAGCAATACCCCAAACCAGTATAAAGAAGTTTATTTTAATATTCCAAACATTCTTTCCAACTTCTATATGTAAAATATTTAGATAAATATAATATAAAAACGAATCAAGGTTAAAACACACATCCATTAATTTTCTGTTATTTTACACTACAATATATTATATTCCACCATTTTCTAATGAAGGCTGAAATAAAATAAAAAAATCAATCATTTACCAGAGCCTCATTTAGTTCCTTTAGAAACAGTCTGTATAACTCTTCATTATGTGTCTCCTGTAAACAAAAACATACACATAATAAAACTAATTTCTTATTACTAATGATGTTTTCATTAAAGTACGTCATTTGTAGAATTAAAATACATAACAAAATATATGATAAAACTGAATTTCAAGGCAATAGTAAGCACAGTTTTTTGAATTTACATTAGAATTTTTTTCTGAAGAATTTATAATAATTTCTTATGAAATAAAACAAGTTTACTCAGTACAAATGCTGATATCTACCATAGGCACAGAGAATTTGACAAACATGAAGATTGGTTAATACACTACTGGCCTACAGTGATTGACCTATGGGTTCTGATTAGGGGGCCATATTCTATTAGAAGCACGTAAGTGACTCTATCCCATAATTTTGGCTGTAGGTGTTTTGTTTTCTAAATGTTTAGATGTATTCTAATTATTTTCAGTCCACATGTAAACCCTGCCTTTTTAAGTATGATTTCAGGGGGAGTGGTCGTATGATCTGGCAATATTTAAGCAATCCCGTAATTTACTTGTAGACACTGCCAATAGTAAATGAGTCCGTCATCATGACGTCATTAAAACATGGGAGTTAGACGTAAACTGCCATCAGAGCATACAAATTAATGAAAGTTAATAATTAAAATCTGCTGATCAGGCTAGCAATCAAGCAATCTAGCAATCTAGCACTCTATAATAATTCATTAGAGCATCTGTTCTAGTCCATGTGGGTTTCATGGTATGTATTAACCTACTCAGTCCCGGAACAATATTACACATAAATAACAGTTAAAAATAATATGTTTTATTCCATATTTGTGGGTTTAAGACTGATGTGTAATTAATTCTAATGTCTTTCCATGCCTTCCCATGCTTTTAAAGTACAGTAGTGTGTATTTAATTGCTGCTACGGCTATAATAAATGTCTGATTTCTATTTAGCACTTGTAACATTTTTGAAAGAAACGTGATACTTTTTCTATTTGCTTGTAGTCCTATTTAGCACTTGTAATATTTTTGAAAGAAACTAATTTTTCTACTTTTTCTATTTGCTTTTTAGACTTATTTTGCGAGCTAGGCCCACGGTTCTAATAGAATGCTGATTTTGTGTCATTTTAATGATTTAACAAACGTAATTTGCAAGCTGTTCAAAAATCAATGTAGAAGTAAGTCCTAAGTCACAATTACTGGTGGGTAGCATGCAATCAGGATTCAAGTAGCTAACAGAATAGGTGCCACTTTTAACAGTGGTTTTAAGTGTGTATAAATTTACGATCTGGGCAAAAAAACAGTGCCCTATTTAATCAACTATCTCAAACAAGGTGCTGCATGCCAGTTTAATCCTTAACCAGAAACAGGTGGCCAGAGTACCAGAGGTGTATGACAATGTTGTATAATTGCAGAGACTAGGACTGGAAGTACATTTTTATCAACTTTCTCATGCAAGAGGAACTTTGTGGTCTCTTAATTTAGAGCTTACTTTTTATAGAAGGTGTCAAATTTACATCAGTCTAAACACATTTTCTGTTGTGGACATTCTTATATGCTATTCCTATCTAGTAACCAGAAATTCATTATACAGCATAGTTTATCTACTGTTCAGTACATAAACTGAAGGAAGGGACGCCTACAGTTAAAGATGCTCCTGACATTAGTTTTCTATTTTTTTCTTCTCTTCTAAGTGTATATAAAAAAAAATTCAAAATATTACAAGAATATAAGTAATTATTTTACCTTTCCTTGCATATATAAGCATATCATATTTTGGAGTTTCACAAGAAGTTCAGGAACATTTTGCTAAAAAACATAATTATGATAATAGAAAGAATATACAAAGATTATTATATGACTTAAAATTTATACACATAAAACTGTTGTCCAAATGCAACCACTACAATATAGATGAGAGAAGCAGAATGTTACATTGCTAAATGATTTTACTAGCTAAATGCAAAAGATTTTGGTGCTATGGCTGACAGTAGTACCCGTTAAGTAGTACAGCCATTTCTATCCAATGACAAACAAGGGGGGAATTTACAAAGCACTTTCTCACTTGAGATAAAATGAGGATGGCTATTTTTCTCCAAAGGTAACTGCACATAGCAAATCATGAGCTGGCATGATATGTACTTGAGATGCTTAGTAAATTTCCCCAAGGTTGAAATGTTAAAGCCTCAAAAAAACATTTATATTACAACAATCAAAACTCATTTTAAAGCATTTTAATGTAATAAAAATGAAAGAAAAAAATGTTTGTATTCTAAGTTCATACAGTTTTCACCCAACGGCTTCTATTATAATGGAAAATGAGAGCAAATTTGAATAAATACAAATTTTTTAAAAGTTAATTTTTGGATTCAACTGTAGTAAAGTTATTGATCAAATAGTATACATACTTAGAAAATATCTTTTATACTTTGAAATATCTCAATATCATTACTGGAATAATCCCATTGCAATCGATATATTTTTGAACTCATTGTAAGTATTATATGTTTTTCTTAACTTCTTAGTAAATTGCAATGTATTTAAAAAATAAATTTAAATATGTAAAGGAAATAATTTCGGCAATTCAAAGCTTTACTGGGTGATATCAACAATTTACCTTAAAAAATCCTCAAAGTAAACCAACTTTGAAAATATGGAAATATATAGCAATGCATCTTTATTCTTACAGTATAATATACTGCACTTACATTCAGTAGTTTTTCAAGACATTGAGTATTGAGCTTAAGAATCGCATTGGAAGATCCTGTAACCCAAACATAAAAGTTGTAACACAATATATTTCAGACAACTGTATAATTAGTTTACTAATCTAACATGTTTACTAAGAGCCTCATTCAATTGCGAGTTGGCCAATTGAATAGGGCTCTATATAAGCACATAACATATTTTTTATACAGAAATTTTTAGTTAATGAACTTCGATACAAAATCAAGGTCTTCACTAACTAAAGACTTCGGTCAAAAAATATGGTATGTGCTTATATAGAACCCTCTTCAATTGGCAAAATTGCAATTGAATGAGGACCTAAGTCTTTCTTATATACAAATTGTACTCCCCCATACACACTGACATACCTCACATTATGAAAGGCTTTTAATTCAAAGTATAGACTCCATTTCTGTTAAAACAAGTTTCCTTGGAGTGATGGTTAATTTGCTGTGAAATGCAAACTTAAATAATTTTAGCCAGAAAGGTTGCATTTTTTATTCATGTACATAGTTCAATACAGAATCTATGTAAAGGTCCCATATTCATGTTAGTCTTAGTTCACCAACTATTTGCAACTCTGCAAATATTTTAATATCTCAAATGAACACATTTTTTCAATTAAAGCCACAAATTAAGGGCCCACATTTTAAGAATACATTTTTCAGTAATAAGTTTTCTAGATTCTAGCAATTTGAAATGTACTTACCAAAGCAGCAACTCATGGCCAGAAACAGAAATACAACAGCAGCTTTCATGTTAAAATAGGTGTAGAGTCTTCAACTAGAACCAGATTCTGATCCGAAGATGTGAAACCTACATCTAGATCTAAGATATTTATACTGTAGGAAGAGAATTGTGAAATTGAATGACAATACACTTGACATATTTGATTATGAACAAATGCAAACTTTGTATAAATGACAAACATTTGTTCTTCTTACTTCGCTTCTCATGTTACCTTTTAGAGAAATAAAAGCACAAATAATAAATGTGCCAATTTTATTTTGTTTGTTGTTCCTTCCAGAAATCAGCACCAATATTCACAAATTGTTTATAATAGTACTTATTGTAGGATTCTTATTACCAAGTTCCTTTGTGGTGGATTTATAATCCTAATCCATTAAGTTTAAAATAAATATGAGACTTTGATGTTTAGAAGACATAGATAGTTATACCCTGATCTATGTTCACACAATATAAATGAAATAAGTAAATTATATCATTTAGTGAAAAAAACATTTGGTGTAACTATTCATCCAGTTTGAAGAATGGCTTTTGTCTATAACCCTTAAAAGAAATCAATGTTGAGTAAAATATAAATCTTATTTTTATTTATAATTGTATAAAATTCTAATGACTTGATAAATGTTTGTTTTTGATAAATGCATGTACAATATACATGCAGTTTACAGGTTTATAGATTGTTTATATTCAACAAAAGGCATAAAAGCATCATCGTACAATTAATAACAATTATACTTTTTAAAACTTTAAATGTGACAGAGAGAATAATTAAGCAGGGAAAATCATAAAGTAACATTTAATCACTTTCTGGTATCTGGATTTCCCTGCTGGATCCTATCTTAAAGGGACCATCAACTGCTCTTGTGTTCCTGTATTCTGATGAATTGTGAGCTGAATAAGCAGGCTGAGCACCGAGATATCCAAATCCATCACAATCCATGGAGTGTTCCTGTAAGTTGAAAGTGTGGTAACTTGTCTTCCTTGAATGGTAATTCAGGACTTCCTCAAACAGGCCTTTGTAGGAGGGCTGAGAATCTTTACTTCCCTCCCACAATTGCTAAAGGAAGTCATGGACAGGATGTGATGTAAATTACATCATCTTAACTAAGGATATATCCAGGCAGGAAACTGGTGCTGTTTCCTGTTTGCTTGCTGGGTGGTGTTGGTGATGGTTGATGGTGGTGATGATGGAAATGGTCTAACCGTGGGTAAGATAAAGCGTTTGGGAAAGGGGATTATTATATAGGTAGATAGATTTAAAAAGGGTTGGTGCTCCGTGGGTCTGGCTGTGTGTTTATAATACATTTATAGTATTGTGTTGTTGCCTTTTAATAAATACCTTTTAATGTAGACGAACCTTGTGTAATATTTATATATATTAATTTGGTGATACACCACATTTGGCGACCACGAATTTTAGACTTCTACAAAGGTTATTTATGAGGTAATATCACATTAATAGATAGTCAGATTTATTTATTTATTTATTTTTGTGGGGAAGGAAAAAAAGTACTTTGTCTAATTATCCTCTGCATGGGAAATCAAGTGCTGATTGTGTGTGGAGTCTAGGATAAGCCTCCATTTTTATATAAATATCGTACTAGCTTCTGAGTTGAGTTGTTGTGCTTTTGAGTACAGGCCTAGCCCTGCATTTGAATAGACTCCATGCGGCTTCTTTGTGTATTTGAATGCTAAATTAAGCCTCCATTTTTAATATATATCGTACTAGCTTCTGAGTTGAGTTTTGTTCGTACTAGCTTATTTTGATACATAAAACAAATATATCGTACTATATCGTACTAGCTTCTGAGTTGAGTTTTGTTCGTACTAGCTTATTTTGATACATAAAACAAATATATATCATACAGGTTCTTTTTGTGGGTTTATCTGAGTTGTTGTGCTTTTGAGTACAGGCCTAGCCCTGCATTTGAATAGACTCCATGTGGCTTCTTTGTGTAATTAAATGCTAATTCAAGCCTCCATTTTTAATATACAAGCTTGGGCACCAGGCCACAATTAGTTTGTTGTGTGTTTCAAATACCTGAGTTTGTTAATACTATTATTTTTGTTTTGTTTTGGTTTTTTTTCTCTTCTTTCTTTTTCTTTCTCTAGTCCTTTATCATAGTACAGGCCTGGAGAAAAATAATAAATAAACCATTTTGAATATTATATATATATATATATATATATATATATATATATATATTATTTCAGGCGTGCATTTTAATACACTATAGGCTTCCATACCTTATACATTTTGGGTGTCTTGCATATCCTAGTTCGGGTATATCTCCTACCCTGCAGGCCTTGCTATTATATTTTAAGTTAATTAGCAAGTATTACCTTCACCATACTAAGGTAAGTATAATTTGCATTGTGGGTACTAATCTATTTTTCTACATATTACACCTGGCCTACTGAATAGTCATCAACTATTGTTGGCTACTCAGAAGCATGCTACTTTAGTCGCAAATTGATTTGGATTCTTACTTGGGTGAGTAAAAGAGTAGAAATGTCTTTTCAAAGGGCCAAATACTTTCCCACAGAAGTGCGTGAGTACTTTAGGAAACATATTCAAAAACATGATGGTCCATATGAGCTTCCAGAGCCAGCAAACACAGACAGTGAAAAAGAGAAGAGATTAATGGATGTTCTAAAACAAATTGTAAATAACAAAAAGTATAGAACAAAGAAGAGAAAAAGTTTGGTCACACAAGCTGTTGTAGCCACAATAGGAGGCCTAATAGACTTAGTTGTAGAATTACGGCAGCATAATTTGGAAACAACAAATAAAATGGAGGAAGCAATGGACAAAAGGGATTGTTTAAAAATTGCAGCTTTGAGAACAACTACAATTGTGGGGAACTAGAAAGGGAGTTAGGGGAAATAGAGGAACAGAGGGATGCTTATGGAGTAAAAATAACAGAACTTCAAAACATAATAATGGACTATAAAAATAAAACAAAGTTAGAAGGGATAAAAGGAGTCAGAGACATTGCCAAAATATATCCAGATCTGGATATGTTCGTGGCACAAAATAAAGAACCAGTGCCAAAAATGAACCAAGATAGAAAAGATTTCTTATGTTATTCTGTTCCACAAGTAGATACCATACCACAAGCACCAGTTATTGTTTCAGAATTATTTAATGCAAGGCAAACACCTACAGGATTTTCCATGCAGACTCGACCGATGTCTATGGCAGATAAAGACAATTTCCAGAAATGGTGGGGAAGTATGCCAACTAACAACTTTAATACGTTTACACATTGGTTTATGAGGGGAGCAGATAGAGCTAAAAAAGGAGGTCTTAACTTAGAGGAATGGACAGAAGTGTTAGAATACGCTATGGGTCCTTTGGCTAGTAGACTATTGGGATTTAATAACAGTGTGTCTGATCAGGCAGGAAGAACTGCTGCAACTAATTTCTATCTACTTAGCATAGAGAAAGAAATAGCAAATATTACCATGAGGCCAATAGATGGTCCTAGAGAGGTAGCTCAAAGGATATTTTTTTGGTATACTCTACGACAACCTCAACAGCCTCTAGTGCTGGGCTCACCAGAACATATAGCAAAAGTAATGGAAGCCCTTCCCCGGGAGTGTCAAGAATTTATCAGGCTTTTTGATCCAACACCAACAGACTTGGAAATGGTACTAACTAGAGCTGATAAGTGGTGGATCAAGCATCCTTTCACAGAACAGGCCTGCTCTGTTTCAGCTGTAAGAACATTTAAGGTCGAGTCTGGTAGAGATATAGATGGTAATTGGAGAAACCAGACGTGGGATGTACCCCAGAACAAGAAGGATGATCAAAACTGTAGACCAAAACAGAACTTTGACAAAAGATGGAGAGATCCACCTAGGGACTATAGTAATAGGGATGGCAGCAACTGGAGGGCTAATCAGGAGGGAGAGAGAAACGGTAACATGGGCTATTGGGAACTCAGGAGACAGAAGGATAGGATAGAAGAGGAAAATCACATACTTAAAAACAAGGTAGCTGAGTCAGAGAGGAAATTGAAGGAAAGTGAGGCAAAGATGCAATATAGTGTTATAAAAGAGGGACGGAGTAGAAGTGAGTCACAATGACAAATCCCAACCCCTGCGCCTCAGCATCTCATTCACTCAGCTAATTTAACCATGGATGAGGCAGGTCGGCCTACCATTTATACAGTCATCGCAGGGGTAGGGAAAAATATGTTGGTAGATACAGGAGCAGCAGTTACAATGACCAACAGGGTCAAAAATGGGGATTCTTCAGTAAGTATTATGGGAGTTACTGGGAATCCACAGGAGGTTAGAGCAGGTCTAATTGATGTAGCAGTTGGAGGAAAAACAATACAAGTAGAAGCAATAGTGGGTTGGCCAGAGGAAATATTGGGAATAGAAGCTTTAAAAAAAGGAAATTTCATTGTAGATCTTGCCAATTTTTGTTTGTGGAAGACAGAAAAGGTGAATCAGGTAAGTACAGAGTTGACGAAAGGGGTTGTGCTCCCAATGGCATATATTGTCTCTCCGATAAAAAGTCTGGAAAAAAACAAACTGAAACTAGACGGACAACCAGAATGGCTGCAGAAGCTAATCCAAGACATACCTGTTTGGGCTACAGATAAATTAGACTGTGGAAGAATGAAAGGAATGGTCTTGTTGGAAGCAGGAGAGCCACAATGGCAAAAGCAATATCCAGTCCCAAGAGAATCAGTGGCATCAATCACTGAGATGATAGAAATGCTGGAGAGACGTGGAATAATTAAATCTGGAAATGGGTATGCATGTAACTCACCATGTTGGCCTGTGAGAAAAGCTGTGTTTAAAGGGAATGGAGATGAAAAAGCAGCCTCATCATGGAGACTTACCATTGATTACAGGGCCGTGAACAAACTTGCAAAAAGAATGGCCCCTGTTGTTTCTGTTTATTGTGAAATGATGTCCAAAATGTCACCAGAAATGAAAGTATTCAGTGTAATAGATGTGGCCAATGGATTTTGGTCAATTCCCTTAGCTGAAGAATGCCACTACCGGACGGCGTTCAACTGGGAGGGCCGACAATATGCTTTCACAGTATTACCACAGGGATATTGTGACTCCCCAGCTATTTTTCACACATACATGAAAAATGCATTGACAGCTTTCCCACGTCCAGATCGTATCATTCAATATGTTGATGATGTCCTCTTACAATCCCCGAACATGGAAGAACACAAAGAAGACCTGGCAATATTATTACAATGCATACTGGAAGCTGGACTTAAGCTAAATGGGGCAAAGGCACAATTGGCATGCCAGAAAGTCAACTTCTTAGGAGTAACCATATCAGGAGATGGACGATCAATTGATCAAGACAGGGCCAAAGTTATTGCTCAGTTACCCATTCCTACAGACCGTACAGCGCTCCAATCATTGCTTGGAATAATGGGATTTTGTCGTGAATTTACCCCACGATATGCTCAACTGGCACAACCCCTTTATGAACTCCTGAGAGCACAGAATTGGGATTGGACAGAGGAACACACATCAGCAGTACAAAAATTGAAGGCTGAACTAGGGAGTGCACCAACTCTGGCATCTCCAGACCATGAAAAAGAATTTAGACTATATCCGATTACAATGCCAGATTCACAAGGAGCAGTCATCACTCAACTGTGGGGACATGCAGAACGTCCAGTGGCTTTTGGATCTCAGATGCTGTCTGCCGTAGAGCTGAAATTTGGATGGTGTGAGAGATTGATCTTAGCAGCATACTGGGCAATTAGAAGATTTAAATACCTATTTGGCACACAGACAATAATAATCTGTACACATCATACTCCATTGCAGATCCTCAGACAAGGCAGCCTGGCAATCAGCCACATCAACAATGCCCGCATTCAGAAATGGACTATGGCACTGCTCGCTGATAACATTTCAACTCATGCCTTAAGAGAACCAAAAGAATGGGTGGCTGGAATTTGCATAAAGGGAGAAGCTCATGAATGCCAGATCTATCCTGAATCAACATGCCACGCGGTGTTCAAAGATGCCACTCATCTTGTGATGACCTCAGATCCTGTATGGTATACTGATGGCAGCTGTCACTATGCACAAGGAAAAAGAATATCAGGAATGGCCGGAGTAAAAATGTTGGGTAAAGATATCATAAAAGAATTTGGATTTAGAATCAAAGCATATTCAGCACAATATGCAGAACTGGCTGCAGTCATTGAAGTACTTCAGCAAGAGTCTGGAAGAAGTGACATATTGACAATTGTTTTGGATAGTGACTGGGTGTTCCGAGGCACATGCCTTCTGCTAAAATGGTGGGATAGTAACCAATTCCTTGCCACAGATGGATCCCCTGTTAAGTTCCAAGATCTATGGCAGATGGTAGAAAAGTTATCACAAAATTTCAAAAGAATTAACATGATCAAAGTACGGGCACATAAAAAGACAGGGCCACACCGAGAGGGAAACTACCTTGCTGACCGGTATGCAAAAGAGGCAGCTGTCCAAGCGGAAGACTGGAAACCACCCACAAAAAACACATTACAAATAGCTTCTACTACAAGGAGCAAATCTACATTTATTTCAATTAAGATGAAGCAACTGCAGGAATTACAAGATCAAGATGAGGAACTAAAAGATATTCGGGAGAAATTACAAAAGGGAGAAGAAGTGATATACGGGGGCAAAAAAGTGATGGAGGAGCAAGGGCTAATATGTATATCAGAAACCGGGGAACCGATTTGGATTGTACCACAACAAGTGAGAAAAGACTTACTCCGATGGATACATGGATCACAAGCAGGAGGACATCCAAAGATCAGAGAAGCAAAAGAGAGGATTCGACATTTGGGATGGTGGATCGGGCAAAACAAGGATCTTGAAGAATTTGTGGATAGTTGTATTATATGTGCAAGATTTGACCAGTCCAACAGGAAAAGAAGGGGAGAATTAATGAGACAGACACTTGTAGGCCCATGGGAAAGAATTCAAATTGATTACACCGGACCATTGCCAACAACCACAAGAGGAAATAAATATATTCTCATGATAGTAGATAGCTTCTCAAGATGGATGATCGCAATCCCAACAAGAAACTGTACAGCACTAACCACAGCCAGGAAATTAGTAAGCGATGTACTGACAGTGTGGGGAATTCCAAAAGTCCTTGATTGCAACAATGGAGCGGCATTCATAGGAAATGTAATGAAGGAACTTTGTAGGATGGTGGGTATTGAACTGAAACACCATATCCCATACCATCCACAGGCAGCAGGTCAAGTTGAGCGAATGAATGGCACCATAAAAAGAAAGCTGAAAAAGCTGGTGGCAGAACATGGGCAAGCTTGGGACATATACATACCTTTAGTATGTGCCCGACTTAGATCAAGGCCCTGTAGATCAACAGGATTTTCACCGTATGAAATTTTAATGGGTAGACCAATGCCCTCCTGGAAAAACTGGATGACAATACCTCCACCTGTAGCTTTACAAACCGCTGCAATCACAGATCAATGGGTCTGGCCACACACTTGGAAATTGTTCATAAATCTGTGGCTGTGGAAGATGAAGAACAATACCAACATCGAAAGCGATGGTATGATGCAGCAGGGGATCTGACATCATATGAGGCAGGGGACAGAGTTATGGTGCAGAATCAAGATGAACACCTTCCTTGGGGAAGAGCAAAATGGAAGGGACCATATACTGTAGTAGATAAATTAGGGACCTCTGTATACTTGATTGATCACGCAGAGAAAGGAGAAGTCTGGCTGCATGCATCACAGCTTAAAAGATTTAGGAAGGACAAAATATGGAATAGAGGTTAAGTACAAATTGAATAAATACATACACATTGTTTTTTTTCTTTTTTTTTTTTTTTTTTCTTTTGTTTGTGTATGTATATGTCTCTAATGCTGTTTTTATTTTTTATGTATATGTTTCTAATGATGGAATCTAGTGTTCCCACAGAGCAAAGCTGTATAAGAATGAAGATGCGTGTCAACAGAAGATTGTGGTGGATCTTTGTTACAGGATGGATAAGTATAAGCTGTATCACAGTAGGAATGGGGAGACAGGCAATAAGGCCAGAAGATACCGCAAATAAGGGAAAGAGTTTGAAAAGATTGGAGTTACATTATGTTCAAGCAGATAGATTTATTTGGCCCAGGGAATTGGAAGTAAAAGAGGGTGGAGGGTTACAAGTAAACATTATTTTGCCACATAATAGTACCAGGGGATTAGCTCTTAGAGCTCCAATAAAAAGTATAGAGGGACATAACTGGGAATGGGTTATAAGATATGGACAGATAATGAATACAGGAAACTTTAAAGGAAGGACTAAAATAACAACAAAGGTACAAGGGAGGGTTACAAATATTACAGTAGTAGTGAGTAACTTAACATTAGAAGAAGGTGGAGAATGGGACGCTGCAGTTATAGCTGCCCAGCCTGATCTAGAGGAATTCTGCAATTTTGATACTGGAAAGGGGTGTGTTCTAACAATAGATGAAGTATTTGTCTCGGTAAAGGAGCTGCAACGTTGTAAAGATCAGAAGAAGGTACCATGGCCAATAAGCGGATTGGTGGTGGTACCAACACATGAAACAGTTGTGCAAGGGGTTGGGTGGACTTACT
Organism: Discoglossus pictus; assembly: GCA_027410445.1. Lineage (NCBI taxonomy): Eukaryota > Metazoa > Chordata > Amphibia > Anura > Alytidae > Discoglossus > Discoglossus pictus. The sequence goes on from CM050167.1 coordinate 271,897,900, forward strand.
ACCCAATAATTCTAAATTTTAATGATTTTTCTATTCCTCCAAAGTGCCCGGAATCACAGCGGCAGTGGTTTAAGCAAAGTATACAAGAGACCATCATTGAGTGGACCGGAGCAGGGAGTCGAGAAAAACGGGACACACCCACAGCCCTTTTAGGAGGAGTCGGAACTGGATTGGGAGTTTGGAATTCAGCAGACATCATTGGACTGAACAGCAGGATAAACTCCCTTACTGATGGCATGGGACATGCTATGAAAACAGGTGGAGTAGCTGACTCCCTTATAGTGAGTAGACTGACAGACAATGTTGATGACATACACACCATTGCCAACAACCTGCATCTAGTTGAGGAAAATATTGCTTCCATTGCTAACAGCATTAAGAATGAAATAGTGGGAACTGCCATTTTCTGTTCTATGATTGGAGGAAAGCTGTTGGCAGATTTAAAGGAAACTATTAAAGACATCCAGGAAAACAAGTGGGCAAGACAAATCAATGCAACAAGGATTATCACGTCATTGAAAAGAAAAGGAGTGGACATCACTGAGGACAATCTCAAATACAGCTATATTGAAGGCCCAGATCAATGGATGCCACATGGACTACAATCTGGGACAATAGGACTAATCCTGGCAATTCCCCGTTGGGAGGGGCAGGCAGAGCAACTGAACTTTATACATAGCATTGGCACGTTAAGTGATGGAATCTACAAGCAACACTTCCCATCAAAAAGATTGGCCACTATTACAGGATTGGAGATGGATGAAAGCTGTTGCAGGAAATCTCAACACCGATGGCTGTGCAGTTGTGTTTGGGACAAAGGAGCTGAGGAGGATGGCTGGGTGCAGTTGATAAAAGAAAACCTGGTGCAAGAGGTGATCCGCATAGGGGACATCGCATGCTTTATCGGCCACTCTGAATATAGGACAGTTGATAAAATATGTTTGGTGGAAGAAGGGTCTTGTATCATGGTAACCACTACTATACATGTAGGAACTCATACACTATTTCCATCAAGAAACCTTACCACTGAAATGATCAATTTTACTGCAAATGCAGATTGGACAAATTTGACAATGAAGCTTTTTCCCCCAATTCCAAAGATTATCCTGGAACTTCATGAGTTAGTAAAACGTACCAAACAACAACTACACCCCATCAGCTTACTGCTGGAACAACAGAAAAAGGAAATAGAAATTACTACAAAAAACGTTGAGCATCCCTGGTGGGGAATTCTTACCAATGCAGAGACACATCCAGTCCTACGAACACTGTCGCTGGTACTCATGTTCATTCAAGTATTAACGACAAATATAATAATATACTTTTGTGTGGCAATGAAACAAATGAGGAAGAAACTTGCAAGGAGGATATATAATAATGAAATTTAAATGTTTTTATTTTTTATTTTGTGTCTTTTTTCTCTTCTTTCTCTCTCTCATCTATAAATTCTGTTTTTTGTGTAATATGTGGATTGACAGCCATAGGAAAGTACAGGAGAACTTATGTCGCTGAGGGAACTATTCCGGAGGGACGGTGGGTTGAATTTCTCCTGTATATCAGGTTTTTGCTCCCACTAGGTTCTCCTGTACTAGAGGGATAACTAGAAAACTGAGCAACATAGAAGAAGAAAAAGTGAGGGAATGTGGTAACTTGTCTTCCTTGAATGGTAATTCAGGACTTCCTCAAACAGGCCTTTGTAGGAGGGCTGAGAATCTTTACTTCCCTCCCACAATTGCTAAAGGAAGTCATGGACAGGATGTGATGTAAATTACATCATCTTAACTAAGGATATATCCAGGCAGGAAACTGGTGCTGTTTCCTGTTTGCTTGCTGGGTGGTGTTGGTGATGGTTGATGGTGGTGATGATGGAAATGGTCTAACCGTGGGTAAGATAAAGCGTTTGGGAAAGGGGATTATTATATAGGTAGATAGATTTAAAAAGGGTTGGTGCTCCGTGGGTCTGGCTGTGTGTTTATAATACATTTATAGTATTGTGTTGTTGCCTTTTAATAAATACCTTTTAATGTAGACGAACCTTGTGTAATATTTATATATATTAATTTGGTGATACACCACAGAAAGCAGGAGGTTATGGGGTGTCCATGGTCCCCTCACCCCTGGATCTTAACAAAAATATATTCCAATATAATAGCTGTGAGAATTAATAAAATAATATGATTAAGTACGATTCATACTGAAAAGTCCCACAAAAATATAAGCACTAATATGACTTTATCATAATATACTATCAATCACAATGTTCAATCCATCCTACTATAATTAGATGCCAAGAAAGCATTTGACTGTGTAAACTTGACTTTTTTATTTACCACTACAGCATACTAGCCCAAAATCATTAGAGCTATTTCAACTCTCTACCAAAAATCGATTGCACACATATGCACAATGGGCATTCGTACCTATCTAACATAAACGTACCAGACAAGGATGTCCCCTATACCCACTTATATATATTTTTTAGAAAAATATGAATATTTGAATATTACACTAAATATTGGATAAATGAGATTATCCGAACATATTTCTTCACAATATCCCCACTAAAGACATTTCTGTTCAAATTAGATTTGTTGCAAACTGTTTAAAGATAATAAGTATTGAATGTTATAATCCAAATACACTATTTCCTCACCAAGATCTTTGCTTATAACCTTTTTTATTTTTATTTTTTAGGCGTATTTTATATTCACTGCTATAATAATAATAAGATCATTCGTTAAATTCCTCACCTTACTTTATATATATATATATATATATATATATATATATATATATATATATATATATCACATATATAGTTGTGAGCAGCAGAAAATGTTGCTAACGCTGACATCATAAAGGGGGCGTGGCTATGATGTAAGTGGGGGTGGGCCTAACACCTGATTTTAACAGAAGCGTGGCGGCCATTTGCATTTCAGAGAAAGACAGCAAAGTGAGAGAGGGAGACAGGTACAGAGAGAGAGGGAGACAGCTACAGAGAGAGAAGAAGACAGGTACAGAGAGAGAAGGAGACAGGTACAGAGAGAGAGGGAGACAGGTACAGAGAGAGAGGGAGACAGCTACAGAGAGAGAAGGAGACAGGTACAGAGAGAGAGGGAGACAGGTACAGAGATGGAGACAGGTACAGAGAGGGAGAGAGACAGGTACAGAGAGAGAGGGAGACAGGTACAGAGAGAGAGGGAGACAGGTACAGAGAGAGAGGGAGACAGGTACAGAGAGAGAGGGAGTCAGGTACAGAGAGAGAGGGAGACAGGTACAGAGAGAGAAGGAGACAGGTACAGAGAGAGAGGGAGACAGGTACAGAGAGAGAGGGAGACATAAAGAGAATTACAGAGCAAGAGCACACACAGACAGTGAGGGAGCACAAAGACAGCGCAGAGAGAGTTCACAGATAGAGCGCACAGAAAGAGAGTGCAGAGAGATTGACAAAGAGAGTGAGGGGTACAGAGACAGAGATTGCACACAGACAGCAGTGCACATAGGGTGCAGATAGAGAAAGCGTACACGCAGAGAGCATGCCCAGCCGGTACATCTACACATTGTATAGTAATAATAATAATAATAATGCACAAGAGCATGCCCAGCCGGTACATCTACACATTGTATAGTAATAATAATAATAATAATGCACAAGAGCATGCCCAGCCGGTACATCTACACATTATATAGTAATAATAATAATAATGCACAAGAGCATGCCCAGCCGGTACATCTACACATTATATAGTAATCACATATATAGTTGTGAGCGTACGAGTTGTTGCTAACGCTGCGGGCTCGCGTAGCGAGCCAAGGCCCTCGCAAAGCAAGGGCCGCGGGCTCGCTACGCGAGTCGCGGCCCTTGCGTAGCGAGGGCCTTGGCTCGCGCAGCGAGCCCGCGGCCCTCGCAAAGCGAGGGCCTTGGCTCGCGCAGCGAGTCACGGCCCTCGCATAGCGAGGGCACTGGGCGAGGGTCTCAGTTGCTGGCATGGAGCACCGAAGGGGCTCCTTGCCAGCAACTGAGGACCCTCGCGAAGCGAGGGCCTCAGTTGCTGGCATGGAGTGCCGTAGGCGCTCCATGCCAGCACCTGAGGACCTCGCAAAGCGAGGGCCGCAGTTGCTGGCATGGAGCGCCGAAGGCGCTCCATGCCAGCAACTGCGACCCTTGCAAAGTTCACGTCGCAACCCAAAGAGCACGACACACACATTACGGCCTCGCAACACTCGGACGCAACTCGCGAACATTACAAAATGTAAAACCCAATACATACACACAGCACATACATAAAAACCTTACCTACACCAAGAGGGAGCACCCAGGACCTCAAAAATGCCACTTAGACCTTCATTTTACTCGAAATAAAAGAGTTTAGAGACTAAAAAAAACTGTAAGCGAGAGAAAAAATGGCCGCCGAACAAAACGAAAACGAGGCTACAGCACTCTAAACTCGCAAAACAACACAAGAAACTCGCAAAACGCCACAAACGACCTACAGATATTCATACCACACAGTGCACACATTCAGCATGCTTACACAGCAGCTCCACACCACTAATGCTCCAGCAACATCAAAACAGATTGCCAGCTCTTCAACACAATGCTTCAAAATAGGTAAAGTATATTCATTTAGTAATCTATTACATATTTCAGTATTATACACCAAACAGCATTAGCTACCTTACAATTTCATTGCCGTCATTTTTTGACGGGCAATATTCTAGTATATATATAATTATAAAAAAAAAAACGTTCATGTGCAAATTTTTATTGTGAGCTGCCTACCCGGCTTGCTCTGTGTGGTTAAAAAGAAGTTAAAAATAAAAGTTTATAAATTATAAACCCTACTAGTTAGGGATAAGTATGAGGTTGCTACCATCTGGCTGGACTACCTATAAGTGAGTGATATGTGAATGGTATAGGGATGAGGATAGAGGCCTAATGGCCAGATATATGCCTAATAGGAAATTGTGACTGTAATGGCATATAATAGTGATGAATGCCAGAATCTAGTAATGGCATGTGCTGAATAATAAATGTATAAAGTACTATGTGCTACTAAGGTAGAGATATGTAGTGTTAAGAATTTAAAGGTACTGTGGAGTGACACTTAAAGTGACAAAAATAATGAAAAAAAACCCTTGTGATAAGGGATAGCCAGAAAAAATATATGAATTATCCTCATATAAACAAAAATTTTTTGTAAATCATTGGATAAACAAAAAGTTTGCACAAGCTTACATTTGTGCTTGATAGATTAGTGGCGCTGATAGTGGCAATTCACACAATGTAGCCGTTCTTCAGCGGAGTAATGTGATGCAGGGAGGTCAGATGACAACAAGTGAGTTTCAGCATGGGAGCGTCCAATGAGACGCTCCCAAATCTTAGACCATGCATAGGCCAATCGATCCGAACGCAGACTCACGTCTGCTTAGTTTCTATTCCACATACGTATGACGAGACGCTCGCAGCGGCCGCATCCAATGACATTCTTTGGGGGCGTGGCCTCCGTTCAATAAAAAGCCCGCGAAGGGCAAACAAAAGAAGTGTCAGCCTTTGAGAAAGTTACCATATTGGTAACGAAACCGGTCAGGCAAAAGCCATATCACGTTTGTGAGCAACCAGTTAGCAGTTTGTGGACCTTGAGGCATTTTGCAATTGAGACACAGTAAGTAAGAGCCTTTATGGCCTTTCTCCCCTTTGTATATACAATCTGTCTTGACTATTTTGGAGATATATATTATTACTCTCCCTAACTAAGGCCCATATCTCTTTGTCACCCTATCAGGGTAATACCCCCATGAACAAATGTTCTGCACTATTTTTGGTGTAAATAAAGGGGTATATAAAGACCTTGTAGAGATTTAGTGGCTTTTTTCTATATATATAGAATTATATATGGTTCTATATATACACTGATATAACTGCAACTATAAGTCCTCATTACATTGGTTCAGTTCACATACTGCAAAGCCTTTATGGCACTGGTTGAAACTTTTTAACATAAAAGTTTTTAATATAAACCCAAGTTATCAATATGATTTTTCTATATTTTTTGTTTATCCAATGATTTACAAAAATTTTCGGTTATATGAGGATAATTCATATATTTTTTCTGGCTATCCCTTATCACAAGGGTTTTTTTCATTATTTTTGTCACTTTAAGTGTCACTCCACAGTACCTTTAAATTCTTAACACTACATATCTCTACCTTAGTAGCACATAGTACTTTATACATTTATTATTCAGCACATGCCATTACTAGATTCTGGCATTCATCACTATTATATGCCATTACAGTCACAATTTCCTATTAGGCATATATCTGGCCATTAGGCCTCTATCCTCATCCCTATACCATTCACATATCACTCACTTATAGGTAGTCCAGCCAGATGGTAGCAACCTCATACTTATCCCTAACTAGTAGGGTTTATAATTTATAAACTTTTATTTTTAACTTCTTTTTAACCACACAGAGCAAGCCGGGTAGGCAGCTCACAATAAAAATTTGCACATGAACGTTTTTTTTAAATAATTATATTAATATACCTATCAGGTGTTAAGCACCAACTTTGAATAAATTATATGATCTATATATAAATATATATACAGTATATAAATAAATATATATAAATATATATATATATATATATATATATATATATATATATATATATATATATATATATACTTGCATGGGCAAGTTCTAATAATGGGAGATTTTCACTACCCTGGAATAAACTGGATGAGTGAAACCAGCAGTACGGGTAAAGGGAGCAGGTTCTTAAATACACTCAGGGATCATTATCTGGCCCAGGTTATACAAGAGCCTACTAGAAATGAAGCTATCTTTGATTTAGTCATCACAAACAATATTAATATGGTATCAAATGTTGAAATAGGGCAACCTTTGGAATCACAAAACAGTCTCATTTGAGATTGAATTAAAAAACTAAACTGTGAGGGGCCAACAAAAATGTTTTAAAAGGGTAGATTTTAACGGGCAGCAATAGAAAGTATAGACTTGGACAAAGAACTGACAGATAACAATACTGAACATAAATGGACAACATTTAAATCCGTACTAAATATACATACATATCGGCATATTCCATGTGGGAATAAAAGTAAAAGAAGTAAATAAATCCAACATGACCTAACAATTATTTAAAGATTAAGATACAGAGTAAAAAAAATGGCATTTAAATTGTACAAACAATAGGGGACAGAATCTGCTTTACGTGAGTACAAGGAAATCAATAAGGCTTGCAAAAAGGGCTATTAGACTGGTTAAAATAGAAAATAAAAAAATTGTTGCAAAGGAGAGTAAGACTAACCCTAAAATATTTTTTAAGTATATAATTGGGGAGAAGGCCAGGACGGAAGCTATAGGAGTACCACAATGTGAAACAGGCCGTCTGACAATTAGTGACCAGGAAAATGCAGATGAGCTAAATAGGTTATTTTATTTGGTATATACAAGAGAGGTACCAGTGGTTGGGACACTGCAACATAATTTCGTTAGTCTACCATCACTAAATAATTGATTAATGCCGGAAGAAATCCAAAAGAGGTTGGAAAGAATAAATGTTAATAAAGCTTCAGTTACTGATGGAATACATCCAAGGGTACTGAGGGAACTGGGTTCTGTAATAGCCCAACCATTATATCTATTTTTTAAAGATTCACTCAACAAAGGGTCTCTACCAGATGACTAGAGAAAAGCAGAGGTGATACCTATATTTAAGAAGGGAGCAAGAGCAAATTATAGACCTGTAAGCCTCATTCTGTAGTGGGAAAGCTTTTAGAAGGGTTAATAAGGGATAATATACAAGTATATGTATATTCAAACAGGATTATAAGTAGGAGCCAACATGGATTTATGAGGGATAGGTCATGTCAAACAAAACAAATTAGTTTCTATGAGGAGGTAAGTAGGAACTTGGATCAAGGCAACTTAGTGAATGTAGTCTTTTAAGATTTTGGAAAGGCTTTTGATACAGTGCCACCTGGGAGACTATTGTGCAAACTAAGGGATACAGGAATTGCAGTAAATATATGCACATAGATTGAGAGCTGGCTAAAAGACAGGAAGCAAAGGGTCGTTGTAAATGGAACATACTCAGATTGGACTAATGTGGTAAATGGGGTTCCTCAGGGCTCAGTATTAGGTCCTCTCCTTGTTAACATATTTATTAACAACTTAGAATTAGTACTGGAAAGTATTGTCTGCATTTTTGCTGATGACACGAAGATGTGCAAGGTAATTAAATCAGAAAATTATGTACTTTCCCTCCAAAGGGATTTGCAAAAATTAGAGAAATTGACAACTAAATGGCAGATAAATGTAAGGTTATGCATCTGGGAAGGAAAAATAACCATGCAATTTATAAATTTGATTAAACAAATCTAGGGGTATCAGATATTGAAAGGGATTTGGAAGTGCTTGTGGACAACCACCTACGTAACAGTTCTCAATGCCAAGCAGCAGCTGCAAAGGCAAATAAACTATTAGCATGTATTAAGAAGGGTAAAGAAGCAAGGGAAGCAATATATAATTCTACCACTATACAAATCCCTCATTTGAAATATGGAGTACAGTTTTGGGCACCACTTCATAAAAAGGACATTTTAGAACTGGAAAAAGTACAGAGAAGGACAACAAAAGTAATAAGGGGAGTGGAGGGGCTATGGTATGAAGAAAGACTAACCAAATTAACCTTTTTTTTCTCTAGAAAAAAATCGTCTAAGAGGGCGTATGATTTGTCAAGGGAGCTTTTTGTGCCAAGAGGTTTTCAACTGACAGGAGGACATCCTTTGAGGTTAGAAGTAAAATGATTGCACCTTAAAGAAAGAAAAGGGTTCTTCACAGTAAGGTTAGTTAATCTGTTGAATTCTCTACCAAGGGAGGTGGTGACAGTGGATTCAATACATAACTTTAAAAAGGGATTGGATGTATTTTTTATTAAAAAGGCTATTCAGGGTTATCCTGGTGAATTAGAGAGGGAGTATTGATCCAGGGAGAAATCTGATCGCTAGTATCTGGTGTACCCCAAGAATCTGTCCTAGGCCCCCTCCTCTTCTCCATCTACACTTCCTTACTTGGTACCTCATAAACTCTTTTGGGCTTCATTATCATCTCTATGCAGATGACACACAAATCTACCTCTCCGCACCAAATCTATCCCCCTCTCTTTTAACACACGACTCCAACTGCCTCTCTAGTTTATCCTCTTGGATGTCCACCCACCATCTCAAACTCAACATGTCTAAAACTGAACTCCTAATCTTCCCTCCCTCTCCCACAGCGTCAATTCCTCACATCTCTCTTACTGTCAACAAAGACATCATCACCCCCTCCTCCCAAGCCCGTTGTCTTGGAGTTCTCTGGGACCCCGCTTTGTCTTTCATCCCTCACATTCAATCACTAACTAAATATTGTCTTCTCCATATAAAAAACATCTCCAGAATTTGTCACTATCTTACACAAGACAAAACTAAAATCCTTATACACGCTCTCATCATCTCTCGACTAGACTACTGCAACTCGCTTCTTGTTGGCCTACCCACCACCCGACTATCTCCACTTCAATCCATTATGAATGCCTCTGCTAGACTCATCTTCCGTACACAACGTTCAGTGGCGGCATCACCTCTCTGTCAATCACTCCACTGGCTTCCCATAGCCTCAAGAATCACATTTAAAATCATGACCCTAACTTACAAAGCCCTCAACAATAATGCTCCCCTTACATCTCTGCTCTCATCTCCAAATACTCCCCCACCCGCCCTCTTCGTTCTGCTAATGACCTTCTTCTTTCTACAACTCTTGTCACCTCCTCTCACTCCCGCCTCCAGGACTTTTCTCGTGCTGCCCCTAGTCTCTGGAACTCCTTGCCTTGCTCCCCCAGATTATCCTCTTGCCTCAAAACATTTAAAACCTCACTTAAAAGGCATCTCTTTAGAGAAGCGTATCACCTTCCACCCTAACACACTTATCACCTCTCTCTCCCTCTTTTACCACTCACTATACCTTAGATTGTAAGTCTGCGAGTTTCTATCCTAAGTACTTTGGGAATTCACCATGGACATTGGATTCCTAGCTCAAAGACAGGTCCCTCCTTCCTTAGCTATATGTTAATCTTTATTTATCTTTGTCGGAACTTAATTTATGTACAGCGCTACGGAACATGTCGGCTCGTTATAAATATACTATAATAATATTAATCTGGGGTCAGGAAGGAATAATTTTTTTCCCTTTTGAGACAATTGGCAAAGTTTCACTTAGGCTTTTTTCTGTTTGCCTTTCTCTGGATCAATTAACAACTAATTTGCATATTGCAGATCAGAGGAGAACTTAAAAGGTTGAACTTGATGGGCTAAAAGTCTTTTTCAACCACAATTACTATGTAACTATGTGACTATATATATATATATATATATATATATATATATATATATATATATATATTATATTATATTAGCAATTTAAAAGGTAGTACAATTAATATTTAACCTTTGTATATAATTATATATATATATATATATATATACAGTATACCGTATTGGCCCGAATATAAGCCGCACCCGCATATAAGCCTCACCCGTAAAATGCAATGAGAATATAAGCCACAAAACGTTACAATCACAAAATGTTACAATCACTAAAATCGCAAATCGCTATTCAATCGATACAATTCCGCAGTCACTCACACCCGTAAACGGCAAATTTAAAAGAAAAGATTGATTTTTAACTTGCATTTACGGTGCTATATTTAACTACTTGCGGGTTCTATGGTTTCCAAATAGGACTCTCAAGTAGGTTAAATGTTGTGCCGTAAATGCAAGTTAAAAATCAATACTGCACTGTAAAATACGGGGAAAGCGATGAATGACATGATAATTAACTAGCGACTTGCCCGTCAAAAAATGATGGTCAATAAAAGAAAGTGTTGAAATGCTGTTTGTCACACAATGTGAGTGTACTGTGTGCCTCACGTAACTAAATTCCTCAAAATGCAGAAATCTACATTACATAAAATAAGAAAAACTAAAATCACCACAAAAAAAAAAATTTCATTACAGAAAAAAAAAAAACCTAAGTCACAAAAAATAAAAAAAGGAACATTACAGAAAATAAAAAAATACATTACAACCCCCCCTCACGAAAATGTTTTTAAAAAATGACACCTGAAAATGAAATACATATAATACATACATATAATACAATACAATTAAATAAAATAAAATACAATTAAATAAAATAAAATACAATACAATGAAATTAAATACAATACAATGAAATAAAATACAATATAATTAAATAAAATACAATATAATTAAATAAAGTACAATACACCACTATTTAATATACATGCCACTATGTAATATACGTGCCACTATGTAATATACATGCCACTATCTAATATACATGCCACTATATAATGTGATATACATCCCACTATCTAATATCCAATACTATGTAATAATACATCCCCCATCTATCTAATATACAATACATACTATCTATATATATATAGCTCCCCTAATTGTAAGCTACAATAAAATAATTAAGACCACTTACCTTTGAGATGTTTCTTGAGATCAGCAACCTACGGTAAAAAAGATTAAAAAAATTAATACAACACGTTTACATGAAATACCTAAACATTCTAAACATTCTAAATATTCTAAATATTATTCTCACCTTTCCAGCATGTCCCATTCCAGCATGTCACGTCCCAGCATGTCAAGTCCTCCATGTTCCGTCGTCCATCTTTGCGTCTTCTCCGGCAATACTCCTGTAAAAAAAAACATTACATTAGTAAACATGAACCAAATTCAAAAATACACAATCTACATTATACTTACCTTTCCGCGATGTCTCCGGTCTCCTCGCACAAAAAAAAACAAAAAAAAAACGACACACATCCGCCCTGGCAGATATCTCCGACGCTAATGACCTTCCTATGGAGTGTTCCAGAATAAAATTGGCAATGGCGGCTTCTGATTGGCTGAAAAGGCTGTCTATCAAATTCAGCCAATGAGAAGACCCCATTTGTGAACCAATGAAAAAAGTATACACCCCAAAATACAACGCTGATTGGATAACACACCTATCCATCTTTATTTGAACCAATCCTAAGGCTTTATTGCCATCAGCCAATCACAATGGAATATACCCCTACGTACTGATTGGTGAAGACATCTGCGCCTTCCCATTGGCTGTAATATTGATTGATATTAACAAAAGACAATGAGAATGCGCAAATCCTTCACCAATCAGTACGTGAGGGTGTATTCCATTGTGATTGGCTATTGTCAGTGCAACCAATCAGAATGCGCAGAGGCTCCAACCAATCACCCTGTGGGGGTCTATTCCATTGTGATTGGCTGAAGGCATCTGCGCCTTGTGATTGGTTTAAATAAAGATTGATAGGTGCATTATCCAATCAGAGTGGGATTTTAAGGTGTATCTGTTTGTGATTGGTTCACACATTGGCACCTCCTGATTGGGTGAATTTGATAGACATCGTTTTCAACCAATCAGAAGGCACCATTGCTTGTTTTCTTCCGGAAAAGTCTCCTGGAGCCTCATTAGCGTCGGGGATGTCCGGAAGTGCGGATGTAAGTATATATATAAAAAAAAGTTTACAGGGCGTGGCAGAAGATGATCCGGAGGAGGCCGGAGACATCACGGGGAGGTAAGTAGAATGTAGATTATGTTTCTTTTATTTTGATGTATTTGTCAGGAATTGACTCTGCTGGGATTTGAACCCTGGTTTGCATGTTGCTGGACCTCTTCCCTATCGGTACGCCCGCCTGCTGCTTGCAGATTTGCCTGAGATCTGATACCTTGACTCTAAAAGCAATGAAATCAGTGACAACTCTCTTTAGCTGTGTCTGGTCAGCTGTCTGGTTCTTGGCCTATATAAGGCACTTCCTGTCTCTGTATCCTTGCCAGATTATTGTCGGTTCCTGATCCCTTCAATAAAGCTTGTTCCTGTTTCACCTACAAGTTGCTGAACTGGATTATGGCTGACCTTGGCTACTGGTCTCCACAACCTTGTGATTCCTATATCATTACAGAATAATCTGGCGCTTTCATGGAGACCGCCGGGTCAGATTCTGCATTGGCCCAGCGGGTTGCTTTATTTGCAAGAACTGTGCAGACCCAGGCACAGACCATTCAAGCGCTGCAGGACCAGGTAGCTGAACTGCAAAATAAATTTCAGTCAATGCACAGTGAGTATGCCAGGTACAGGGCACGTGATGTTGCGGCTGCTACTGTTACACCTGCACAAGATGCCCGCTTGCCCCTGCCAGAAAAGTTTGGAGGAGATCGCAAAAGATTTAGGGGTTTCCTAAATCAATGCCGTTTGCACTTCATGATGTTACCTCAACAATTTCCATCTGAAAGAGAGAAGGTGGGATTTATTTTTTCACTATTCAAAGATGAAGCCCTGGCTTGGGGCTCCCCTCTTCTGGAACAGGACAGTCCAGTCTTGGGTAATCTAAATGACTTTCTTGAGGCCATGTGCCTAGTTTTTGATGACCCCAATCGATGTGCTACAGCAGAAGCCACTCTCCTTCATTTGCATCAAGGGAGGCGCTCTGTGGCTGAATATGCTGCTGAATTCAGACAGTGGGTTGCTGATACTACCTGGAACCAATCAGCCCAGAGGTTCCACTTCAGAAAAGGTCTCTCAGAAGCTATAAAAGATGAGCTAGCTCGTGTTGATCTTCCTGCTGACTTTGATGCATTTGTGCGTTTGGCTATCCGTATTGCTCGGAGACTTTCTGAAAGAAGATTGGAAAGACAGGGCTCTTTTAGACCAAGTACTACTCCTATTTCCTATTCAAGAATTTCTACTCCAACCATACAAACACCTACAGACTCTGAGCCTGAGGCTATGCAGGTAAATCTAATAAGAGGGCCATTATCCAATGAAGAAAAACAGTGGCGACGCACTCACAATTTATGCCTGTATTGTGGTAGTGCAGGGCACTATGCCATCAATTGCCCTAGCAAATCCAAAAGAACAATAGCTATGGCTGCTGAGGGCCCACAGATTCGACACCAATCCCAGATTGCAGATCAACTGGATTCTGTCACACAACCCTTGTTTTCTCTGGCTCATGGTGAAGAGGGTATGTTGACTCAACATCCTCATTTTGTGGTGCCTATCACGTTGCAATGTGGTGATCGTAAAATTTCAACTACAGCTATGATAGATTCTGGAGCAGGCGGAAACTTTATTGACATTAAATTTGCAGCAGGAAATAGAATTCAGTCTATCCCTAATTCTTCACCTGTGTTAATGGAGACAGTGGACGGTTCTCCACTTACGTCAGGCCCGGTTACACATGAGACTGTGTCCTTAAAGTTCACTCTGGAAGTGAATCACCATGAGACTATATCTTTCCACCTAATTTCCTCAACACAGTTTCCAGTGATTTTGGGGGTACCTTGGCTTGCTCTGCATAACCCACAAAATTGATTGGAATATCAGAACTTTGTCCTTTCCTTCAGAACACTGCTTAATGAATTGTCAACCCACTAAGGTAACACCTGTTGCCACAACAATTAATGAAATGGTTGCTACAAACTTGACTAAGCTTCCTCTACAATATCGGGATTTTGCAGATGTCTGTGATAAGAAGAATGCTGATCAGCTTCCACCCCACAGGCCTTATGATTGCCCAATAGAGCTGTTGCCTGGGGCTGCTATCCCATTTGGCTGTATATATTCCCTTTCTGAGCCTGAATTGAAAGCTCTTCGTGAATACATACAAGAAAATCTTGCCAAAGGTTTTATTCGACCATCTACTTCCCCAGCAGGAGCTCCTATATTCTTTGTAGAGAAGAAAGATGGCAGCCTTCGGCCATGCCTTGATTACAGGGACATTAATAACATCACTGTTAAAAACCGCTACCCCTTGCCTCTCATTCCTGAACTTTTGGAGAGACTTCGCTCAGCTAAAATATTTACGAAGCTTGACCTTCGGGGGGCATATAATCTGGTCATCTTACATATAAATGGTGAACTACTCTGTATATAAGAACTGTAAATTAGATCAGACACAAATATTGTAGCCCACATATAGAAGGGCATGATAAGCTACCAGATTCATATATGGACTAGGAATTTGTAGGACTTACTGTTTTGGATATAAATTAAGTAAAACCTCTTTTGAGATACACATATATATACACCAGGAAGCCAGCTTTACAATTGTAAAAGCACCTTATAAGACATAATAGAAGAGATTATAACACTGAATTTATCTCTCAGTAACTGGTCTAGGGTGCAATATAAAGGGAGTCAATATTAATTGTTTTTAAGGAATTATTTCCTATTCCCTTGATTTTAAACAAGTTTTTAATCGACGTTGTCTTCAAGTAATTAAATAAAGATTTATTGTTTTGATTTCTCTGTTCCTTTAATATTATATATGAATAGGTGTTATGCACCGAGAGAAATAATAACTATTATTTCCCAACACTACAAAGAATATATATAAGTGGTTCAATCCACAATTTTGGGTATAAATTGAATTCAGGATCTAAGGCTATCCTCCCTTAAAACTGTGTATTCCAAATAAGATGGCGAGTCTAAATATAGATAGTTGGAAATTCACCAACTTACATAATGAAGCAGCAGAAAGTTTCAACTTTAGAGCCATAGAAAAGGAAGATGAGGATATTAACATCAAAATTGCATTTAGAGACCTGAATAAAAATTTGAAAAAGCAAGTGAAAATAGTATGGGAAATGACAAGCCTTGAAAATTACATAAAACAAAAGATTATTCCGAGAGGCCTGGGGATTAAAATAATGCCAGCAACAAGTTTAATCAATGATGATTTTTTTAAAAAATGGACAGACATTCTATCACAATGTTCATTAGATTTAATGGACTTAATAGTGCAAACAGAAAAAAAGCACTTAGAAATGTTCAGCAATGACCTAGACAAAAGCCAGAAATTGGTTGAATCCTTTAAAGAAAAACCAGAATATGAAACGAATTGCCAGAAACTGACTGAAAATCTGGAGAGATTTAAAAATGAAATAAAATCTAGAAAGCAGAAGAAATTCATGAGAGATCAGGGTGATTATAAAAATAACAGTGTATATAAACCCACCCAGAGGCAAAATAGAACTAAGATATCCTCTGACATAAGCTCATCAGAATATGAAACCTCAGATATTGAAGACCCAAACATGAGATTGGGAACTGGTACAAGTACAGATGGAATACAAAGAGGTTTAAGGACTAGGTCAATGCAGGAACATGAACAGAGACAAGAGAAAGCTTTTTTAGACAGAGGCCAATATATCCTAAGAGGAAAAAGGAAAGCAACCAATACACAGATAAGACCAAATCGATATCAAGGACCACCACATTAAGTCCGAATGCCTCTGATTTAGAAGATTCCCTACAAATAATAAATCTATCAACTTTTGCACTAAATGAAACACATAAAGCTGTCCTAAAAAGAGGCCTCTCTTTTGTTCCGTCATCCAAAGTAGAACTTTTTACAAACATAAAAGATTTAAATCTCTTTGGAAGGAAATTGGCACTTCATAAATTCTATAAAAATAAAAACATGAAAGAGTATGCCTATTTAAACATTGATAAGGAAGATCAAGACACATTTATGGATATGATGGCCCTAATAGAGGAAAATGAGAATGCATCCATATCAGAATCAGGAACACCAAAAATATGGAAAAAAAAGAGTAAATTCACTCCTCAAATTAAGGACTATCCAAATATTAGTGTCTTTATACAACAAGTTACAAGAGAATTGGAAAATCTATATACATCTAAGCAGAAAACCACATACAATCTAAGTAGAAAGGAAAATGCAGCATTAAAGGAGCTCCAAGATTGTAAAAATATACAAATAAAACCAGCGGATAAAGGGGGAAATATTGTAGTAATGGCAAACGAAGACTACAAAAGAATGTGTGAGAAGATTCTAAAAGATAAATCAACTTATGAAACACTGAGTGCAGACCCTACAAACATATATAGAGAAGAACTTGAATCAGTGCTTGATAAAGCATTGCTAGAAGGAATAATAAATAAAAATACATATGACTATCTACTACCAAATAACCCCACAATCCCTACTTTCTATGCACTTCCAAAAGTGCATAAAAAGATGTCACCAATACCTGGTAGACCAATTGTATCAGGGAACAATAATTTATCCAAAAATATCAGTAGATTCCTGGACTACCATCTGAAAGATCTAGTCACAGGTCTTCCCTCATATATCAAGGATACAACAGACATATTGAAGCAATTGGAAGATATAATAGTACCAACTAAAACATGGCTCGTGAGCATAGATGTAGAAGCACTATATAGCTCTATACCACATATACAAGGCATTGAAGCTGTGGGCTTCTTCTTAAGAACCAAAGGAACGAAAATGGAACAATTCAATAAGTTCCTATTAAATCTTCTTGAATATATACTAACTAGAAATTACTTCATCTTTGCTGATAAATGGATACATCAAATTAAGGGCACAGCAATGGGGACATCATGTGCCCCGAATTATGCAAATTTATTTCTAGGGTGGTGGGAAGAAAGATGGGTATTTGAGGAAACCAAGAAAGATATGACAGATCATATACTAATGTGGAGACGATTTATAGATGACATAATTATCTTTTGGACCGGAACAAAGGAGGAACTATCTCTCTTCATAGATACCCTTAATAACAACACCTTAGGCCTAAAATTTACATATGAAATAAACTCAACTGAGTTGGCCTTTTTGGACTTAAAAATAATGAAGGATCACCTGGGAAATATCAGTACGACCACATACAGGAAAGATACAGCATCCAATAGTTTACTAGAGTGGTCAAGTCAACATTATGAACCCCAAAAAAGAGGTATACCAAAAGGCCAATATCTACGTATCCGAAGAAATTGCAGTGATGACATCTCTTTCAAGTTAGAGGCTGACAAACTTAGGAAACGTTTCAAAAGTAGGGGATATTCAAACAAATGCCTTAAAAAAGCATATCAATATGCCCTGAATGTTAAAAGAACAGATCTCCTAAATATTCAAGGAAAATATACACGAAAGACAAAAATGGAAGAATCACAAATAGAGAAAGAGGAAAATTCCAGTGAAGAAGAAGACCTAATACGATGTATACTCACATATGGATATAATGCAAGAGAAATTAAAGACATCTTCTCTAGATTTTGGTATCTATTAACGGCTGATGAGGACCTAAAAACCAAGGTCTCCACGAAAAGTTCAATAACATATAGACGGAGCCCAAATCTGAGAGATCTGCTTGTACATAGCCACTTCTCAGAACATAAACAAAATGAACAAACATGGCTTAAACCTTTGATTGGATGTTATAGATGTGGACGGTGTAAATATTGTAAATTTATAAAACCTTGCAAGGAATTTATCCACCCAACATCAGGTAAAAAATATCCTATAAAAGAGTTCTATAACTGCAAAACCAAAGGAGTTATTTATGTGATACAATGCATTTGCCTGAAAATCTACGTCGGGAAAACGAGCAGAGAATTCAGACGTAGGATGGGAGAACACATCTGCTCAATTACGAATGAATATGATACACCAATTGCACGCCATGTAAAATTAAAACACCAGAAAGACACATCTGTCTTAAAATTTCTGATAATAGATGGAGTAAAATTGGGCCCAAGAAAAGGGAACCTGGATGACATACTACTTAGGAGGGAATCTAAATGGATTTATGAATTACAGGCCCAAACACCTAAAGGTCTCAATGAAGGATTCTCCTTTAAGGCATTTTTATAGGCAAGAAGTGACACACTTTATCAAACAGTACACCCTCTGAGAAGGGAACAAGATAATCCCAAATCAAGACAGAAGCTTTTCTGGATTTCCTCATATCACACCAAGATATAGATATACCATAACCTCTAACCTCTCCAATTAGAGGAGGAATTGTATATAGATCTTTTTATTATTAAATTCACCGTAACACATACATCATACACAGTCTGTATATAATTTCTGATTATGGGTATCCTCATAGTATATGAGGACATTAGCACCAATACATGTTATATAATTAGGACACAGTTCAACGTTTATTGATTCACTAAGAATTAGATTTTAGTTTAAATACACACATACAGGAATATTGTTTTTTGGTTTTTGGTTTCGGAATATATCCTTATAATAGATTAGTTATATAACCAAGCACGATAGGAGTTATACTAGTCACACCTTACACTATATATTTTATATGATCTATATAATACAATTAAAACTATAGTATGGATAACCATAAAAGAGGAATTATATGGGAGATATATCTTTGTTATAATGACAACGGAGGAATAATCATTTAATAAAGATCTTATTAATCTAGTGGAAGAGATAGGGATATACCTCAGTGGAGTATAAAAGAGTTATAATGTAAATAGTACCCAAGTTTTCTGCTGTGACTCTGCATGAAAACTATAGATATCCCTCTGGTATAATGGGGAATAGGAGATTGACCCCATATATGGAAGTTAGACATAACATACTGGATATCAGAATATGTGGAACTATGGATGGATATATAGTGAACTATATCTAAAGATATATCATCAGCCCAGATTAAACTGGCTAAATAGCATACAAATATTATAAATATATGCAACTCAGACATAAATAAGTAAAGTAATCGGAATTTGCTTCTGTTTTTAAATTTGTGGGATCTGTCATACCAGACCTATACATACTGCCCCTTCACTTGCTAATAAAGGCAAAGTGTAACCATGACTACTGTCCTATTATAAATAGGAGGCATCGTTGAGGAGATCGCCTTCCCCCTTTGAGAAAGTCACTCCCACGTGACGAAACGTAAGTCAGGGCAGCGTCTGACGTCAGACGCTAACGTTGTAACAAGCAAGTGCTTCCCATGTAGCTGAACGCAGCTCCGTGATCTCTAAGTCCTTACCAGTCCTAAAACTGGTGCTTTAGCCCTAGCACACGGTAGTGTCCGGTGCTAAGTTAAAAACAAACAGCGCAGACCGATATATCACAGGACGTTGCAAATTAGACCTTTAAGTCCTTGTTAGTAATATATCTGGCGCTTGAAGTGCAGTGCACAGGTATTGCCCGGTGCTGAGCTGTAACAAGCAGCATAGGCTGTGTCAAATAACAGGACGCTGCAAACTAGATCCACATTGAGCCCTAACAAGCAGCATAGACTGTTTTAAACCACAGAACGCTGCAAATTAGATCAATGCAGACAATAATGTGGATATAAAGATAAATGTCATCTTACATATAAATGGTGAACTACTCTGTATATAAGAACTGTAAATTAGATCAGACACAAATATTGTAGCCCACATATAGAAGGGCATGATAAGCTACCAGATTCATATATGGACTAGGAATTTGTAGGACTTACTGTTTTGGATATAAATTAAGTAAAACCTCTTTTGAGATACACATATATATACACCAGGAAGCCAGCTTTACAATTGTAAAAGCACCTTATAAGACATAATAGAAGAGATTATAACACTGAATTTATCTCTCAGTAACTGGTCTAGGGTGCAATATAAAGGGAGTCAATATTAATTGTTTTTAAGGAATTATTTCCTATTCCCTTGATTTTAAACAAGTTTTTAATCGACGTTGTCTTCAAGTAATTAAATAAAGATTTATTGTTTTGATTTCTCTGTTCCTTTAATATTATAATCTGGTTCGCATAAGACCAAATGATGAATGGAAAACAGCTTTCAGAACCAGGTACGGGCATTACGAATATCTAGTAATGCCATTTGGGCTTTGTAATGCCCCTGCAACTTTCCAGCATCTTATCAATGATGTACTACGAGATCTCCTGGATCAGTTTGTTGTGGCATATTTGGATGATATCCTAATATTCTTTGATAATCTTGAAAACCACAGAAAACAGGTCCGTATAGTTCTGGAGCGCCTTCGTACCCACCACCTATACATTAAACTAGAAAAATGTGAGTTTGAACAAACAGAAATTCAATTCCTGGGGTATGTAATAACTCCTAAAGGTTTAACTATGGACGCAAGTAAAATTAAAGCTGTGCTGGACTGGCCCATCCCCAAGAATGAAAAAGATGTCCAGAGAGTTGTGGGGTTTGCCAATTTTTACAGGTGTTTCATTAAGAATTTCTCTGCCGTTATTACACCGATCACTGAACTCCCACGTAAAGGGACTCCTTTTCAGTGGTCCAATAAGGCTGATACCGCATTTTCCCGAATAAAGACTCTGTTTACATCTGCCCCCGTCCTGGTACATCCTGAGCCGGAATTACCATTTATTGTGGAAGTTGATGCTTCTGATTCAGCTGTTGGTGTTATACTGTCTCAAAGGGCTGGACCTAAGATGCTGTTACATCCGTGTGCCTTCTATTCCCGCCAGATGGTGCCAGCAGAAAGAAACTATGACATAGGGAATAAAGAACTATTGGCTATAAAAGCTGCCTTCACTGAATGGAGACATCTCTTGGAGGGAGCTACCCATCCATTTACTGTCCTCACAGATCACAAAAATCTGGAATGTATTCGATCAGCTAAGAGACTCTTCTCGAGGTTAATTGTTTTGGTTACATACAGTCCTGGCTCCAAGAATGGTAGAGCGGATGCCTTGTCTAGAATAGCTGACCCCCTCCATACTACTGTAACCAAGACCACCATCTTGCCGGAGGATATATTTATAGGAGTTACATTTCATTCTGATCTGATGTCTCGCATTAAAAAGGGCTACTCTGAAGACCCAGTTCTTCGTGATCCTCCTCCTGATCTCCATATGACGATGCTTAATGGGTTTTGGATTTTTCAACAACGTCTGTTTGCTCCGGAGTCAGTGCGACTGGACCTTTTACGTCTCTACCATGACTCAAAACCAGCAGGTCATCCAGGAATCCGAAAGACACAAGAGCTACTTGCCCGATCCTTTTGGTTGCCGAAGTATCGTGAGGATGTTAAGAAGTATGTGTCCTCTTGTGATGTATGTGCCAGACATAAGACTCCTCGCTAATCCCCTGTTGGCTTGCTTCAGCCTCTTCCGATTCCTCATCGTCCCTGGGGATCTATATCCATGGACTTTATTGTGGAACTACCTCCCTCTAAGGAACACACTACCATTCTTTTTGGTGTGGACAGGTTAACTAAGATCGGTCATTTCATACTAGCTCGTGGTCTCCCTTCAGCTAAACAGACGGCTGACCTGGTTATTCTGGAAATATTTTGCTTGCATGGAGTGCCCGATGAATTAGTTTCTGACAGGGGAGTGCAGTTTACATCTCGTTTTTGGAAACATTGTTGTTCTAATCTAGTTATTAATGTAAATCTGTCGTCAGCTTTTCATCCGCAAAATAATGGACAGACTGAGCGAACCAACCAGACTTTGGAGCAATATCTGCGGTGCTATATTAGTTACCTGCAGGAGGACTGGCTGGATTTTTTTTCCCACGGCGGAGTTTGCCTATAACAATGCCCAACACTGCTCCACTTCTCTGAGCCCATTTTTTGCCAATTATGGTTACCATCCAACCTTTCTAGTGAGTCTCCCGCTTACTACTCCCGTTCCTGCAGTCACTGACCGGCTAACCGCCTTACGTGATTCCCAAGCACTGTTGAAAGAGACTCTTTTGGAGGCTCAGGAATGTTACAAAAGAGCTGCTGATAGGCATAGAAAGGAGGCCCCAGTCTATCATGTTGGTGACAAGGTGTGGCTGTCAACAAAGAATCTTAAGCTTCGGATTCCTTCTCATAAATTGGGTCAAAGGTTCATGGGACCTTTTGAGATCATTGCTCAGATCAATGCTGTCACTTTCCGTTTGCAACTTCAAAATTCTATGAAAATACATCCAGTGTTTCACGTTGCACTGCTTAAACCTTTTCATGAAAATACTTTACCTGGCCGAGCCCTACCTGCCCCAACTCCAGTCCTCGTGGATGGTGAAGATGAATACGAAGTGGAAAAAATTCTTGACTCCAGGATCTTCCGTAACAAGCTTCAATATTTGGTTCGGTGGAAAGGCTATGGTGAGGAGGATAGATCGTGGGAACCAGTGGACAATATTCACGCTCCTGATCTTCTTCGGTCTTTCCATGCACAGTACCCTGCTAAACCGGGTAATAGGGCATCCAGAGGCTGCGCCTATAGAGGTGGGGGTAATGTGAGGAATTGACTCTGCTGGGATTCGAACCCTGGTTTGCATGTTGCTGGACCTCTTCCCTACCGGTACGCCAGCCTGCCTCTTGCAGATTTGCCTGAGATCTGATACCTTGACTCTAAAAGCAATGAAATCAGTGACAACTCTCTTTAGCTGTGTCTGGTCAGCTGTCTGGTTCTTGGCCTATATAAGGCACTTCCTGTCTCTGTATCCTTGCCAGATTATTGTTGGTTCCTGATCCCTTCAATAAAGCTTGTTCCTGTTTCACCTACAAGTTGCTGAACTGGATTATTGCTGACCTTGGCTACTGGTCTCCACAACCTTGTGATTCCTATATCATTACAGTATGTCTATTAATGTTGTGTTTTTTTTTAACAGGTGCCGCGCCGGAGAAGGATTTAAAGAATGCCGGACGGGACATGCTGGAAAGGTGAGTAGAATATTTAGAATGTATAGAATGTATAGAATGTTTATTTATTTTTTATTTTTTTTCCGTAGGTGGCTGATCCCAATGGACATCTGCAAAGGTAAGTGGTCTTAATTATTTTATTTTAGCTTAGACTTAGATTAGTTAATATATAGATAGCATTTATTGTATGTTAGCTATGGGTATGCGTTTTATATAGATAGCATAGGATGTATTGTATATTAAATGGTGTTATTTATTTAGATAGATTGGGAATGTATTATTATATAGATAGCATGTATATTAGATTATGCTATTTAATTAAATAGATTGGGAATGTATTATTAGATAGATAGCATGTATATTAGATTATGCTATTTATTTAGATAGATTGTGGGATGTATATTAGATAGGGGTGTATTGTATTGTATTTGTATTATATGTATTTCCTTTTCAGGTGTTTATTTTTTTTTGTAGTGAGGGGGGGGGTTGTAATGTTTTTTATTTTTTGTGACAGGGTTTTTTATTTCATGTAATGTAGATATTTTTTTTTTGTGTGACTTTAGGCTTTTTTATTTTCTGTAAGTAGAGTGGTGGGGGTTAATAGGGGGTAGGTAGTGTAGATGTTAATAGGTTAGTGTAGAGGCTGTTTAGTTGATATTTAATGTTTAATTGGAGGGGGGGTATAGTGCAGTATAGTGTTTATACTTAGTGTCATGATGGTCCTTGAGGACCATAATGGCACTTATGTGGTTAATGTAGTGTTGTAACAGGCCCATAATGGTGTTAATATACCCTTATGGGACTGATGGGGTTAAATAGAGGCTTATGGGGGTCTGTATTGACCCCCATGAGTGACAAGGTTGATGAAGGGCTTATGGGGGTCTGTATTGACCCCCATGAGTGACAGGGTTAATGAAGGGCTTATGGGGGTCTACATTGACCCCCATGAGTGACAGGGTTTATGAGGGGGTCTGTATTGACCCCCACGATTGACAGGGAGACAGTGTATATATTTTTTCTTTTACAACCGGTTCTTTAAGGACCTTTACGGTCCTTTAAGGATCTGTAACGCAGGAATTTTGATTGCAGCGAGGGTCACCGATCGCGTGCAATCGGGACCCCCACTGCGATGGTTAATGCAGGGCTCGGAGCTTATCTAGGATCCCCTGCAGTTAATCCGGGTTTCCGAGCTTATCTCGGATCCCTTCTTGGGTAAGTTGTAGGTGGCTGAGCGGTCCTGGGTCTTTGAGCCTCATTCATTTTTTTGGGCGGCCATTTTTTCTCTCGCTTAGGGGATTTTCATGTATGTGAACTCAGGAATTTGGACTTCAATGGAGGTGTAATTTCACTTTCAGAGGTCGTGGGTGCCCCCCCCCTTGCTATGGGTAAGCTCTGTCTAAAATGTTGTCTTAATTAAGATTTATGCTTATCAGAGGTATGTCATGGTTATCTACTACTCTTTCTGTAAAACAGTACCTTTTCACATTACCCCTAAATCTTCCAATTTCTTGTACTTGTGTTCTTTTTTGTAGACACTTCCCTCTTAAATTTTATTAAATTATTTTAAGGTCTCAATCATATCACCCAGCTGCCTTCTATCTTCTAGTCTATATGTTTCCAGGTCATGAAATCTTTCCTTTTAATTTTGGTACTTCAAGTTTACATATTAAATTATTATCAAATAACACATAACAAATTAATATTAATCAACTGTATACATTTATATATATTTAAATTATTACAATCATCTATATTTTAGATATTTATCAATTTATTATAGTGCAAATAATGGGCAGTTTTAATTGCGCATACATTTTTTATTTCATAATAAACATTCTCACTGTTTAAAAAAGGGTTGTAAGAGCAGATACACATAATTTAACTTACCAAGCTAGCAGCGTATAGCCATGAACAGAAAAGCAACTGCAGTTTTCATGATGAAAAAGAGTGGAAATAAATGCAAGTTAAATGCAATCAAGATGTAAATATATGATATGAAACATCCATCCAGAACTAAGTTGTTTCTATTGCATAATGGTGTTTGTATCATTACCATTACTTTTTACAAAAACATACACCTTTGCTGTTCTAATTTTGCTCCTCACACTACAATTTGAAAGAAAAGGTTTGGATCAAATGATACCCATTTTTGTTTGCTGTTCCTGACAAGAAAAAATAATATTAATATATAACCACTTATTATTATTTATGGATGTATTTATTCCATTTTATCTACTATGATAAGTGAAAAGAGCATCTGTTACTTGACATTTAGAAGAGTGTTGATTTTCAAGACTCTTAATGAAATAATGTTCGATGACGTCAGATCATTTCTTGTATTTCCAATCACAGCAGATTACAGAGTACATTGTATTTGTTTTTTTAGTTCAAACACTAATTTATACGAAAACAGTTGAAGCTAGGTTAAGGCATTATATGATGACGTATATTTGACACCCAGAAAACATTCAAATTTAGCTTATATGAGAGAAAAAATCTCTCAAAATTAAAACAGTCACACCATTGTTCTACATCCCACCAAACAATAAGTGGATGAACCTATATGTCAACTTGGTGATACTCACACATATAAGGTAATATGAAATAATCTCACTGAACAATGCAAGCTACAACTTACTTCTTCAGTTGACGTAGCGCATGACAGATGTATTAAAGATCTAACCAGTGGCGGCCCGTCCATTGGGGCGTCGGGGCAAACGCCCCCCAAAATATTTTCGTGACCCTGCAATAAAAAAACACAATAATTTATTACTAATAACCCAAAAACAATTAAATATAATGTGTACATCAACATTCAAGTGTTATTACATTAATAAATGAAGCAAACTATTCCCTGGGACACTGTCATTTTAAGATAACCCCTTGCCCTTGTGTGTATATATTAACTGCTGTGTATCCATTGTAGCTTTCCCTGCATCCCTGTGTGATCATATTACACTACACTACACTAACCTTTAGACTCTATGAATCAATGAGGCCTGGCCCTGACCGTTAATGCATTCCGCCCACCAGCACAATGACGCTATGCATGGGCAGTGATAATGTACCCATTTCAATGACTGACAGTCTTCCATCATTGACCATTCAATGATGGAAGGCTGTACAGTTGTCAGGAGAACCACCTAAACCCACCCAGACCGTTAGCTCCGAGCGCCCGCCAGCTATTAGGGCCTCGAGTTTACTTTTTGATTGACAGCCACAGTTAATAAAACCACCATAAGCTAGTCCCATCCCTCTTTCTGTTTCCTGACCTGCTCCAGCTGAGTCAGACTGAGAGAGACCTCCCTGGCTGAAAATACTCACATCTGCCCAACCTAACATTAAGTAAGTCTACCTGCCCTGGCCAAACCCCTAGTCCCCCTAAAAAAAAGGAAGGGTCCCCCCAGTTATTCCACTATGCCTGCCTGGCCTGCCACCCACCCACCCAACCAACTTACCTACCACCTAGGCCTGCAATGCCTCGGCAACCCCCAATCACCCCCGCCCGCAGTGCCAGTAGCCCCAAAAGACCTGACCTGTGCCACCCCCATCACCCCCATGTGGCCTGTGCTATGCCACCGCCCGATTACCCCGATCACGGTGATCGGGGTAAACGGGCGGTGATCGGGGTGGCAAAGGCCACATGGGGGTGATCGGATAACCCCCATGGGGCCTGTGCTACCCATATGGGGCCTATGCCAACCCCCGATCACCCCCCCTGTAGGCACATCAGGGCCTGGCCAACCCCCACCCCAACCTACCTAACTACCAACCCACCTACCTACCCCCCTGACCCAGTGACCACACCCTGACCCAACTACCTACTACCAACCCACCCACCTACCCCCCTGACCCAAAGACCACACCCAGACCCAACTACCTAATACCAACCCACCCACCCCCCTGACCCGGTGACCACACCTGACCCCACCCTGACCCAACTACCAACCCACCTAACTACCCCACTGACCCAGTGACCACACCTGACCCCACCCTGATCCAACTACCAACCCACCTACATACCCCCTGACCCAGTGACCACCCTGACCCAACTACCAACCCACCTACCTAACCCCCTGACCCAGTGACCACACCTGACCCCACCCTGACCCAACTACCAACCCACCTACCTACCCCCCTGACCCAGTGACCACACCTGACTCAACTACCAACCCACCTACCTACCCCCCTGACCCAGTGACCACACCTGACCCCACCCTGACCCAACTACCTACCCCCCTGACCCAGTGACCACACCTGACCCCACCCTGACCCAACTACCAACACACCTACCTACCCCCCTGACCCAGTGACCACACCTGACCCCACCCTGACTTAACTACCAACCTACCTGCCTATGTTAACACTACAGTTAAACACAAAACACCCCCACTATTTTTATTCCATTTTTAGAAGTAATAGGCAATGTATCTTTAACATTGCTTGCAGTTAAAAAAAAATAATAAATTGCCTGTCATTTTTAAAGATATAATAAAAATAAGGGAAGGGAAAAAAAAAAAACAATAATAAAGTAAACAGCACATACTTATCTGTCAAATTGACCCCTCCAGCGGTGGCCTTCTATCCTGGATAGTCGGGCATTCCAATCAATTTTGATTGAAGCCCATGTCATTCCATAATAGAAGCCCTTGTCTCATCTTGATTGAAGCCATTGTCCATCCATTCTGGCCCATTGCAAGAGGCCTCCACCTAAAAAAAAAACGACGTTCTAAAAAAAAAACTCAACAAACTAACGGAGCTCTTCCTACAAGGAGCTCCCCCCGCGACTAATTGTTTTTTTTTTCACGCTCCGCCTTTTATTCTATTTTTTTGAAGGATTCTGATTGGCTGAAATGTTTTGATTGACATTGATTTCAACCAATCAGAGTCTTTAAAAAATTAGCAAATTAGCAAAGCAGGTATGGAAGCCTGTAAGGGCAAAAAAGGTTAGTGTGAACCTGTGTGACCCTGTATGTATTATACATATTACAGGGCTATTTATGTGATATACATGTTACAGGATAATATCCTGTAACATGTATAGCAAATAAATAGCACTGTAATATGTATAATAAATAATGTCTAATACAAATACATGAGCAATATAATCAAATAATTAATAAAGTACATCAATTAATCAATTAATAAATATCAATTAATATATTTTTTTTTTTATGTATATTGCTTTGTGTGTGTGATGTTGATATATATATATATATATATATATATATATATAGATTGATTGATATATATATATTACTATTATTATTATTATTATATATATATATTTTTTTTAATGTACAGTTTGCGCCTATATGGTCATAATTGGTTATTTAATGTTTTTAAGGTGCGGTTGGGGCCTATATGGTCACACTTGGTTATTTAGGGCTTTTAAGGTGCGGTTGGGGCCTATATGGTCACACTTGGTTATTTAGGTCTTTTAAGGTGCGGTTGGGGCCTATATGGTCACACTTGGTAATTTAGGGCTTTTAAGGTGCGATTGGGGCCTATATGGTCACACTTGGTCATTTAGGGTTTTTAAGGTGCGGTTGGGGCTTATATGGTCACACTTGGTCTTTTAAGGTTTTTAAGGTGCGATTGGGGCCTATATGGTCACACTTGGCCTTTTAAGGTTGTAAAAGTTACCGTTTGGGTCTTGAACGTTCTAACTTTTTGTTGTTGTTGTTTTCTATCACCCCCAGGTGCAAACTCTCTGTGGAAGCAGATTTGTTTGGACTCGTTGGTTGACTTACTGAACGTGAATACCCCGAGAAGGAGAGTCAACTGTTGGTGAGTATCATTGCTTTGAATTTTCTGTCCATGCGTATAAATGCAAATTTGATGTTGATGTAGTCTTGTCACATGAGGGTTTGCAATCTGTAATGTATACCAATGAATTCAACACACTGTTATTTTAAAGTAATTTTGTGACATAATATAAATTAATATACTGTGATCTATTTCTTCTATTGGTATCAGAAATTAATACTATTGAATCTCTACTTGTGAAGCCTTTCGGCACCCTAACCTATGAGGAGAAGGTGGAAGTAAAATGGTTAGGACCTGACCAACAAGAGATAAATCTGCAGCAAATCGCAAGAGATAGAGGGAAGCAATATATCCGTACTTTCAATATAGAGTGGTACAAGAAGAACTGGCTTTGTGGAAGCATTTCTAGGAAGTTCTTATATTGTTTACCATGCATCCTATTTGGTGGTGACGCTGCTTGGACCAAAACTGGAGTGACTGACGTCAAACATCTAGCAGATAAAATGGCGAAACACAAAACTTCTAAATCTCACTTGGATAACAGGATCAAGTTTGAGATGCTTGGACAGGCGAACATTGCAGTTCAACTGGACCAAGGATACCAAGTCAATTAACTGGCATTAAGAGGACATGACGAAAGTGAAACATCGCTAAATCCAGGAGTGTTTCGAGGCCTGGTGGATTTGGTTGGCAGTATCGATAGTGCAATGGAACAGCATTTGAAGACTGCAACTGTGTTTAAGGGCACGTCCAAAACCGTGCAGAATGAGCTACTGGACTGCATGCTGGAAGTTATTAAGGAAGTTATTTATCAGCAGCTTAAGGAAGCCCAGTTTCTGGCAATCCAAGCGGATGAAACAACCGATATTTCCGCTAGGACACAGTGCGTTGTAGTCTATCGCTACATTGACAAGAAGCATCAAGTAATGGAAAGATTTGATGGCTTCACGGAACTGAAAGCAACGGATGCAGACCCGATTGCTGCTGTTGTGCTGGAAAGTCTGAATACTGTTCTCCCAGAGCCAGAAGACCAAGATGAAACTCATAGCTCAAAGCTACGATGGTGCCACTGTGATGCGTGGAGATCAAGGAGGAGATCAAAGAAAAATAAAAGACGTGTACCCTAACACACACTACGTCCATTGCTATGCTCACCAACTGAACCTAATAATGGAGCAAGCAGTTTCAAGGATTGGAAGAGTTCGAGTTTTTTTCCAACATAGGCGGCATACCATCTTTTTTTTCACGCTCTCCAAAAAGGACTGCAGTTCTGGATGAGGTAGTTGGTAGAAGACTTCCAAGAGGTGCACCGACATGATGGACCTTCAACGTTAGGACCGTGAACGTCATCTACGAGAACAGAGATGCGCTACTTGAGTGTTTCCAGACAATTGAAGCATGTCTAAACTTTGATCAAACATCTATACGTGAAGCCGCAGGTTTCGTTGGATTGCTGGAAGACAGGGAGTTCCTTTACTTCCTTAAATTATTTCATTTAATAATGCCACATGTTGACATCCTCTATAGTCAGCTTCAGAAGCGAGACACGGATACTGTTTATATCCACAAAGTCACAGAAGACTTTGTCTGCAGCATCCAGAAAATCTGTATTTCTGTTGACGAGATAGAAGCAAGTTTGCTTAGCGATGTAACATTCCGCAGACTGAGTACGGAGATCTCAACCTTGAGACAACTTTCAAGAGAGGTATGTGACATAGTGGTGGTTCATGCAAAAGAACGTTTTTCCTTTTCAAATCCCCTAGTCAGTGCCAAACTTGTTCAAAGTGACTTGTATACAACCCATGACACTTGCTTTCCAACCCAAGCTCTGGAAGACACCGTGCAAGTATATCCAATACTGAAGAAGGAACAATTACGCACTGAGCTGTCACTTCTGTATGGGAAGACAGATTTTCATGCTTGTACAAGTGCTATTGCTCTGCACAAACTTTTACATCAATTTAATCTGCAGAATTATTTCACAGAGACAGTGAAATTATTAAGAATCCTGATTACAACACCGATGACCATTGCAGAATCAGAAAGATGCTTCTCCACATTGAAGAAGATAAAAATCTTTTTAAGAAGCACCATGTCCCTGGAGCGGTTGAATGCATTGGCGATGCTCTCAATGGAAAAGCAACTGATTTCCGAGATCCCAGACTTCAATGAAAAAACCATTGAGAAGTTTTGTTCTTTGAAAGATCGCTGTGCAAAATTTAAATACAAGTGATTGAAGCAAAGAAGAATGCATACCCCCAGGGTGTGCAAAGATAAACTGCGTTAAGCAGCATCACCTCACTACCAAACATAACTAATGGTAAGTAAAGTATGAACGGTGTGTGGGTGTGCATATGGAAGGAGCTATGAAAGGTGTGTGCATGGTCTGTAACAATTGTTGAAGCCTTGGCGTGGTTTGAAGGAATTGGTGGCACTTCCAAGGATAGCTGTCACTTCTGTACGGGAAGCCAGAATTTCATGTCTGTACGAGTGCTGTTGCTCTGCACCAACTTTACCATCAATTTAATATGCATAATGATTTCACAGAGACAGTGAAGTTATAAGGAATCCTGCTTACAACACCGAAGACTACTGCAGAATCAGAAAGATGCTTCTCCACATTGAAGAGGATAAAAAGGTATTTAAGAAGCACCATGGCCCTGGAGCGGTTGAATGCATTGGTTTGAAAGAATTGGAGGCACCTTCAAGGGTAAGTAAAGTTCTCAGAAATGGCACCACCGAACTACCAAAAATAACTAGTGGTAAGTAAAGTATGAATGGTGTGTGGGTGTGCATATGGAAGGAGCTATGAAAGGTGTGTGAATGGTCAGTAACAATTGTTGAAGCCTTGGCGTGGCGTTACTGTTCATATGGTTATCCATATGCTAATTCAACGTGTTTGTTTGACATTGAGTATTGTGTTGTCTAAACAGAAGTGAAATGTTGTTGTTTTCTTGAATCCCAAGATCCACTGGTTTGGGCCTATACAGTCCTGATTGGTCTTTTAAGGTATGTTTGGGGTCTATATGGTCACACTTGGTCTTCTAAGGTATGTTTGGGGCCTATATGGTTCCGCTTGGTCTTTTAAGGTTTTTAAGGTATGGTTTTGTTCTTGAATGGTCTGATTGATTTGCTTGTTTTCTTTCAACCCCAGGTGCAAACCCTATGTGGCAGCAGATTTGTTTGTACTCGTTGGTCAACTTACTGAACGTGAATACCCTGAGAAGAATAGCCGACTAATGGTAAGTGTCACTGCTTTAATTTTTCTGTTAATGCGTATAGGTGCAATTATGATATTGCTGTAGTCTTGTCACATGGATTTTTTCAATCTATATTGTATACCAATGAATTTAACACATTGTTACTTTACTTCTTGACATTGCTGCATTGCTGATCATGTATTTCAATGGGCTTTACAAGCATAAGGTCATTGGGCGGGGCTTATAAAGGTCATTACGAAGTCAGGGGGAGGAGTTATAAAAATGGGTGTGGTTTAACAAAGGGGAGGGGCTACATTTCGCCGTGGCGCCCCTCCAACTTGAAAGTTCACCAGCCGCCACTGGATCTAACTGTGTTTTTTGTTTGTTGATTTTGCCATCACATCTATTTTTCATTTGTTTGAAAAGATAAATACTACAGCATACAGCCTCACCATACCTTCCTCTCTCTGCCCCTCATCACGCTTAGCCACCAGAACCCACAGAAATTTGCATGCACTTGACCCACAATATCTTTCCTCTGTGCTACAACCCCTTCTTTGTCCACTCATCACCCTCACTTGCCTTGACATTGCCATCAAACATTACAATTTGACTCTAACTTCAACCCTTTATTCTCTTGCTTCAATAACCATAAGTAGATACCCTTGCTCTTGCTTACTACCATGGCACACTACGCAAAGGCGCTACATCCAGAGATGCTCCCGCACTACTGAACGACTATGGAGGAAGTCTTGCACTTCACCAGACTTCCTCCACTACAAATTCATTTTACGCTCCTATAACTATGCCCTCAATCTTGCCAAACAATGCTTTGTCTCATCTCTTCTAATCTTTACACCCTCTTCCACAGAAGCCACTCCTCAAACATCTCTCACGTTGACAAAGCCATCATCACGCCCACCTCTCAGGCCCGCTGTCTTATGGTTCTACTGGACCTCTTTCATTCCTCACATACAATACATCACTAAATCTTGTCATTTTCACCTAAAAAAACATTTCCAAAATACATCACTTTCTCTCACAATATACAACCAAAATTCTAATGCACTCTCTTGTCATATCTCGCCTCGACTACTGCAATTCTCTCTTTGCTTGCCTCTTGTAACGGAACCCATCACTGTTTTACCCTGTTTTATGGTCATTTAATTATTATGGTTAAAATATGATCACATTGCTGTACTGTAGATATGTTGTTTTATGTTCTACAGAATATATTGGCTCAGAATATTACAGCTACTAGGCTAATAGATAATCCTATTACAGAGACTCCTCATAAGATAAGGAAGTCTATTGTGTAAAGTGTTTTATTATGAGACATAGAACAAAGAGTATAATCTGATCAATGTCTGATTGTATGAAAGTAGCCAGGTAGCCTCAGGGAGGTGTAACCACACCTATTGTCTCTCTATATGTATTGTGTGGCCAAATATGGGCATGTGTATTGCCTGTGGAAAGAGGTGTATATATATTTCTGCATATAACAAAATAAACACAGTATTCTTTGACTCCCAAGAAAGTGTCGTCCAATATGTGTGGTCTGGGCTTCTGAGACTGCGCAGTGCTTCTATATGGATATTTAATGCTGAACCTGACTCTCCCTCTGGAACTCTTGGATGGGATTATACCAACTTCACTTTTACACAGCAGCTTGCCAGGGAAAAGGACGTCTCCAACGGCTGATACCCTCTCACTACCGGGGTAGCCGTTACATTGGCTGGCAGCGGTGGGATGGTCCTTTTATCCAGAGAGCAAGTGCTGAATGGAGTCTCAGTACGCCATGCTGAAAAGACCCACACTAAAAGATTTATTGGAGAGTAGAGATGTCGCGAATAGTTCGCCGGCGGACTGTTCCCGGCCAACATAGCATGTTCGCGTTCGCGGCGAACTGCGAACATATGCGATATTCGACCCGCCCCCAATACTTTATCATTGAGCAAACTTTGACCCTGCATGTCACAGTCAGCAGACACATTCCAGCCAATCAGCAGCATACACTCCCTTCCAGACCCTTTAACCTCATGGACAGCAGCCATTTTGGAATCAAAACTAACTTGCAGTCTTACTGAGAGGAGGCTGAGTGTAGGTGATACTGCATCAATAGGGAAAACCATAGCTAGGCAAGTTTATTCAGTGTCCAGTGCAGTGCTGAAGGACTCTTGTGCCTTAATATTATTATTAATATTACTACTGTATAATGTGTAGATGTACCAGCTGGGCATGCTCTTGTGCATTACTATTATTATTATTATTATTATTATTATTATTATTAGTAAAATACTACTACTAATAATAATAATGCACAAGAGCATGCCCAGCCAGTACATCTACACATTATATAGTAATAATAATAATAATACACAAGAGCATGCCCAGCCAGTACATCTACACATTATATAGTAATAATAATAATAATGCACAAGAGCATGCCCAGCCAGTACATATACACATTATATACTAATAATAATAATAATGCACAAGAGCATGCC
Source organism: Discoglossus pictus (assembly GCA_027410445.1). Lineage (NCBI taxonomy): Eukaryota > Metazoa > Chordata > Amphibia > Anura > Alytidae > Discoglossus > Discoglossus pictus. Next base: position 271,932,991 of record CM050167.1, read on the forward strand.
CAGCCGGTACATATACACATTATATAGTAATAATAATAATGCACAAGAGCATGCCCAGCCGGTACATATAAACATTATATACTACTAATAATAATAATAATAATAATGCACAAGAGCACGCCCAGCCGGTACATCTACACATTATATAGTAATAATAATAAGAATAATAATAAAGCACAAGACCTCCCCTGTGTCTCCCCCCCACTCCCCCCCATGTGTCTCTCCCCCCCCCCCCTCTCCACTGTGTCTCCCCCCCACTCCCTCCCATGTGTCTCTCTCCCCCCCCTCTCCCCTGTGTCTCTCCCACCCTTCCCTGTGTCTCTACCCCCTCTCCCTTCTCCAGTGTTTCTTTCCCCCCTCTCCTGTGTCTTGTCCCCCTTCCCTCTTCCCTGTGTCACTCCCCCCCTCCCCTGTGTCTCTACCCCCTCTCCCTTCCCGTGTTTCTTTCCCCCCTCCCATGTGTCTTTCCCCCCTTCCCTCTCCCCTGTGTCTCTCCCCCCTCCTCTGTGTCTCTTCCCCCTTCTCCCCTGTGTCTCACCCCCTCTCCCCTGTGTCTCTACCCCCTCTCCCTTTTCCTGTGTTTCTTTCCCCCTCCTCTGTGTCTTTACCCCCTTTCCTCTCCCCGGTGTCTCCTCACCACTCCCTCCCATTAGTCTCTTCCCCCCTCTCCCCTGTGTCTCTACCCCCCACTCTCTCCTGTGTCTCTCCCCCCTCCCATGTGTCTCTTCCCCTCACCTCTCCCCTACCCTGTTTCTCTTCCGCCCTCTGCCCTGTGTCTTCCTCCCCCTCTCCACTGTGTCTTCCTCCCCCTCTCCCCTCTCCTGTGTCTTCCTCTCCCTCTCCCCTGTGTTTCCTCCCCCTCTCCCCTCCCCTGTTAGCTTCTATACGCATACATACATACGATAAGAAATCTGGGGGGGGGGGGGTTACCCCTTACCCCCCCCCCCACCCAGTTCCAACACCCATATGTAATGTATAATATTGTATTGCATTATGTTATATTATATCACCAGTGACTTGCCTGGCACAAATGACGGGGCAATAAAGTTTGAAGCCATGGCAATGCTGTTTGCCACACAATTTGATGCTTTTGTACTCTGAGGACCTTCGGCACTCATTGTGAGCCTCTTCCCTCGTGTCCTTCATGTTTCGTGCTTTGCAACGATCAATCTTCGGCGCTCATCGCAAAGACAGAACAGTACAGTGTTAAATATATAATTTTTTTTGTGCAGTGTAAATTAAAAAATGTATTCAGGTCTCAGAGCATAATAAAGTGATTTAGATTTGTAACTGCTTTGAGAGTGCTATCGCTGGCAGCCAATGAGCAGTAATCCAAATATATAACTGCAGAGTAAAAAGTAAAACATTTTATTGTAGTGTAAAGTCTACATTTTTATTTTCCATTACTAATTAATACTTATTAAATGAATGCACGATAATAACTATTGTGAATGAACAAATGTATGAGGAAGTGCGAAGCGTTAATGTATGTAAAGTAACGGCAGTGTAAAATATGCTATTAAGCGTATTTTTTTATAGATATTTTTTTTAATAATAATGAATTAATTAATTACTTAAATACTTTACCTATTTGTAATTAATATATCCAGTGATCAATATCCTGAAGAGCTAACAATCAGCTTTGATTTTCCTGCAGCTTACAGTGTACATTTGGACTGTTGGTGACCTGAGGTGTAAGTGTCAGCAATGTGCGCAGTGCACGAGGGGAAACCGCTTGTATAGTCGTGTAACGCGCCATTTTAGATTTGTAATGTTATTAGTTGCAAGTTAGTGTTGTAAAATGGCGGCGATTGTGTATGTATTACGCGGCTCGCCAGCAGTTTCCATTATTTCTAATAGTGTATTTTGTACCTCGTCTGTTCCTAGGTAAAAGGCTGGCGATGTTTTGCGCGATTTGGGGTCGTGTAGCCTCGTTTTCATTTTTTCCTGGCACCATTTTTTTTGTCGCTTAGCCGATTTACAAGTGCCAACTGGGGAAGACGTTGCAGATATCACATATATAGTTGTGAGCAGGTGGGTTGTTGCTTACGCTGCGGGCTTGCAAAGCCAGGGCCAGAGTTGCTGGCAAGGAGCGCCGAAGGCTCCCACGTCGGCTGCAATGAGCCGCAGGCGGGACTTACACCATCAAATTTACGGACTTACCATCCAAAAATACGGGACTTAGAAAAAAAAACATTACGAGCTCACAAAAATACGACCTTAACGCCCGAACCGCGCGCACTTAAAAACATTAAAAACACAATAGATACACACAACAAACACATAAAAAGCTTACCCACAGCAAGGAGGGCACCGAGGACCTCTGCAAGTGAAGTTACACCTCCATTTAAGTCCAAATTCATGAGTTTAGACACCCGAAAATCACCTAAGTGAGAGAAAAAATGGCAGTTGAAAAAAAGAAAACGAGACTACAGGACCCTAAACACGCGAAACACATACGGATTTTCCTAAAAAGCCGTACGAGGTAAAGATACACTATTAACAAGGACGCTAAATCATCCACACCCGCGTACCACATACACTTTCCCCGCCATTTTACAACACTAACTTACACAATGCAGAAGTACCCAGCTACCCTAACGGCTTCCCCTCGCGCACGCAGCCTATTTACACTACACACTGCGCACATTGCTGACACTTACACAGCAGCTCCACAGCACTGAAAACCTACATTGTATGCTGCAGGAACATGAAAACAGATTGTCAGCTCTTCAGCACAATGCTTCCTGCATATATTACTTACAAATAGGTAAAGTATATTCATTTAGTAATTATTTCATTAGCATACAAAAATACATATACACAAAAAAACATTATCACATTAAACATAAAAGCCATTCACTGCGCGCCTCACAACGAGCGCCAACGCTGCTCATAGCACACAAAGCCTTGCAATAAGCGCAAAAAACACATCACCGCCGACCAAAGAATAACAGCAAAAGCGCCTATCAGAAAAAAAATACAACCAACAGCCTCGCAATGAGAACCGAAGGATCTCCGACCACCAACAAAATGAATGTCTCGTCCAAACCATTACCTGCCTTACAATCTTATTGCCGCCATTTTTTGACGGGCAAGTCGCTAGTAAATATATAAAGATCAAGATAATAAAAGTATCAGGAAATGTAACACAAAGATGCACGCGCGTCTGAATAATACGACAAATACGGATTTTTGTCATAAATCATATGATCGCAGTATTGGGTCATAAACCCTAAACACTGGAATCTGTTACATACAATTTACTGATGATGTCATTAATGGGCTTCAAGGGGGGGGGGATCTCTTTTCAAACTTTTTGAGCGGTGCAAATCCAACATACGCAGAGCGGAAACGCCACATCTGTGGGACACACACAAATGGGTTCACTTTGGGAGAAAAAACAAACAAATATGAAATATTTAATAATATTAATATTTTGATGTTACCAACAGATAAGGAAACGAAACTGAGGTTATTAGATCTAATAGTAGCAAGCCTGGGAGTACTGGGAGTAATAATACTGCAGCAGGAGGTCAGGACTAATGTCACCTATAGACCCCCAGACAGATAAAGGTCAGTACTATTGTCCCTCTATAGACCCCCAGTCAGATAAAGGTCATTACTAATGTCCCTCTATAGACACCCAGTCAGATAAAGGTCAGTACTAATGTCACCTATAGACCCCCAGTCATATAAAGGTCATTACTAATGTCCCTCTATAGACACCCAGTCAGATAAAGGTCAGTACTAATGGCCCTCTATAGACCCCCAGTCAGATAAAGGTCAGTACTAATGTCACTCTATAGACCCCCAGTCAGATAAAGGTCATTACTAATGTCCCTCTATAGACACCCAGTCAGATAAAGGTCAGTACTAATGTCCATCTATAGACCCCCAGTCAGATAAAGGTCAGTACTAATGTCACTCTATAGACCCCCAGTCAGATAAAGGTCATTACTAATGTCCCTCTATAGACACCCAGTCATATAAAGGTCAGTACTAATGTCCCTCTATAGAACACCAGTCATATAAAGGTCAGTACTAATGTCACTCTATAGACCTCCAGTCAGATAAAGTTTTGAAATGTTTCTTGGATAGCATTGGGGCTAAAGGAGGTTTGGCCATCAGGTAGTCTAAAGATACCGTATATTATGTCCTCTCTTGGGGGGTAAAGACACTAATAATTCCTCCAATAATAATAATAACCTCCTGGTTACCCCATTGGGTTATCTGTTAAAAAGAGTGGTGCAGAGACTGTGGGGGCTGTTAGCCTCCTTGTCCCCGTGTGGCCGTATAGAATCCCTGCTGCTGCATGTTTCAGCTTTATTAAGGTGCAATTGTACAGCGTTTGACTCAAGTAGCTGCCTGTGCTGGGTCAGTTTGGCTTAATTGCTGGGCCCTTTTCCTGCCAAGATGGCGACCGTCAGTCCATGGGCCTCTATGTCCCCTTCACTACCTTTGTCCCCGCTTGTGTGCTTATTTGGGATGGCCCCCCTTTATATCTCCGGCCCGTGGCCTTGTAAGGGTCGCCCCCCTCAATCTCTGAGTGTGGATATGCAGGGATGGGGCGTTGAATCAGGCCTACCTTCTTCTCTGCTCGCTGCAAGATCAACAATACCTAATTTTTCAGGCATGTGTACATGCCTAATTTTTCTGGCCTCTGGTGCTGCACTGTGGCTTCAACAACCAAACCCCCCAAAAAGGCACATAACAGGGATTAAACTGATAGGAGTAGTACTACTTAACACACCACTCATATGTGGTGTAACAGTAGTGAACATTTAAAAAAAAAAAATTGTACTGTAATAGATTGCATAGCAGTTAGTTGTCTGCAAGCGTGTGTGTCAGACCTACAGCGTCTACTCTACCAACTTCTGCAAGTGCACAGTGCCACTCATATCTGTTGTCACAGTAGCTTGCACGCATAGTACCGATCTGTCAAAACCTGTAATGATGAATGAGGTCTAGAGTAGCCTGGTTCCCTTATCCTCTACAGGTTGAGACCTAATGTTTGGGTGACTCCAGACCAACACATGAGTACAAGCAGCACACAAACTCAAAGCCACCATCCTCCTCCTGGAGCAGCATCATAAGCCACATCAACCACTGCTCATCTGCCCATAGTCAGGTGCCTGTAAAGGACATGTTTGAGCGTAAGAAGCTAATGTCACAAAGTGCCCCAAAATTGAAGTGATACGACCAACAAAGCATCTTTTTCCAACTCCTGGTTCTAAAAATCCAGGCCTTATACACGCCCCCTGATAGGTGACGTAACAAGTATTAAACTGATAAGAGTAGTACTTACAAACACGTCACTCCTATCTGGTGGCACCTTTGCCTGCACGTGCCGTGCCCCAAAATTGAAGTGATACGACCAACAAAGCATCTTTTTCCATCTCCTGGTTCTAAAAATCCAGGCCTTATACACGCCCCCTGCTTTGTGCTGTAACAGGTTTTAAACTGATAAGAGTAGTACTACTTAACACACCTTATAATAATGCAGAGAGAGGCAATGCAGTGAGAGGAGTCTGAAGAAGAGGAGTCAGAGGAGGAAGGTGGCTTTGAGGAGGTGGAAGACCAAACACAGCAGGCGTCCCAGGGGGCTTGTTGTCACCTGTCGGGGACCCTTGGTGTTGTACGTGGCTGGGTGGAGGAAGAGACCTTCAATGACATCAGTGAGGACAAGGATCGGGACACGGCTAGCTTGGTATCCAACCTTGTGCAAATGGGGAGTTTGCGGTTGTGCAAATGGACTGTTTGTGGTTGTTTGCGGTGCGTTAAACGGGGAGTTTGGTCTGTCACTGTGAAGCGGGCCTAACCCTTACACTACCTGATCGATACAACATCATACCTGATGTTTTAAAGCACGTTATTCCAAACAATTTAGGAATGTTAGGTAATTTATGCCCTTTATGGCTTAAAACCAGACTCTGCATCAACTATGTAATTTTCCATGGGAGTTTTGCCATGGATCCCCCTCCGGCATGCCACAGTCCAGGTGTTAGTCCCGTTGAAACAACTTTCCCATCACTATTGTGGCCAGAAAGAGTCCCTGTGGGTTTTTAAAATTTGCCTTCCCATTGAAGTCTATGGCGGTTCGCCGATGTTCGCCGGTTCGCGAACATTTGTGGCGGTTCGCGTTCGCGGTTCGCGAACCGAAAATTTTAGGTTCGCAACATCACTATTGGAGAGTCGTGGTAGGAGTGCCAGTAAAAGGCCACGGAGGGAGCTGATAACTGACCTGCCGGTGCTGGACGAAATGGATAGATCCATGGAATGTAACGGCTACCCCGGTAGTGAGGATTATCTATTAGCCTAGTAGCTGTAATATTCTGAGCCAATATATTCTGTAGAACATAAAACAACATATCTACAGTACAGCAATGTGATCATATTTTAACCATAATAATTAAATATCCATAAAACAGGGTAAAACAGTGATGGGTTCCGTTACACCTCTCATCAAAACTCTCTCTACACTTCAGTTAATAATGAATGCCTCCTCAAGACTTATCTACCATACTCATCGATCAATGTCTGCAGCTCCTCTCTGTCAGTCACTCCACTGGCTTCTCATAGCCTTCAGAATAAAATAAAAAATCCTGACCCTAACATATAAAGCCCTAAATAATAATGCATCCTCTTACAACTCTGCTCTTGCCTCTCAATACACCTCACAACCATCCTCTTCGCTCTGCTAATGACATTCTTATTTCCTCCTCTCTTATCACATTCCTGTCTTCAGAATTTTTCTTGTGCTGCCCCTACTCTACGGAACTCCTTGCCTCTCTCCGCTAGACTATCCTCCTCCCTCAAATCCTTTAAAACCTTGCTGAAAACTAATCTATTTAAAAAATCTTTGCGAGATGAGACCCAAAAATGGCAAAGAATAGGCTCCGGAGAGCTATGTAGTAATACGCACATATAAATCTATAAGGGGAACTTCGCACCTCGGAAGAATGTCTACGGGCACAAAAAAGTGCTTGCAAGGGATACTAAAGCCTATACGTGCTGCCTTGGAGCAGCCTGAGACCGCCGTCTGATGTTCCCCTGCTCCCTAAAGATATCCTCATGCTGAAGGGGTCCCTATGAAGACTCCTGAAACCTCCCCACAGTAACCCCTTGCAGTGGTGGTCCCCAATTTGCATCGATCAGGCCCCCGCTGCATTTAAAAGTTTTAAATTTCCCGCAAGGGGCCTTAAAGGGTGCACGGCACAACACTAGACAATCCTGGCTGCGGGGGTACTGTAAGTATCCCCGCGGCACCTAACATTATCCCTCCCCTATGCTGGAGGACCCAATCGGGCCCCCCAAAGTCTCCCCATATTAACCCTTTGCTGCAGGAATTCACAGAGCCCCCAGCAGCCCCCCAAATTAACCCCTTGCAGCGGGGGTCCCCGATCGCCATCGATCAGGCCCCCGCTGCATTTAAAGGGCCTGCGCTAAAGAAATGTTAACCCCTGCTGTGGGGGGTACTATAAGTACCCCCCAGGCACCTAAAATTAATCCCATCACTATGCAGAGCCCCATGAGCACTTAATTAACTCTATAACTCATGGGGCTCTACACAGCCACATGAGACTATAATTAACCCCCTCAGTCTAATAGGGGTCTATATTGACCCCTATAGGATACTATTAACCCCTGGGTTAATCCTAAAAGTGCCATGAGGGTGCTCCAGGACCCTCATGACAAAGTCTAAGCACTACACTACATTATTAACCCTAACTATACCCCATCAACCCCTTAACCCTAACCATTCCCCATTAACCCATACTAGACCCTATATAACCCTAACTGGGCCTATCTAACCCTAACCGGGCTTATTTAAACCTATCTGGACCTAATAACCCTAACTGGGCCTATTTAACCACATCTAGCCCTATTTAATCCCAACACTTATGTAGGTTATTAATAGGCTTCTCATTGTCGTATGAGGGTCTTCATAGACTCTTATGAGACTGATTGGGTTAAATAGAGGCTTATGGGGGTCTGTATAGGCCCCCATAAGGGATAAGGTTAAATGGAGGTATATGGGGGTCTGTAAAATAGGCCCAATTAGGTTTAGATTGGCCCATTAAGGATTAGATAGTCCCAGTTAGGGTTAGATAGGGTTTAGTATGGGTTAATGGGGTATAGTCAGGGTAAAGGGTTTATTGGGTTATAGTTTAGGTTAATAGTGTAGTGTAGTGTTTAGACTTTGTCATGAGGGTCCTGAAGCACCCTCATTGCACTTGTAGTGTTAACCTAGGGGTTAATAGTGTCCTATAGGGGTCTATATAGACCCCTATTGGACTGAGGGGGTTCATTTTAGTCTCATGGAGCTCTATATAGAGCCACATGAGTTATAGGGTTAATTAAGTGCTAATGTGGCTCTCTTTAAAGCCCCCTGCGTGATTGGGTTAATTTTAGGTGCCTTGGGGTACTTATAGTACCCCCACAGCAGGGGTTAATATTTTTAAGCGCAAATCTTTTCAGGAACTTAATGGTCCTTTAAGGACCTGCGAGGCAGGACATATCAATTTTTAAATGCAGCGGGGTCACGATCGAAGCCGATCGGGGACCCCCGCAGCAAGGGGTTAATGCAGTGGCACTCCCTATGGACCCCTGCAGCAACTTTTTAATGTGGGGTCACTTTGGGGGTCTTGATGGGGACCTCCAGCATAGAGGGGGGTTCATTTTAGGTGCCGGGGGGGTACTTGGAGTACCCCCCATGGCAGGGCTTGTATGTAGGACTGCTGTGGAGGTCCCATTCAGGAATTCAGGACCCCTGTAGCAAGTGATGAGGTGGAGGAGCCTGCGAGATCATCTCACAGGCTGTCACTTCGCATGCACAGTTTCTCTGTGTTTGACACGGACGCACTTGCTGCGTAGCTCTCATACGAAGCTCGCCGCAGGGCTAATTTAATAACATTTGAATTTGAAGCACTTAGGGCTTAAGTACAAACCTTGTATCTACGAGACTGGAATTTAATGGGGCTGTTGGTATTTATTTTTGCAGCCAGTGAGTCACTATAACAGTTTAGCCACAGTTCATATATGTACAATTAGTTTTTGTCCATCTATCACTAAATCTTCCACAGACCTGTTTAGTAGCATTATCACTGGTTCTAGCTTTATTTCATAAGCCAACATATTTTTTCTATCATTCTTTGAAGTGTTCTCCAGAATGTTTGAATGTTAGGGCATTCTCGATATATAAATGGATGTGCCTAATTATTTATAACCTCTAAAACATATTGGTGGTATGTATAGCTTGCACTTATTTATTATTAGTGGCATTCTGCACCAAAGGATAATATCTTTAGTCTGAAGAGTCCGAATATTTCTTGATGCTTTGGCATTCTGGTCCCACATTTTTTGTTATGTTCTGTTATATATTTCTTTACTTAGAATAAAGTTGCATTTGTGTTTAGATGTTAATGCACCATTTGCATTTAGACAGTTAAACATTTTATAAAGTTGTGATATAGTGGCAGGACTATCTCTAAAATGAAAGAATTAGCTTTAAAAACAGTATGGTTGTAGATATGTTTTAGATTTGTTTGGATATAATGTTTTAATTGAAACGTTCTGACTTCTTGAAAAGGTATTATTTCACCACTTTGTATTTGAAATAAGCATAAAATACCATTTTCTTGCCATTTAATAAAGGGGTTAATTCCCATCCCTTGACTGAAATATTGACTTTGAGCTATGGGTATTAAGGCAGATTGTGGTCATGTCAGTTTCTATGTATTTTATATTCATCCAATAAAAATAGGTTATTATTGATTGTGATATATTTTTATATTGTTTGCTGTTTTAGACACACTTAACCATGCAATGTTCTAAGAAAACCGCTTAGAGTCCCTTAGACTGCAAGAAGATCTAATCAATACTACAGGAAATAAAGCTAATCTGTTCACTTGAAGGTATGATCATGAGGCTAAATCTCAAATATTTTGGCCATATCATGAAAAGACAGAATTCTCTAGAGAAAACTCTGATACTGTGAAAGATTGAGGAAACACAAAAAGGGGATGGCAGAGAAGGAGATGGATAAATGACGTCTTTGAAGCAATGAACATGAGCTTGATGGATCTATGAGATTCAGCGGCTGACAGATGTGCCTACTGTGGTCCACAAAGTCTTGAAGAATCAGACACGACTTAGCAACTAAACAAAAAGGAAAATGTTAATTATAAAGGTAGTATGGGATGGCTGGATTTTTGCACCTTGTTAAGAAAATTATTTATTAAACAATTGAAATGGAAATGTTTTATGTAATATTGTCAAGTTTTATTAATTAATACATTTTATACCTGACAAAGTGCTAAATTGGTTGTGTAAAGTGCAAATGTGAAATAATATTTCAAAATCTTAATGCCACTTATATCATTGTGTTTTCTAATTGCTATAGGTAAGAGTTCAATATATAGGACATATAAAAGTGGGAATAGGGGACATCCTTTTCTTGTAATTTCATATTATAATAACAGGATGGCTTGAACATTGTGATTGATTTCATGTTGTTTAAAATTAAAAAACCTGCTTAAATTTTCTACGATTTCTAAGTATGAAGCCTGCATGATCTCAATGTATAATAGATCATATTATTTTAATAATTTTCACAGGTATTATACTGTAGTGTATATTTGTCATGACCCAAGGGGGAGGGGACCATGTACATCCTAAAATCTCATGCTTTCAGCTTAGAGGGACACCCCTTGGATTGTTATGGATTTGGATACCTCAGCACCAGGGGTGTAGGAGCCAGAATATTTCTGGGGGGATAAAGCTCATTGTATACACAGGCCATAAAATAGCTTATATATATATATATGTACATACAAACACCCCCCACCACCAGTTCCTATACTCATGCTCAGCGCCTAGCCTGCTTATTCAGCTGAGGAACACTAGTCATCAGTATACAGGAACACAAAATCAGGTGATGGTCTCTTTAATATAGGACCCAGCAGGGAACTCAGGATACCAACAATTTATTTGCTCAGTAAAATAACCAAAAGTCTAGAATGAACCATACACCATGTTTTTGTAGAGTCAAACAGAGCATAATTATTATTTGGTGAACATTACAGTATATTTATGGAAAACAGGAACCAATCACAACCCTAGATAAACAAAAGCTGAACAAATTCCCACAATCTATACCCAGGGCCACGAGGATGAGCTGTCCGTCAAATTATGTAATTCTCCTTGATTATCCCATGCTGGTCAGGAGCCATGCTGACTACTAGCCTAATCCCTTTTTTGATGCCAGTCTTCCAGGGGTCATCAGTCAAAACCAAGGTGGAGACACATTGTGTGCGTGCCCTTTTTTCTAACTAACACTTTTTCACAACCAGGTTAATAATGTCTAATCTCCTCTCACCAACCCTTTCTTAACCCATTGTTCCCTACCATCTGCCAGTCTCCCTTGTGCATCATACCCCTTAACTGAATACCCCTTATCTTGTGGCCCCCTTCCCTAGGTGACCCACATATATGCTTTACAATATATTCTTCATAACAACAAAGGAAAATCTCACGTGGCAATAATGTACATGAACATACAGTATACAAAGTTATTGACAATTACAATTGCCGCAAATGGGCGAGCATGCACAGTTCGCGGCGTAAGCCGCGCATGTACAACAGGGCTTGCATGTGCATTTCGCGGCATAAGACGTGCATGCGCATTGTGGCTGGACGCGCAGACGCAATGCGCTGCGACCTGCGAGGGCACATTGCGTGGTGTAAGCTGCGCATGCACATTGCTGCGCGCCGGAGAGAGAGAGGAGGTGGAGGGGGAAGACCAAGGTCCTTAGCAGATTCCCATGGTAAAATTAACTATACCTATGTGGGTCCTCATAGACCTTCATACCAACTAAATTACCTTCTACTCTATGGCGGTTCTCATGAAATCTAACATTAACACCTGTGCCATGGTAGTCCTCAAGGACCCCATGACACCCTTTCTGCCATTACCATATTGTACCCGTATGTAACTTAACTCCCCCATAGTCCCTAACACTGAATGTTACATACAGCAAAAATACTAAAAAAATATACTTTAATTATCCTTGAATGCCCTCCAGTGACGATCATCGAAGCCCATCGTCCTCACTCTTCTGTCCTGGCTAAGCTAGCCATCCATGTTGATTGAAGATTGGGACCTCTTCATTCTTGATTGAAGATTTTGATCATTTTCTACTTTTGAAAATGGGCCTCCGCATAAAAAAAAACTACTTCAGATGAGGAGCTCCTGTGATGACAAATGGTTTTGTTGAGCTTTATTGCATTAAATAGGCATTTTAAGGATTCTAATTGAATGAAATATGTGTAAATCATATTTTATCCAATCAGAATTTAGCATTTGACATAAGAACCAGTTAAGGACATCCATGGTATGGGGATTAAGTTTAGATGATACAGGGGTCAGTTAAAGACTCTCCTTAGAATGAGAGTTAAGTTTAGGTACATGGGGGTCCATACTACTTCCATGGCTATAGTGAAATATAATATAAGGTCTGTGGAAAGACCCATGGTATAGGGGTTAATAAAAGGTCCAATGGGGGATTATAGGGGCTTCAAAGGTTATACTTATATGGGAAATACCCAGAATCATATGATCTAGGGCGAAGGAATGGGGAATCACAGCTGATTCCCTAGCTGTTAGTGGTTAAAAAAGGAAAATCCTAGGGGATCCCCAAGCTCATAGGGGTGGTGGGATCATAAAACTCCTGCATTATTTGTATTATTATTTACCCCTTCCCTGCCATGGGAAGGGATTTATATAGATATATAGGGATATGGGAAAATGCTATGGCAATTATAGTGTGCTTATATAGTAGATGCCATTCCACAGCATTGCTATAGAGATTAATGAGCTTCAGGCTACAAGCACACATTAGCCCTAAAGAGTTAATTGTAGGTTCTTTTTTGTACAATCTGTGAATTTTGATTTGCTAGACAATATTAGTTTATAAATGAGCAAGATAACATCTACTACTTGATTCTTATTGACTAAAATATTATTATAATTATTATTTTCTTTATTTGTTAAAGCTGCAACATATTCCATATGGTTTGTCTTCTCACAGACCCCCTCATTTATCATCCCATGATCTATGCTTTGATTCCTATATTATAACTTTATCACAAATAAGTACTTTATTATTATTATTTTAGTGTTTTACATATAGTATAGTATTACATATAGTAATTTAAGCTCAGTCGATGATGGAATAAGATCTGAGGCTCATTTTAGAATTCTCATAAAGAATTCCATATCATAGATGTCCATCACATTTTAAATAAAGCTCCTTTGTAAGTGTAATTAAATGACATGTTGTGCTTTCTAACATCACTTCCTGAGAGCCATAGGATGAGGTGTGTTTTTAATCTATCAGTAAATGGAGATATGGGGAGAAGGGATAAAGGTGAGGCTTTGTTATGTAATTGGGTAAGATTGATACTGACACCACACCCCTTCCCCCTGGCCCAGAAGCAGACTGCTTGCATCAGGAAGGCAAGCAATTCTTTCCAAAAATGTAAATACTCATTTCACACACAGTATTTACTTCCATTTTACAATGGTGCTTTAATGTCTTTGGGGCCTGCTATTAAATAAAAATTCTATAAACCAGGAAATTACATTACATTTATATTTCAAATGCATTTCTAAAAATCAAAGTCATTTGCATTTATACATTTATGAATGTGTTGACATCAAGGTATAACATCAATCAGTCTTTCAAATATGAAATTCTAAAATATCAAAGTCTTGTATTACTTTTAAAATTAATGGATTAGGAATCTAAATCTACCCCAAAGGAACTTGGTAAAAGGAATACTATAAGTACTATAATAAACACATTTGTGAAGATTGATGTTGATATCCTGGAAGGAACAGCAAACAAAATACAATTGGGACATTTATTATTTGTGCTCTTATCCTTCTGAAATGTAACATGAGGAGCGAAGTAAGAACAAAGGTTTGTCATCTATGCTAAGTTTGCATTTGTTCATAATTAAAAATGTCATGTTTAATGTCATTTGATTTCACAATCCTCTTCCTACAATATAAATATGTTAGATCTAGATGTAGGTTTCACATCAGATCTTCAGATCAGAATTTGGTTTGAGTTAAAGACTCCTCATCTATTTCAACATGAAAGCTGCTGTTGTCTTTCTGTTTTTGGCCATAAATTGCTGCTTTGGTAAGCACATTTCCAGTTGCTAGAATCTAGAAAACGTAATACTGAAAAATGTATTTTTAAAATGTCGGCCAACTTAAATTGAAAAAATGCATTCAATTGAGATATTATAAATATTTGGGTAGCAAATAGTTGGATTGGTATATAAATATTGGTCCTTAAAATGAACATGAATATAATATGTGACCTGTCTGGCTCAAATTAACAGCCTTATTAAATTGCGATTTGGCCAATTGAATAGGGCTCTATATAAGCACAGAGCATATTTTTTTACAGAAGTTTTTAGTTAGTGAAGACCTTGCTTTGGGATAGAAGTTCACTAACTAAAAACTTCTGTAAAAAAAATATGCTCTGTGCTCATACAGAGCCCAATTCAATTGGCCGAATCGCAGTTTAATTTCACAGCAAATGAAACATTGTTTCAAGGAAACTTGTTTTAACAGAAATGTAGTCTATAAATTTTAATTAATAACTTTTCATACTGTAAGGTATGTAAATGTGTATGGCGGAGTAAAATATTTATATAAGAAAGTCTTAGTAAACATGTTAGATTAGTAAACTAATTGTATATTTGTCTGAAATATATGTTGTTAAAACTTTTGTTTTTGAGTTACAGGATGTTCCGATGCGGTTCTTAAGCTCAATACGCAATGTCTTGAAAAGCTACTGAAAGTAAGTGCAGTATATTATACTGTAAGAATAAAGATGCATTGCCCTGTTTTCTAAGTTTGTTTACTTTGACTGATGTCAATGATGATTTCTTCAGGTAAACTGTTAATGCCACCCTGGTAAAGCTTTGTATTGCCTACATTTTTTACTTTACATATTTAAACACATTTTTTAAACACATTGCAATTTACTAAGTAGTTACGAAAAGCAAATAATACTTACACTGAGATCAAAAATATATCAAAGTTTGAATGTTTTGCCATTACAACTCACTTTGGCACAAATTTAAAATCTATTAAATATTTTAATACATTTGCTTCTGTGTTATTAGTTAGAAGACCTTTTACAACTGCTAAGGAATCCTACTGTGGGTGAGGATTGCAGTGGTAGGAGAGGAATAGACATTATTTAGATGGGTAGCAACGTGATTATTCCAATAATGATATTAAGATATTTTAGTTTATATGCATAAGTTTATATGCTATTTGATCAATTACTTTACTACTGTTGAATCCAAGAATTAACGTAATAAATATTTGTATTTCTTTAAAGTTAGCTCTCATTTTCCATTAGAAACAATTGGGTGCAAACTTTTTGAACCTAGAATGCACATTTTCCTATTATTGTTTTTACATTAAATTGCTTTAAAATGAGTTTTGGATTATTGTAAAAGAAATGTTTTTGAAGCTTTAACATTTTTAACCTTTGTGGAAATTTACTAAGCATACAAGTATCTCATGCCATCTCCTGATTTACTATGCGCAATTACCTATAGAAAAAAAACGTCCCTCCTTACCTCAAATATGAAAGTGCTTGGTAAATTCCCCCTAATTTGCATTGTACCTAGCTGGTCAGCAGTAGCACTAAATTCTTAGTAAAATTATTAAGCAATTTAAAATGTTGTCATTCTCAACGGTAGATTAGCGGCTGTGTTTGGACAACAGTTTTATATGTATACATTGTAAGTCATACAATAACCTTTGCATATTCTTTCTCTTATCATTCTTATTTTATAGCAAAATGTTCCTGAACTTCTCGTGAAACTCCAAAATATGCTATGCATGTATATCCAAGGAAAGGTAAAAAATATATTCTTGATAATTTTTCAAGAGTTAAAATATGCTGTGTCACTATACAAAGAACTTCAATGAGTGCCTAATATATACAAAATTAAATTTATATGTATATTCTTAGAAAAGAAGAAAAAATAGAAATAATTTTTAAATGTAGGTGCATGTCCCTTCAGTTTATGTACTGAATAGTAGATAAACTATGCTGAATAATGAACTTCTGGTTACTAGATAGCCATAGCATATAAGAATGTCCACAACAGAAAATGTGTTTAGGCTGATGTAAATTTGACACCCTCTATAAAAAGCAAACTCGAAATTAGATGGCCACAAAATTTCTCTTGCATGAGAAAGTTGATAAAAATGTATAAAAGTAAGTGAGGGGCAGAATAATAGGAATAATGTAAAGCTAGTTTAAAAATAATAAGGAATTAAAAAAGAAGGGCCAGCTCCCAGGAAAGAATTATACTGTAAGTGTAATCATTTTATATATTGTAATAGCTTTATTTCAACATCCCACACTCTAAAAAACTTTCTCTTACTGGATCTATTTGATCTGAACCAAATGGGGCAGGAGCTCAAACAACACTTCTGTATTTGGAAGCCTCCCAGTCCAAGTCTCTGCAATTATATAAATTTTCCACATACCTCTGGTACTCTGGCCACTTGTTCCCGGTTAAGGATTTCTCTTGTGTGCAGCACCTTGTTTGAGATAGATGATGAAATAGGCTCTTACTGACCAGATCATACATTTATGCACACTTAAAATCTATTAATTACTCGCATCTTGATTATGGGTTACCTGCTCACAATCACTACAGGTCAGCCAAACACACAACTTAGGGCTTACATCTCCATTGATTTTTGCACAGCTCGAACATTACGAGTGCTATATAATTAAAGTTACACAAAATCAATATTCTATTAAAACCGTAGACTTAGCCTGCAAATTAAGCCTGACCCGCAAATATAAAAAGTATCAAGTTTCTGTCAAAACTATTACAAGTACTAAATCGGACTCGCAAAGGCTTTTTCGAACACTTATTAAAGCTGTAGCAGCAATTAAACACACACTACTGTACATTAATAAAATGGGAAGGCATGGAAATACATTAGAATTCATTGCAGAACTGTCTCAACCCAACAAATATGCAATTCAAAAATATTCATCCTCATTAAATTCTTTAATGCATTATTCTATGTGCGTCCACGTGGGGCGTATGTATACTTCCCAGTACCCGATAGTACAGTGCTTGATGTGCCATTGAACCTCCTAGCTTTATTGAGTCATGTTATGGTGCAATAGTGTCAGATCCCAATTTTAATGAATAGAGGAGTGTATGTTATTAGTAGTCAGAGCGTTTGACTTTACCTTTCATCCTATATGGGACATAGGGGAGGAAGAGGGAAAAAGAGACACAGGGTAGGGAGAGGGGGAAAGAGACACAGTGGAGGGAGGTGGGGCAGAAGACACAGGGGAGGGAGAGAGGGGGCAAGGAGATACAGGGAAGGGAGAGGGGGAGGGATGGGGTGAAGAGACACAGGGGAGGGAGAGGGGGGAAAGAAACACAGGGAGGGAGGTTGAAAGAGACACAGGGAAGGGAGAGAAGGGGAAAGGAGACACAGGGGAGAGAGATGGGGTAAGGAATCATAGGGGAGGGAGAGGGGGAAGAGACATAGGGGAGGAAGAGGGGGAAAGAGACACAGGGAAGGGAGAGGGGAAAAGAGACATAGTAGAGGGAGATGGGGAAGGAGACACAGAGGAGGGAGAGAGTCGGGAAGGAGATACAGGGGAGGGAGATGGGGGAGGAGACACAGGGGAGGGAGAGGGGGAAAAGACACATGGGAGTGAGGGGGACAGAGAAATGGGAGGGATGGGGGAAAGAGACACAGGAAAGGGAGATAGGGAAAATAGACACAGGGGAGGGCAGGGGGAAGAGACACAGGGAAGGGAGGGGGTGGGGAAAGAGACAAGGGGAGAGATATGGGAGTGAAGGAGACACAGGGGAGGGAGAGGGGGGAAGATACACAGGGGAGTGAGGGAGAAGGAGGGAGTAACACAGGTGAGGGAAAGGGGTGAAAGAGACAAAAGACGAGGGGGAGGAAGAGACACAGGGTAGGGAGAGGGGGGAAAGAGACGGAGGGGGGAAACAGAAAATATTATCCTGTCATTTGTGACTGGCAAGTTACTAGTGTTAAAATAAACTGCTTTATACTGGTTTGGGGTATTGCTAGATTTCATGTATTAATTATTTTGACAGACGAATGTATGTAAAATGTACGTAAACATTCCTATTCTATGAAATACACTTTTTACATCAATATCATATTTTCCAGAAAACTGTGGGCTGCTCCATTGATGATCTTCTGGGAACAAAAAATGCATTTACTTCTATTCTACCTGTTTTGAACACATAGTATGTCCGAGCAAAATTTGCTTGTTGAGAAAAATATAAACAATGGACTGGATTGTTAGCGCCAATAAAGTTCATAATCAAGAGATTCACAAAATTAATGAGATTCAAAGTATATTGTCACTGATCACTTCTGACTTCAGAAATAATTTTGTATTACTGTGAAACTACAACCTAAATAGATATTGTAATGTTATGAATTATGTTTTGGAACTGCTTACACCATATTCCTTACATCTTCCAAACTTTACACTTATCTTATAGAATAATTTCATGACAACACTTCATGACTGTACTTGTTAAATTTATAGGACGACATTGTGAGATATATAATGATCAAATTTAAATGATATGTCCTGCAAAGATATGAAATGCATAAAATGTTGCAACATATTCTAAAAAAATGAATAAACACAAGTCACATTCTTTATTTATATATGTTTTTCTTTTTCAGGAAACAGTTGGGACAATGTCGGGAAAATTGTTGATCCAATTGCCTATGAAATTCTTAGAATAGCGGTAAAATATTTCATTCCATAACTGGAATTTTAAGCATGTATAGAACATTTTTAGAAAATACATAAATACTACATATCAATAGAAACAACTGAATGCTTCTATACAATACATTCATAGTCCACTCCCAGGTACCCAGGTTTATGGTATATTGTAATTATACATTTATATTAAAACCACTGGCAGTGATAGTCTTATTGTTTGATTAAATTACCAACTGAAATAATAATAATAATAATAATAATAATGTGTAAAACTCTTTTAGTAGGTTTAATGATTTTGTGTAATTGTAATGCCCTGATTTTAATATTCTTTCACTTTCTAGGATGACATGAAAATAGTGAAAGAGTTGCTAATTTCTTCTGTAAAGCTTTGGTAAGACATGCTTATTAACTGAAATGGAGCCCATAACATTTTATGCACTGCATAATACAATTGAATGCAACTGTCTTTAAAGTATGTTTCTCTAAAAAGAGCAGCCGCAGTTTTGCTTATTCTATTATTTTGGAATAAACACACACTTATATATATATATATATATATATATATATATATATATATATACCTGTATAACTGTAACATTTTAGTCGTATACTGAACCAATAGAGAAATGTATCTTTTGTGCATGTACATAACAAGAGTAATACCACCTTTACTCTAAACAGCGATACAAACAGGCTGATTATATATAACCGTATATACTCGAGTATAAGCTGACCCGAGTATAAGCCGAGGCACCCATTTTACCACAAAATACTGGGTAAAATGAGTGACTCGAGTATAAGCCGAGGATGGGAAATGTGCTGTCCCCTGTGTCCCTCTTGTGCCCTCTGTGTCCCCCTCTCTCTCCGTGTCTCTTCTCCCCTCTCCCTTCCCTGTGTCTCTTCTCCCCTCTCCCTTCCCTGTGTCTCTTCCAACCTCTCCCTTCCCTGTGTCTCTTCCCCACTCCCTTATCACCCTCCTCAACCCGACTCCCTCAACCTCCTCCTCATCCTCATCCTCCCTCCTCATCCTCAACCTCCCTCCTCATCCTCCCTCCTCATCCTCAACCTCCCTCCTCATCCTCATCCTCCCTCCTCATCCTCAACCTCCCTCCTCATCCTCAACTCCCTCCTCATCCTCAACCTCCCTCCTCATCCTCAACCTCCCTCCTCACCTCTCTCCTCAACCCCCCTTCCTCAACCCCACTCCTCATCCCCCCATCCTCATCCTCTCTCCTCAACCCCCCATCCTCAACCCCCCTACTCAACCCCTCATCCTCAACCTCCCCCCTGATCCTCAACCCCCCTTCCTCAACCTCCCTCCTCAACCCCCCCCATCTTCAACCCCCCCATCCTCATCCTCTCTCCTCAACCCCCTATCCTCAACCCCCTATCCTCAACCCCCTCCTCAACCCCCCTCCTCAACCTCCCTCCTCAACCCCCCCATCCTCAACCCCCTCCTCAACCTTCCTCCTCAACCCCCCTCCTCCACCCCCCCATCCTCATCCTCAACCCCCCATCCTCAACCTCCCTCCTCATCCTCAACATCCCTCCTTATCCTCAACCTCCCTCCAACCCCCTATCCTCAACCCCCCTCCTCAACCCCTCCTCCTCATCCTCAACCTCCCTCCTCATCCTCAACCTCCCTTCTCATCCTAAACTTCCCTCCTCAACCCCCTCATCAACCGCCCTCCTCAATCCCCCCATCCTCAACCCCCTCCTCAACCTTCCTCAACCCCCCCCATCCTCAACCCCTTCCTCAACCCCCCATCCTCATCCTCAACCCCCCATCCTCAACTTCCCTCCTCAACCTCAACCCCCTCCTCAACCTCAAACCCCCTCAAACCCAACCCACCTCCTCAACCTCCCCCCTCAATCCCCCTCAACCCCAACCCCCCTCCTCAACCCACCATCCTCAACCCCCTCCTCAACCCCTCCTCCTCAACCTCTCTCCTCATCCTCAACCTCCCTCCTCATCCTCCCTCCCTCATCCTCAACCTCCCTCCTCAACCCCCCCATCCTCAACCCCCTCCTAAACCTTCCTCCTCAAACCCCCATCCTCAACCCCCCATCCTCAACCTCCCTCCTCAACCTCAACCCCCCTGTTCAACCTCAACCCCGCCTCAAACCACAACCCACCTCCTCAACCTCCTCCCTCAATCCCCAACCCCCCTCCTCAACCCCCCTCCCTTAACCCCCCCCACCTAAACCAGCCTCAATACCTCCCCCCTCTCCCCTCACTTACCTGCTTGTGCTCCGGCCCTCCGCTCCTTGACCCGGCGACGGCGCGCATGTGAGTGAGGGGAGAGGGGGAGGTGTTTAGGTGGAGGAGGGGGGTTGAGGGGGGTTTAGGTTAAGGAGGGGGGAGGGAAAGAGACAGGGGGGTAGAGAGACACACGGGGGGCTATAGACACATGGGGGGGCTATAGACACAGGGGGGGGGGAGGGTAGAGTATAAGCCGAGGGGGCTCTTTTTAGCCTTAAAAAAGGGCTGAAAAACTTGGCTTATACTCGAGTATATATGGTATATGTATATATATATATATATATATATATATATATATATATATATATTGATTCAATGGTAATTTGCTTTCTTATGTTACATTTACTAACCTAATTCTTTAGCAAAAGCCTTGTCACAAAAATTGATATTGTAAATTCAACTGGACAGCAGTTACAAAGGACAGTATATATATAATTAGATATGCATCAGTTTTTTTTATCATCATTTACATACCTTTGAGCTGAATCACACTTTTCAAATTTATTTATTTTTTCAGTAACTAATGCTACTTATTTTATAGGGAGACACCCTCCTTAGTTTGGCTAAATCATTGGTAAGTGTTTTTATTATTTTACTTTATGAAAAAAGTTATTGTTAAACAATGTCAAATTAAAGGAAACAATCTTTTTGTGATTAATTTAAAGAGATACTGAATTCACCATATGGGCTCTGCACCATGAATTAGAGGGTGGAAAAGCATGTAGAAAAGTTATTTATTTATTTTTTATCTAGGATTGTCTTAGATGACATCATTTGTCATATATTTAATTTGAAATAATCACTTTTATAGTCCCTAAATTCCTCCCAGGAGAAACAACATAGATAATAAGGTTCAGGCTCTGATTGTCATACTGATTATATTTTAGCTTTTAATGTGTAGATGTGGTGTAGTGGGTAAAATCATCTATTTTAACACTATCAGTTATAAGATTGAATCTTCTTCCACATCTTTTTCTATTTTTACATTAATATTTATTCCTCAGTTTAAATAAGCGTATTAAACCATGACCCTGGCAAGATCCATTGGGCTTTAGAATAAATAAACACACTGAAACAGCGTTTCTTGGGAAAAATAAGGGCCACAGCTTTGTTAAAGCAACCAAAAACCAATAACCAATTAACATAATTAACATTGTTAAATCACAGCTCAAATAACATCCCGGAGGAGGAGCCCGGCCCCGGTCAAGTAACCTCACCCCCTGGGCCCGCGCCCAGAGCCTCCCAGTGCTTTCCTAAGCACGCCCATGAGGCAGGGCAACACCCACTTAAGCTCGTGGGCCAGGTGCCTCACCTCCCGCAAACCAAAGACATTCCTATTTGCATCCTAACTTAGAATTCACAGAATCCTAACCCTTCAACTCTTTTCCACCCACATTTTTTTTTGTTTTAAAGATAGCTTAAGCTTCCTGAACTTTGCTCAACCAGCCTCGCCCTCTAGGCACACCTTACATCCTTATCTGCTACTTTCCTATGTGACCACCATTTTAGGGGAGGGAATCAGCTCAATGGCAGGCGCGGAGTGAGGAGGAAGCCTGTGAAACGGTCTTAAGTCCCTCCTCCTCCCAGCCAATCTGCATCGCCCAGGCTCCGCCGGGTCACGCAGCATTGCGTCAGACCCGGCGTGCCTGGGCTGCCTCCGTGCCGGCCATGACCCTGGCAAGATCCATTGGGCTTTAGAATAAATAAACACACTGAAACAGTGTTTTTTGGGGAAAATACGGGCCACAGCTTTATTAAAGCAACCATAAACCAAAAACAAATTAACATAATTAACATTGTTAAATCACAGCTCAAATAACATCCCGGAGGAGGAGCTCGGCGCGGTCAGAGACTCCTAGTGCTTTCCTAAGCACGCCCATGAGGCAGGCCAATGCCCACTTAGCCCGTGGGCCGGGTGCCTCACCTCCCGCCACAGAGCAGGCGATGTATGCCTCCTGAGGCTGTGATCCCCCTCTTGCTCTCTTAATAAAGCCAAGGCCCGCCTAGCCCCATCCTTAAGCTCAGGAAAAACAGCTCTAATCCTATCTCCGTTAGATGGACCTTATCTGTGCGAAAGAAGTCATCTGCGTCTACGCCTTCAAATTCTTGGTGTCTAATGGTAATAAAACCAAAATTCCTTACAAAACTAGCCATCTGTTTTGTTTATCTTTTGCCTTGCTCCATCACTGAAAACCGGATCCCTTGCGTTCCGCCAAGATCTCCTTTTGATCATTTCGGACCACACTATGAACAAGCCTGGAAACTGTTCTAGCCAAACACTTCACATCCCTCTTCATCTGTTTCAACATTTTCCTCATAGGTATTACTCCCAAATCGTTGCCACCAGCGTGTATAATTAAAATGTGTGGGCTACCGTGATGCTGAGCGTTGCTCTCCAACAGGCCATTCACCTGTGTCCATCTCAAGCCGTGGAACCCAACCATCTTACTTGCATGCTCGTCTCCAGAAAGCCCAGTTGGACCTTGTCGCCAGTGACTGCGGCTAACCCGGTGAGCCTAATACATGTAGGAATGGCCGACGAAGTCCACAGCTGTTTAGTTTCTGCAACACATAAAACAAATTCCAAATTAGACAACCCTTTCTGGCCGTATGTATGACCTAAAACGATGCAACTCCATCTCCCAATCCTTTTAAACCACACTCTCGGGGAGACCTAGCTTTGGCCGCCTCCATAGCGGCTCTGATCCGAAACAAGTGTGTGCCGAAGTCCGCAGGTCAAGCCTAACTGCCGTAAGGACTTCTTCAGCATCCTTTCGAATTGAAACCGTGACAAGGCCTGGCCAATTGGCATGCAATAGCAGTGTGCCTGGCCCGTTGGCCTTTTTTCACAAGTACAACCACATACTTGTCTGTGGCAACACTCCAATCCAGTTTTGTATATGACCACTTCCTTCCTTTTCGGCCTGATCCGTTTTTGACCTCCTCAGCCATACCACCAATCTGTCACCTTCCAGACAGATGTCCTCCGCCAGTAGCCCCCTGGAACCGTGCCTGTTTTCCGAGACCAGTTTCCCGATCCCGAAAGCACCAAAGAACGCTAAGGAAAAGGCCCGTACGGAAAAGCAGGGATTTGAATGACTCCCTGCAATAACACACCCAACGCCTCCCCCAAGCGTATTAAACAGAGAGAAAGTGATCGGGCCGCCTCCTGTCCGTCGGTGCTTCCTGTGAACACGCCTTTTACCAGCCGGAAACCCACAAACTCCTTTGTTTAGTCCTTCGTTCTGCCCAACCTGAACAATAAATGCTAGAGCCGTCAACTGCCGAGCCACCGTTGCTCTGGAAGCACCTCTCTCTGCACTCCGAAGCAAAAAACCACAGCAGAATTCTCTGGCTTTCTCTTCTGAACCCTCGAAAACCGGCCTCCTTAACCATATCGCTCCACATGTTCCACACCTTCCTGTAGGCCACCCACATCTTTGGCACTACCGACTGTCTGATGTAACCAGCTACCGTACCACTCCAAGCTCCCAGAGTTCTGAAGTTATGTCCTCTCCTTGATCCTTCGCCGCCGGTGCCAGTGTGCGGAACCGGGTTCCCTGTAACCGAGAAAGGGCATCAACCACTCCTACGGTAAGGCCGGGAATACACTCCGCCCTCACCCAGATATTTGCCCGCAGGCAACAAAGAACCAAGTGCCGTATCACCCGTATCAACGGCCCAGATGCAGCCATCAAACTATTGACTACCCGGACTGTTTTCGGGCTGCCTGATTGAAAAAGGACCTGCCGGTTCCTGAAGCCCCTGCCCCACAGATGAACTGCCGTGGTGATGGCGAACGTCTCCAGAACCGTAGGATCTTCTGTAAGCCTTCCTTTGACCCATGATTTGGGTCATGGTGCTGCGCACCATGCGCCTCGAAAATAGGATCACATTCCGAACGCACTAGAACCCGCATAGAGGTCTAGCTGCCCATTCGTCACCCTGCTCGGCTGTATCAAGGTGCTCCCGTTGAAGTTCCGTAGAAATGCTGTCCACACTCGTGTAACTTCCCTCATGGCCCCGGACATCTTTACAAAATGATGCAGCTGAGATATCCCGGCTGTAGCCAACGACATCCTTCTGCTGAATATACGGCCCATGGGAACGGTCCTGCACGAGAAATACAGCTTTCCAAAGATGGATTGCAGCCGTCGCAGTGACACATTCGCCTTGCGCCTTCCAGGGCCTCAAGTTCTGCAGACAACACCTTCTCCATCGGCAAGCTGCATTCCATCTTGTCCGAATTGATCTGAATCCCCGGGAAAGTCAGATCCATGGTTGGTCCTTCTGTCTTCTTTTCTGCCAGTGGAACCCCGAAATCTTGACATATCCTTGAGAAGGTCCGCAGTATGAAGTCGCATGTGGCTAACCCTGCCGGTCCCTCAAAAAGGAAATCATCGATGTAATGGGTAATCACTTGGTAGCCCGACTCGGTGTGTGCTACCCATTGCAAGAACGTACTGAAGGCTTCAAAGTAGGAACAAGAAATAGAACATCCCATGGGGAGACACAGATCCACAAAGTACTGTCCGTCTACGAAGCAACCAAGGAACCGATGACTCTGAAGATGCACCGGGAGCAAACGAAACGCAGATTCGATATCCACCTGAGCCATCTTAGCCCCGACGCCTGCCCGCCTGACCAGGTCCGTGGCCCGATTGAAAGGGGCATACGACACTGACGAGTACTGTTTGTCAATCCTGTCGTTGACGGAACCACCTGGAGGATAGGATAAATGTTGGATGAGGTGGAATTTTTCTGCTTCCTTCTTCGGCACTACGCCCAGAGGGGAAATTACCAGACCCTGGAAGGGGATGGAGGGAAAAGGCCCCGCCATCCTACCCAGTTCTACCTCAGTCTGGATTTTTTCCGCCGCTACCCCAAGAAACTCCTTTACCGACTTCAGGTTTCTTAGACGTGACTCGAGCGGGGAGAGCATGGAATCTTGAACCCTTCCTGGAAACCCTCGCGTTGTAGGGCGGCCGCCCCGGCTTTTGTTGCCAACCTACCGTAGCGTTCTAGCCACGGCAGCATTGCGCCCAGCTGTATGGGGGTCAGTCCCTTTTTGAGCGGGGTCTCCAGCCCTGGATCCGTTCTTTTGTCTGGTGTATCTTGAGGCCGCGTGATCCCCTCCACAACTCACACAGACGTGCTTGAAACGGCAGTTTGGTGCCCACTTGCATTTGCCCTGGTTGAATGAGTGACAGTCACCTCGAGGCCTGTCCACCTGGCCTAGGCTAGCGGTCACTGCAGGCCGGGCCTGTGCCTCAGTGGCGTCAGTCTCCCCCCCTAGACGGCCTGAGTCCATTCTGTCCTGGACTCATCTAACCCCATGGCTCAATGCCCGAGTTCTGACCATGGTCAGTAAGGCCTCTAACTCCCCAGGGTCCATATTAAGCTGCCACCCCACTTGTAACAAATGTGACACCCTCCCCAGGAACCTACAAAGCAGGGAATGATGCTATGGGGGCTATAGGGCTAATGATGATAGCCTGGGGCCCTATTGCCAGGACCAAGGGGGTCTCTACTAGTGAGCTGAATCAAGAAACTATAAGGGATCGATGGTATGAGGTATCAGCGTTCACTTTATTATCCTAGTGCCCTTTATTACTTGCTTTTTTCAGAGAATGCAGCGTGCAGACCTCAGATCAGCTCAATGGCCGTCAAGGAGTGAGGAGGAAGCCCGCGAAACGGGCTTAAGTCCCTCCTCCTCCTCCAAGCCAATCTGCATCGCCCAGGCTCCGCCGGGTCACGCAGCGATGTGTCAGACCCGGCGTGACTGGGCTGCCTCCGCGCCAGAAATTAAAGACACTAGGTTATGCAATGTAGGTGTTTTGCATTTGGTGAAAAGAGAGCTTATATGGGAAATAACAGTAACTTCCACATGTTTACAACTGTTTCTCAGTATATATTCCTGTAATGCATGTTAGAAGCAGCTGAATACCAAACTCTTCAATTAAATTGTCAGCAATTTTAAAAAGTAATACTATTTAAGTGTTGCTTTAGTATTATAAATTGAAAAATAATGATTCTAGATTGGCTTTCTATTTTGATTGAATGATTTTCCATTATATGTTATTACGTGTGTTGATATTTAAAATAACAGAAATAACCTTTTGAGCAAATATTTGGTTAACCAGTCATATTTTTTCAAATTATATAGTGGCTTAAATGTGTATATCACATACAAACTAAAGTATAATAAGCCACAGTCATAGTCACATAATAAGAGGTCATAAATAATGCTAATCTCTATTGAATTCTGACTTTTTAGATGAATAATGTGAGGCCTATTTAGATTTTGAGTTACAAGTGTTTTAAACTGTTTTTTTTTAATCTACACTTTCTTAGAAAGGGTTGAATTTAGATTTGAATGGTATCATTGGAGGTCTTACTGGAGGTCTTACTGGAGGTCTAACTGGAGGTCTGACTGGAGGTCTTACTGGAGGTCTTCTAGGCTGAGGAATGGAAATTTCAATGTGAGTTCATTTTGATGAGAACACTATTTTCTTTTTAGTGATAACAATGAAATTGTTTGCAACCAATTTGACCTGCTTACCATTGCATTTTCCCACTTTCTTTTTACAAATTGTCTAATGATTACTATTTAGGAAATATATATATATTTTTAATAAATCATTTTATCAAATATTTTTTTTTCTTATTGCATTTGATTTTTGCACACCATTTACATTTGTCAAAATTATTACACAATGTATTATCTTGTTGTTTTCAAAAGATATGTAGTTATGTACTTACTGTAGTTATTTCTGTTCTGTTTCAGGAATCACTAGATTGAAAGAAAATACAGTGATATGAATATATATATACAAAATACAGTTTCTTATTGAGTCTTGGTGTAAATGGTGATTTATTTATTTCTATCATGTTAAGTGTCTAAAAAATGACAATTTATGCACATGTAATCCTGTGATTAAGTACTTTAATAAATTTAATCTATATCAAAACATCTTGACTTTCCAAATTATTTCTAACATTTCTTTTTTTTTAAATGAAAAAGTCCATCATTTAACATGACATTATATTATGCAGTTTTTATTTTATTTAACTCTGTCATATGAGACATACTGTGTGGTTGATGAAACACAACTTTAAAAAAAATAACTATTGACTGAAAAAATATAAAAATAATCTTCCTTCAAGTGATGCTATTTGACACCTTTCTTTTGTTTCAATATTTTTTATGATCACATGTTTATATAATAACATACAATGTCTTGTATAATCAGACTAAATTTAATAACAATGAGGTAGAGCTTGTCTTAGATGTTCATACATTAAAGTGTGATTCACAATTTTACATTTTACATTTTTAATAAAGAAAAGGAATGAGATGGTACTGGTTATTAGACTAGCGCAGAGGGTCGAGTAGCAGAAGGTTGTTTAAGTTATAATTAGGCTGTATCTCTAGAAATTAATACTTGAGAATTGAGAAATCTGCTTGTTTACTTTGTCCATTTTATTTTTTTATTTTAAGAACGAAGAAATATTAAGCCATATTTAATACCTTTTAAGACAAATTGTGAACTTTTATGCAAAGTTTTAGCTTTATCACTTGTAGGATTAGTGGAGGCCACAGTAATGTGATTGTTGAAACAACTAAGGGGTAGTTACTTAATACTGTTAAATGTTTATTGGCATGACCAATCCCTCATACATCTTGACCCTTACTAGTTATCTTGTTCATATGGTAATATTCCTGTATACTATCCCTGTGCATTTCTCCTTCCACTAAAGTGAGACTCTCGATCATTTCTTAAATATATGTGTTGCATCTGGCTTTCTACAGAACATATTTCCCTCAGTACCCTTTGATGTTTACCATTAGGACCTTGGGCTTTATTAAAAAATGTTGTGGTTTTGTTGATGATCAATTAAGCAAACCTGTAGTTAGGGGTTTAGATGGAGCCAATGGAAAAAGAGATCAATATCATTACGTCAGTGAAAAATGGAGGTTGGATTTCAAAGTCCTACGTGCATCAATTAAGAGTTACGATCGGACCCATATTACAGTTATGATGCAGTATTAATAAAGTCATAAATATGATATTCTATTACATGCGAGTTCAATTATATGTATTAACCCATTGATTGCCGGGATTGTTATAACACAAAAAATATACATGAAATAAAGTATTTTATTGGGCCGATTTGCTCGCTTGAGAATGTTGTGCTATTAATTGTAAGACTTAACATCACTTTCACTTTCCATATACCGTATATACTCGAGTATAAGCCGAGTTTTCAGCCCTTTTTTTAAGGCAAAAAAGTGCCCCTCTCGGCTTATACTCGAGTCACTCTCCCCCCGTGTCTCTCTAACCCCCCGTGTGTCTCTCTACCCCCCCCCCCCGTGTGTCTCTCTACCCCCCAGTGTCTCTTTCCTCCCCCCCCCTCAACCCCCTCCTCAGCATAAACCCCCAACCCCCCTCCTCCTCCACCTAAACCCCCCTCAAGCCCCCTCCTCCACCTAAACCCCCTAAAAACATCCCCCCCTCCCCTCACGTACTTGCTTGTGCTCCGTCCTCCGCTCCTTGACCCGGCTCCGGCATGCATGTGACATCACATGCGCGCTGCGTCATTAGCATATACCTAATATGAGAGAGGATGAGGATGTGGGGGTTGAGGAGGGGGATTGAAGATGGGGGGTTGAGGAGAGAGGATGAGGAAGGGGTTGAGGAGGGAGGTTGAGGATGAGGAGGGAGGTTGAGGATGAGGAGGGAGGTGAGGATGAGGAGGGAGGTTGAGGATGAGGAGGGAGGTTGAGGATGAGGGGTTGAGGAGGTGGGTTGAGGAGGGAGGTTGAGGATGGGGGGTTGAAGAGAGAGGATGAGGATGGGGGTTGAGGAGGGGGATTGAGGAGGGGGATTGAGGATGGGGGGTTGATGGGGTTTGAGGAGAGAGGATGAGGATGGGGGGGTTGAGGAGGGGG